>CAWUFW010007391.1:600000-1014479 GCA_963921515.1 Calotriton arnoldi | reverse complement strand
ATCACAGTTGGTGCAAGAGGCAACACAGGGTCAAATTCAATGCAACATTGAGCTCAATGGAAAATTATGCTTAATTACAATTGATTACTTTGCAGAGCACTTTTCTAACCACAGGACTGGATCCTGGATTCAGTCCTGGGACACTTCCTGTAAACGGTAAGAAAAAGCGTTTTGGTTATTGTAGTGATTTTTGAAGAATATTACTATATTTCAAAAGCTGACACTTAGAAACTTTTCTGGATAAAATTACCAATGTTATCCTATGAAAGGAAATACAGGGTACAAGCAAAGTATGTTTACGTTACTTTTGTAATCCAGTGCTGGACTCCTAGGTTCAGCACTGGGACATTTACTTAAAACAGGTAAGTAATTACGTTTTTGTAGTTTGTTCGATTTTTAAAGAATATTTGTAAAATACAGAAATCGACACTTAGAAGAAATTTCACAGAAAACCAGTCAATGGATCCCTATGAAGGAAAAGTGAGTTAACGGTAAGTATCTGAAAGAGACACGTTAGTGACAGATTCCTTACCTTAGAATATCCCCAGGCGTCAGGCTGGATCCGGAAAGTTTTTTGCGTAGCAGTACCCTTGCGCGTCGGTAGGCGGCGTCGTGCGGCTCCGCGTCCGTCGTCGGCGTCGTGATCGCCGGGATGACGTCGCGGGCAGTACTTAGGCGCCGCCCCTGCGCGCTGACGTCAGTTCTTCTTTTTCCGCGCCAGTAAGCGCAGATCCGGGAAGAGCAGTGCCCTAGTCACTTTTTGACTATCTTTTTGTGAAATTTTTCACTGTTCTCTTCAACGAGTCTTCACGACTCCTAAGGTGTCGTAGGGATGCCCGGCTTTAAGCCCTGCGAGGAATGTGGTCGTATGATGTCCATCACGGACCCCCACCTCGAGTGTCTCTTCTGCTCGGCCGAGGCCACGACACGAAGTCGTGCCCTGACTGCCGGAAACTTCATCCGAAGGCTTTGCGAGAGCGGTCTCGAAAGCTCCTTGAAGTCCGGCAGTCGGCTCCGCGCCGCAGCAAGCCCCGGTCCCGGGAGAGGTCGAGGGGCCGGACGCGGAGTCCCCGCCGTTCGTCGGAATCCAAGTCTTCGCGCTCCTCCGGTAAGTCGAAGCACAAGAAGTCTAAGCGGCGTCATCGCTCTAAGACTTCGCCTCGCCGGTCGCGCGACTCGGCTGAGGTCCCTGTCGGCACCGTCCCCGCCCCCGCGGCCCCGGACGTGCCTGTCGAGTTGCCCCCGCATTACCCGTCCTTCCCGGGTTCGGGGGCGACTCCGGCCGAAGTACAGAAATTCCTGTCGGCCATGGCCCGCCTCTTCGGGCCTCAAGGTCCCTCCGGTGCGCCTTCGGGCCCCGCGGGCCCAGATGGGGTTGCTCCGGCGTCGCCGTCGACTCCGGTCCCGGCGTCGCCTGTCCCACCAGCCTTCGTCCCGGCCTCGGCTCCGGCCCCGGCCTCGACCCCGGTTCCGGTGGTGCCGCAACCTCCATCGACGCCGGTTGACCTAACCACGCCTCCGCCGACGCCGATGTCCCCGGTGCCGTTTCCGACGCCGTCCGGGGCTCCGGGCGGCGTCGTTCCCCGGTTCTCCCCGGGTCCGGACATGGAGCCGGACCGGCGCCGCCCGACGCCGGTTCCGGCGCCGATGAGGCCTTGGGTCCCTTATGTCCCTCCTCCTCCATCTTTTCAACCTGAGGAGGACCAGGAGAGCTGGGAGGGGTCTGACGACCCTCTCACACAACAGTGCGAGTTTGACCCGGACTGGGTTGAGGAACTTGGGGATGCCAGTGGGCTGGATACCTCCCCCGACTCTGGCATGCTGTCTCCTCCCGTGGCAACGGAGGAGGGGGCTAATTTTGCAACGGTGTTGCGTAGAGCTGCTGGAGCCTTAAATCTCCAGTTGCCTACAGTGGCCGTCAGGACTAACCTCCTGACTGAAGTGCTTCAGCCGGCGGCCTCCTCTTCGGAGCCTGTGCTGCCGTTCAACGATGCACTCACTGACGTTCTTTGGGTGCCTGGTCCAAACCCACCACAGGGGCTCCTGTGGATAGGAACGTGGCCCGACGCCATCGCCCGGCTCCGGGCGACCCCCTGTTTCTCTCCCAACACCCCACCCCTGAGAGCTTGGTTGTCCAAGCCTCTGCCTCCCAAACAGCCTTCCCTACCGCCCTCCGGATAGGGAATCCAAGCGCCTGGATCACTTTGGGAAGAAGGCTTTCTCTTCCTCCAGTGCTGGCTTGCGGTCTGTTAATACCGCTTGCCTCTTGGGCCGATACACCCACTCCCTGTGGGATTCGGTGGCTGATGTTTTGCCGCAGTGTTCTGAGGAGGTCCAGACACTGCTTACCCGCGCTATTGCGGAAGGGCGTGATGCGGCTAAGTATACCATCCGCTGTGGCCTTGATACCGCCGACTCGCTGGGCAGATCGCTTGCAACGACGGTGGCGCTGCGTCGCCACGCCTGGCTGAGAACCACTGGTTTTTCAGGGGATGTCCAGAATACTCTCATGGACATGCCCTTTGATGGAGTCGGTCTCTTTGGTTCAAAGGCGGACCATGCGCTGGAGCGTTTCAAGGATTCACGGGCTACTGCTAAGTCCCTGGGCCTTGCTGTTGTGCGCCCTCCGCAAACGTCTGCTTTTCGCCCCTTTCGTGGCCACGGAAGGGGCGCCCAGTCACGTCCACAGCCCGGCCAACGGCCCGCGCAGCAAGCGCCTTCGCGTGGCCGAGGACGTGGATACCGCCGTGGCGGTTCGGGCAACCAGCGTGCGGGTCAGGCCACCACCTCCAACCCGTCCGCGGCCTCCAAGCCCTCCTAGTCCCTCCTTTCAGGTGCACAGCACGCCAGTCGGGGGCAGGGTCCGCCATCACCTTCACCACTGGCGTCCCATCACCTCGGACAAGTGGGTCTTGGACATTGTCCGAAGGGGCTACTCCCTCCCCTTCGAGACCACCCCCCAGCCATGCCACCTCAATTCCACCGCATGTCAGGGGATCACTTGGTGCTTCTACAGAAGGAAGTCACGGCCCTCTTGGCCAAGAGGGCCATCGAGCATGTTCCGACCCCAGAAGTAGGGCGTGGTTGCTACTCCCACTACTTTCTGGTGCCCAAAAAGGACAAGGAGGACATGCGTCCTATCTTGGACCTCCGGAACGTCAATCGCTTCCTCCGGAAGGAGAAGTTCAAGATGCTCACCCTAGCTCAGGTCTTGACTGCCCTCGACCCCGGAGACTGGTTGGTAGCGTTGGACTTGCAGGACGCCTATTTCCACATCCTCGTCCTGCCGGCCCACCGGCGTTACCTTCGGTTCACGGTAGGCCTCGAGCATTTTCAGTTCACCGTGCTCCCTTTGGCCTTACCAGTGCCCCTCGGGTGTTCACGAAAGTGATGGCGGTGGTCGCAGCTCATCTGCGCCGGGCAGGGGTTTCAGTCTTCCCCTACCTCGACGACTGGCTGCTGAAGGCGGGCTCGTCCCAGGCAGTTGTCTCCCACCTCCAGACTACGGCCGAACTCCTGCACTCGCTGGGGTTCTCCATCAATGTGCCAAAGTCGCATCTGATTCCTTCTCCACAGCTCCTTTTCATCGGAGCAGTTCTGGACACGACGCAGTTTCGGGCCTATCCTCCCGAACGGCGAGTCCGGGATATTCAGGCTATGATTCCGATCTTTCAGCCCTTATCCTGGGTTTCGGCACGGATGACCCTGAGGCTGCTGGGCCTCATGGCCTCCTGCATCCTGCTGGTCACTCATGCCAGATGGCATATGCGGGCTCTGCAGTGGGACCTGAAGTTCCAGTGGGCGCAGCACCAGGGCGACCTGTCCGATCACGTCCAGATCTCGGAGGGGACTGCAAAACAGTTGCAGTGGTGGCTCTCGAACCGGCAATGGGTCATGGGCAGATCCCTCTCCCTTCCCCAGCCAGAGCACACAGTTGTGACGGACGCGTCCCTTCTGGGATGGGGCGGTCACATGGGAGAGGCGGAGATCAGAGGCCTCTGGTCTCCGGCGGAGTCCCGGCTCCATATCAACCTTCTGGAGCTCCGGGCGATCCGACTTGCACTCAGGGCATTCCTTCCCTCTGTCAAAGGGAAGGTAGTGCAGGTGTTCACAGACAACACCACCGCCATGTGGTACTGCAACAAACAAGGCGGGGTGGGGTCGTGGACCCTTTGTCAGGAGGCTCTACGCCTCTGGACATGGCTGGAACATCAGGGCATGTTCCTGGTGGTTCAACACCTGGCAGGTTCCCTGAACGCCAGGGCGGACGAACTCAGCCGCAGGTGCATAATGGATCACGAATGGCGTCTTCACTCGGAAGTGGCGCAAGGACTCTTTCTACAGTGGGGAGAGCCTTGGTTAGATCTATTCGCCACCGAAGAGAACGCGCAATGTCATCAGTTCTGCGCGTTGGAATTTCCAAGGCGGCACTCGCTCGGCAACGCTTTTCGTCACGAGTGGAGTTGCGGTCTCTTGTACGCCTTTCCGCCTATACCACTTCTACCCAGAGTGTTGAAGAAGATTCGGCACGACCGGGCCCAAGTCATTCTTGTGGCTCCGGACTGGGCTCGAAGAGTTTGGTATCCCGAGCTACTCAATATGAGCGTAGATCCCCCGATCCGTCTGCCTCTTCGGGAGGATCTTCTGTCGCAGCAGCAGGGGACGGTCCTCCACCCGAACCTGTCCAGTCTACACCTGCTTGCGTGGAGATTGAGCGGCGGCAGTTGATTCCTTTCGCCTTGCCTCCCGAAGTTTGTGATGTGATTCTGGCAGCCAGGCGTCCCTCCACTAAGGTGGTATACGCCTGCAGGTGGAACAAATTTGTGGCATGGTGCACAGCAAAGGCTGTGAATCCCCTTTCTGCCCCTCTTTCTGAGGTCCTTCTGTTCCTTCTCTCTTTGGCCCAACAGGGTTCTGCCCTGGGTACCATCAAGGGTTATCTTTGTGCTATCTCGGCCTTCCTCAGGCTCCCTGATCAGCCCTCCCTTTTCAAGTCCCCTGTTGTTAACAGGTTCTTAAAAGGCATTACTCACCTCTTCCCTCCTGTTCCGTTTGTGATGCCTCAGTGGGACTTGAACTTGGTTCTTACCTTTTAATGTGCGCTCCCTTTGAGCCTCTACATAACTGTCCTCTTCGTCTTCTGACTCTGAAGACAGCCTTTCTGGTGGCCATCACCTCCGCTCGGCGGGTGAGTGAGCTCCAGGCTCTATCTTGCAAACCTCCCTTTCTGTCTGTTCATCCAGACAAGGTTGTTCTTCGGACGCGTCCGTCCTTCTTGCCAAAGGTGGTTACTGCTTTCCACATTGGGCAGACCATCACTTTGCCCACCTTCTTTCCGCCTCCGCATCCTTCCAGAGAGGAAGAGAGGCTCCACCGTCTGGACCCAAAACGTGCGCTCTCTTTCTATATTGACCGCACAAAACACTTCCGGGTGGATGACCAGCTCTTTGTTGGCTACGTGGGCGCCAAAAAGGTCGGGCGGTGCACAAGAGGACCATCTCCCGCTGGGTTACCTTGTGCATCAAGACCTGCTATTCTTTCGCTAAAAAGGAACCTCCTGTTGGGCTGCGTGCCCATTCCACCAGGGCAACGGCTGCTACCACGGCCTTGGGCCGCGGTGTTCCGCTGCCGGTTATCTGTCAGGCAGCTACGTGGGCCTCGCTGCACACGTTTACAAAGCATTACTGCCTTGACAGTCAGGTCCGGAGGGACGGCTTCTTTGGCCGTTCTGTCCTCCAGGACTTCCTTGTCTGATCTTTGTTCGCAGACCCACCACCGGGGTTGGTATTGCTGGGGTATCTATTCTAAGGTAAGGAATCTGTCACTAACGTGTCTCTTTCAGATGCACAAGTTACTAACTTGTGTAACGATATATCTGTAAGAGACAGTAGTTAGTGACAGATTCCTTACCGCCCCACCCATCCTCCCCGTTCTGCGAACTGATTTCTAGGGTTAAGGACATCCCTTTCAGGGCCCTAGTATTTTTCAGACACCTATGTCAGCTTCTTGCATGGCTCTGCGTTCCTGGCGCGGAAAGTCGTGTACAGAACTGACGTCAGCGCGCAGGGGCGGCGCCTAAGTACTGCCCGCGACGTCATCCCGGCGATCACGACGCCGACGACGGACGCGGAGCCGCACGACGCCGCCTACCGACGCGCAAGGGTACTGCTACGCAAAAACTTTCCGGATCCAGCCTGACGCCTGGGGATATTCTAAGGTAAGGAATCTGTCACTAACTACTGTCTCTTACAGATATATCGTTACACAAGTTAGTAACTTGTGCAACGTTGCGATTACTTTTTAGGGCCAGTGTTGGGCACTCGGGTCCAGCACTGAGGCCCCTCCTAATACTAGGTGAGTATTTTCGTTTTCGTGACTCGGTTGATTTTTGGTGAATATTCTAAAGTTTCAGAACTCCACACTTAGAAGAAATTTCGCAGAAAATCAGTCAATGGAACCCTATGGAAGAAAAGTGAGTTATCGGATTTCGGGTAAGTACTTGACTGGCAGGGTTAAGGTTCTGGGTGAGACTCAGGGGTCCCCCAGGATCAGGTAAGTACAGTTTTTACACCCTCAGCGGCACAGGGGCGGCCGGGTGCAGAGTGAGAAGGCCCAATGTTATCCTATGGCAGGCGGGGGCCCCGGGTTGGTGGCTGCTGGCAAGCAGGCCACGCGACTGTGGGAGCTGGGCTCCTGGTCACTTGCTCAGGGCAAGTAGGGAAGTAGGTTAGGATAGAGGTTGCACTTCCAGGGGCACTCGGGCGGCTGGGTGCAGGGTGCTTTTGAGCCGTCGGGCGCTCAATGTTAAACAATAGAGGTCGTGAAAGGTGAAGAAAGGCTGCAGGCTCGGGGACGGTGATTCTTCAGGGACGACCAACACTTCAGGAGGTAAGTTGGGGTCTTGGAGGATAGGTAGACACCCAGGAGTTGGGCACAGGGGGCCGTGGGGCGCCGGGTGCAGGGGTGTCTTTTGAGGTCGGGAAATCTTACCCCCTGCTGGTCGCGGTTGGAGGGGTCCCTTGTCCTGAGGCTGCAGGCGTCGTCTGGGTCGTCGAGGAGGGTCCTTGGCCACTGGATTCCAGGTCAGAATCGCCGGGGGTCGTCCTCGAGGTCTTTGGTCACTCAGGCACAGGCTGGACTCGGCGGGTGCAGAGTGTGCAGGTTTCGCGGCTCCGTGCCAGGGCCGGGTCTTTGGTAGGTTTTCTTTTGAGCAGTACCACTGCTCGTGGGAGTCCCTGGGTCGAAGGCTGTAGCACAGAAGTCAGGTCCTCCGGGGTTTGTGAGGTTGCTGAGGCCGGGATTCCGCAGGAGCAGGTTCAGAGGTCGACAGGCCGGTAGGGCTGGGGCCAAGTCAGTTGTTGTCGCCTCCTTTTAGCAGCTGCACGGCTGGTCTTCTTGCTTCGTCTTCTCTTCTTGTTTTCGGATTTGGGAACTGCGGAAGGAAGGTTCAGGGAACCCCTAAATACTAAATTTAGGGGTGGTTACAGGTAGGTAAGGGCAGGGACCAATGGGTCCCTTCCCTGGGGTGGGTACACCCCCTATTCTGTTCCTCTCCAGTGGGAGGGGGCAGGAGCCTGTCCCTGGTTGGCCAGGTCCCCCATCCTCAAGATGGCGGGGACTCGAGTTTGTGCTTCACCTCGCCTCCCCCACCTTAGGGGTGGAGTTGGCAGAGGTGGGCACAACCCATTTCCTGCTTCTGGTTTTCCCGCCGGTTCTCCCGCCAGGAGTGGGGGTAGAACCAGTGGGGACCAGTTTGCTGGAAGCAGCAAATGGTCTGGGGAAACTCCAAAGGCGGCAGGCCTTTGAAGCTCCCCTGCCCATCCTGGGGAGGAGGCTTTGGCACCTCGTCCCGGGATGTGCATTGTTTCAGGCCCCTGAGAGCAGAGGCTCTCGACCCAGGGGTCCAGAAACATGTCTGGTGGTGGCAGCCTGGGCAGCCACTCAGTCCGGACACTGGAGGTCGGGTTGGTTTCAGGGGGCATCTCTAAGATGCCCTCTGGAGTGCGTTTTACATTAAATCCCACACTGGCATCAGTGGGGGTTTAATGTGCTGAGAAGTTTGATACCAAACTTCTTAGTCTTCAGTGGGGCCATTATGGTGCTGTGGAGTTCGTAATGACAGACTCCCAGCACCATATACTCTTAATGGCAGCACTGCACTTACAATGCCCAAGAATGGACTTGGGCACTGTAGGGGCACAGGGCTCATGCCTCTATGCCCTCACCACTGGCATAGTGCACCCAGCTAGAGGGGTGGCTGACCTAGGCCAGGGCAGTGGCTTGTAGGCATGGCACACAGGGATGTGAGCCATGTCGACTCTTCACTTTTGTTCTGCACCAAGACACGCAGCCTGCAAAGGCAGTGTGTGTGTGTAAAGGTGCAGGGTCCCTAAGGGTGGCACAACAAGTGCTGCAGCCCTTAGGGGCCTTCCCTGGTCACAGTGCCCTGGGTACCCATGGTACCATTTACCAGGGGCTGACCTGTGGCCAGGGATGTCAATTGGGTGTAGGTATCAATGCAATTTTAGGGAAGGAACACAGGCCCTGGGTACCTGGTTGGCAGGAGCCCAGGGCACACTCAGTCAAAGTACATCAGCCATTCAGCAAAAAGTGGGGGCATACCATGTAAGAAAGATGGCACTTTCTCACAGCGGCCAAGTGCCTCGACTCCGGCTCCAGAGTCGTGCCGGCTTCGGGTCCTAACCCCGATGGGTGTTCCAGCCCACCGCCGAGCCATTCTGCCTCGTCTCCGCATAGCTCCTGGCGGCTCCCTGCGTCGGCATTAGCAGCGCCGCCGGCGCCATGCCTGTCGCCGTCTGGTCCTCAGGCTCTGTCTCCGCGCCTCTCCATGGTGGGTTCGACGCCCTTGCGTCGTTCGGCGTCGGAGCGGCGTCGTTCGACGCCGGAGCGGTCGCCGGCACCTGTCGGTTCTCCGCTTCCGGAGGACACAGACCGGGTATGCCCAGACTTGTCTCCACGCCAGTTGCCTCCAATGCCATGGGGGCAGTGGGCCCTTGTTCCTCCTCCTGTGGGATGTGTCAGCTTGCAACCGTCCCCTACAGATGGGCTATTGTCACCCCCCCCACCACGCCCACTGAAGCTGGTGCTTTGTTTTTGAGGGGTGTTCGTAGGGCTGCAGCTGTTTTACATTTGCACCCTCCTTCTGTCTCCTTGTCCTCCGACCCATTATTGGATCTCCTCCACCAGGGTGCGGTAGATATTGAGCCCTTGCTGCCTTTTAGCGGCTTATTGTTCAACGCCCTTCTCGGGACATGGGCGCGGCCCTCTTCCGGAGATGCTGTCGACAGGGCTGTGGCGCATCGACACCGTCCGGCCCCTGAGAGCCCAGCCTGTTTGTCCCTTCAGCCTGGGGCTTACGGCCTAGTAGTGCAGGTGTCTTTGGCCACGCAACCTTCCTCTCCACCTCTGTTGCAGCCTCCTACTAGGGAGTCTCGTTGGTTGGAGGCATGTGGACGCGTCATTTTTGCGTCCTCTAGTTCAGCCTTACGTGCTCTAAACACGGCTTGCGTCTTGGCCCGGGCTTCTTCTGCTGTTTGGGACTCTGTGGAGTGTCTTTTGCCTGCCCTCCCTGAGTGTACTCTCGCTGACGTAGCTCGTCTCCTTCACGAAGGCCGAGAGATGGCGCGCTTTACCGTTCGGTCCGCCGTTGACACTACCGATTCGGTGGGTCGGGCAATGGCAAGGTCCGTTGCTTTGCGCCGCCATGCTTGGCTGCGCGACGGGGGTTTCCCCGAAAATGTCCGTGACAGTCTACGGGACTTACCATTTGATGGTGTGTCCCTGTTTAACGCACATGCGGACTCTGCGGTTCACCGCCTTCTGTCTACCCTTCCGTAGTGTCTTGCTTCATGTTGGCCCTGGGTTCATGCTGTAATACCTGAACGGCCTAAGCGACTTCTCGCCGTATTTGCTTTCTTTCATGCAGCAGGTCAGCTGCTTATTTTTCTGAGTCACTATGGCCTAGTGGTTCAAGTTGCACGCCCTTACCCCAAGGGTTATGTGTTCGGAACCTGTGGTTTGTGTTACCAATTTACGTCCTCTGAGCTCACGCTCAAGAGGTGCCCCTTGTTCGGGTTAATGCTTACCCTATGTGGGGTATTTGTTAGCTATTGTATAGCTGCTTTCTTCCCACAGCAGTCTTTGTACGCTTCTGTCGGGTCCTTTTTACTAGGTTGTCCTGCGGCTGTGCCTGTACACTTTTACTGCTGCTGCAGGCCCTCCTGGGGCCTTCTTGCGGTCCATTTGTTGGGCTCTCTCATAGTGGATGCTGCTGGTCTGTGGCTCCCCTGCATCTCACTAATCCATTTCTTGAGGCCGGAAGGGCTTTCAGGTCCCTGCCGTCTCGTCTTGGTTCTTTTGCTGCAGCCGTTCCATCTGTAGACTGCCTATCACAGGGCCCTGTCGCTGTGTTCTATTACGTACAGTGACTGCTCCCTAGTATGCTCGCTCTCACAGGCTGGTGTGTTTTCAGGCACCTTTCCGTTGCATAGTTCTACTCTCCTATACCCGTGCTGCGTAGTCCTTTCATGGTTGGACTTCGCTCTCCGTGGTGGCATTCTGGCCCCACACGTTGAGGCGGTCATTGTCTTGTGCCTTGCTTTTTTGGCGACTTCCCCTGCCAGAGCTTTCCATTTCCCTGCTGCATTCCGCGCAGGTGTTGTCCTGTTTATCCTTCCAGCTGCGGTTGCTGCTCTCAGCAGGAGTGTTCTCCTCCGAGCAGTGTTTTCTCTGGTGGAGTATTGTGCGTATATCCACTCTTGCTCCTCCGCAATGTTTCGTACTGTCTCCTTCCAGTACTGCTCGGCCTCCCTGTCTGTCTCACGGTAGCCAGTGGATCTTTCCTACCGCCTGTGGCTGTTGTGTCTGGCTCTGGGCCGGTACCGCTGCTACGTAGCTGTTGGTGCTATGGTGTTTTTTCTTTCTCAACTCATCCACCGGGCTGGGCTCTGTCTTCTTTAGTCCTGTCCGGCGTACTACACACACCCAGACCTCCCGCAGGCGTACTCTTCCTTGCGGTAGCTGTGGTCTTGTTCCTCACTTTCGTGAGCGCAAGTCTTCTACGTGTGTTAGTTTTGCCGGCTCTCTTTCACGCGATACACCTATTCGTGCGTCTTTCGTGTCTCAGCTTTTGCTCGTGGCGCTTTATGGGGCCTTCTCCTTTCCATGGTGTGGTTCTGGCGGTACATACGGTTTCTCTTGTGTACTTCTGTTCCCCACGTTCGTGGCACTAGTTGTTGCCATTCTTCTCTGCCCTTCTGCCTTTTGATGCCCGCCCTTTCACATGTCCGGTGCATGGGCCATGGTGCATTAGCAGATCTTGTGTTTCCTGTAACACTGCCTCATCCTGGGAGTCATCAGCATCCTTCCGCTGCTGTTCTCACTTCCAAGGTGCTTCTGCATGTCCGTCCTGCCTGCTCGGACTCGGTCCATTCTTGTACCCTAGCTAGACCTTTCTCTTTTCAAGGTCCATCAGATCCTGTGGATCCCTCATATTATACAATTGGTTCCTCCCCTTTTTCGGAAGGTATCCACTTTTATTCCGTACTGCCCTTCTGGTTATGTGCTCACTTTCTCCTCTATTTAACCAACAGGGATTTCCTGCCGCCCTCAGCAGCTTTAATGCCTTTGCCTCTCATTGTTGGCCACTCCCTATGGAGTATCCTAGTCCGGTGTTGGCCACTCTGGCAGTTCTGCCCCCACTGTGTTAAGCCGGCTGGTTGACACTTCTGTTCCCCTGGGAACTTAGTGGGGCTCTCTCGCAGACCCGCCTCCTATGGGGTATGGCTTTGGTATCTATTCTAAGTTAAGGAATCTGCGGCTAGATGTCTCTATCAGATGTACGAGTTACTTACCTTCGGTAACGATGTATCTGGTAGAGACGTTGTCTAGCCGCAGATTCCTTAACGCCCACCCATCCTCCCCGATCTGCGAGGACCTGTTCAGGTGGGGTTTCTGCATTCGCCTCCCTTGGAGTGGCTTGTCCTTCTACGGGGCGGTATCTTTCGCCTCCCTCCCCGTCAGGCTTATTCTTGGATTTACTTGTTCTGCTTCTCCCAATCTCATGCTTGGGCAATAGGTTCAGGTGTCCTTCTGCGTTTTTTCACATCAGCTTCCTCCAGTATGGGGCCTACTGGTGTTCTCTACCCTCCCACCCACCTTCTCCGTTGCCACTCCTACAGTCCATTAGTTTTCAGGTCTTTCTGGCCTGTTCCTCAGTCCAATGGTTCTATCATAGGGGACAGTCTCCATATTTCTTTCTTTCTTTCTTCTTTAATCCTGTTGGGTGGGGCTTTCTTGCCTGTTGCTGTTGGCTCCTTTCATTGCCCCTTTTGCCTCAGGAGAGAGCATTCTCTCGCTTTTGTGGGGTTGTTTTCATTACCTTCATCTAGTGCAGACTTTCCATCGTCTGCCTCGGTCTTCATTTTATACATCTATTTCCCTCAGGGGTGACATTCACTTCGCTTTTGCGAAATAGCTTCTCCATGTATTGCTCTGCTCTTTCCTTTTCAACACCTTTCAGTCAACAGTGCTTCTCACTGTTGTTCATGGTGCTTTCTCACCCATTTTCTTTTTTATTCGCACACTGTTCCAAAACTCTCACAGTTTTGCTGGGGGCTCCGCGTTGTGACGCGGAAAACTTCCTCCAAAGAAAACTGACGTCAGCGCGCTGGGGGGTCCTATGTAGCTCCCCTGACGTTATGTCCGGGGACGACGTCAGGGCGGAGCCAGGCGGCGCCGCCCCCCGGCGCGCAGAGGTACTGCTGCGCAAAATTTTTCCGGATCCAGTCAGACGCCTGGGGATATTCTAAGTTAAGGAATCTGCGGCTAGACAACGTCTCTACCAGATACATCGTTACCGAGGTAAGTAACTCGTACGATGTGCAGTGTCAGTGAAGATACAGTGATGTGGAGGATGATGTGCAGTGTCAGTGAAGAGTACAGTGATGTGTTGACTAGTGATGTGCACAGAAGGGCACGGTGCTGTGACGGAGGAGAGTGCAGTGGAAGAGAAGGGTACAATGCTGTGACGGAGGAGAGTGCAGTGGCAGAGAAGGTTACAGTGCTGTGACGGAGGAGAGTGCAGTGGCAGAGACGTTTACAGTGCTGTGACGGAGGAGAGTGCAGTGGCAGAGATGGGTACAGTGCTGTGACGGAGGAGAGTGCAGTGGCAGAGAAGGGTACAGTGCTGTGACGGAGGAGAGTGCAGTGGCAGAGAAGGGTACAATGCTGTGACGGAGGAGAGTGCAGTGGCAGAGAAGGTTACAGTGCTGTGACGGAGGAGAGTGCAGTGGCAGAGACGTTTACAGTGCTGTGACGGAGGAGAGTGCAGTGGCAGAGATGGGTACAGTGCTGTGACGGAGGAGAGTGCAGTGGCAGAGAAGGGTACAGTGCTGTGACGGAGGAGAGTGCAGTGGCAGAGAAGGGTACAATGCTGTGACAGAGGAGAGTGCAGAGGCAGAGAAGGGTACAGTACTATGACAGAGGAGAGTGCAGAGGCAGAGAAGGGTACAGTGCTGTGACAGAGGAGAGAGCAGTGGAAGAGAAGGGTGCAGTGCTGTGACGGAGGGGAGTGCAGTGGAAGAGAAGGATACGGTACTATGACAGAGGAGAGTGCGGAGGCAGAGAAGGGTACAGTGCTGTGACGGAGGAGAGTGCAGAGGCACATTGTTGTGGTGTAGTGAGGTGCAATGGCAGTGGAGGGTACAGTGCTGTGACTCAGGGGGATGAAGGGCTGTGGCAGTAAAGGTTGGAGTGCTGTGATGAAGGAGGATAAAGTGCTGTAGCAGTGAAGGGTACAGTGCAGTAGCAGCCTGAAGGACCGTGGCAGTGAAGGGGCTAAGTGTGGTGGAGGATGAGCTGCAGTGAAGTTTAGTGCTGTGACAGGAGCAGCGTTGGGTACAATGCATTAGCCCCTTGTAGTGCAGAGGCAGTGGAGGGGAAGTGCCTTAGCAAATGTTAGCATGACTCATGGCAGAGGGCAGTTATGCCGTTTCTGTGCAGTCTTTTGTGCTCAGCCGCTGCTTAGGCTTGTTTTTTTGAAGCTCTGTTGCCACTTGTTGCCTTGACACACATGGCTGTCCTCTGTTTTGCGTGTTCCTCTGGTGTCAGTGTTCACTTTCTCTGTGTTCTCTGAGGCGCTTGCAGTTGTACTCGTATATGCCACCTGGACACCATCGCTCCGTCCTAGGAGGCTGTTGCTGCCATGCATTTTGCCACAATGTACGAAGCCTGCTGCCAGTGTCCATTTATGCTCGAGTTATGCCTGGCCCTAGCCCTATGGCCGTACAGTGGTTCAGAGAAAGCCTGGGCTGTGCACAGGGCGTTTTCTTTGTCAAGCCACATGTAACATGCTCTGCCTCTTTCCAGGACACTTCGCAGCCGAAGAAGTGAAAACCAAGATCAATGAGTTGAACATGAAGTGGGAGTCTCTGAAGAACAAGGCATCTCAGCGGCGCCAGGACCTGGAGGACTCGCTTCAGGCCCAGCAATACTTTGCTGATGCTAATGAGGCCGAGTCCTGGATGAGGGAAAAGGAGCCGATTGTTGGTAGCATAGACTACGGCAAAGACGAGGACTCTGCAGAGGTACGAGCCTGGGTGCGCGCTGTAGCAGTGCCTGGGATAGAAGGGGTCTGTGAGATGGATAGTTTAAGGAGTGGAATGGAGGAGTCCTGCTGGGCATTCTGCAGATGAGAGAAGGATCCACACGATAGCAAAGCAGCCCTGCAGGGGAAGGGGAGAGGTCCTTGAGGGGTTAAATGAGGGAAAGCGCCTACAGTGAGGCATATACTCATTCCTGAGAAGAGTGAAGGGGTTCTCCTTGGAAAGGGCAGAGGAGCATTGAGGGGTTAAATGAGGGAAAGCGCCTACAGTGAGGAGTATGAAGTCTTGCCTGAGAAGAGAGAAGGGGTCCTCATTGGGAAGGGAAGAGGGCCTTGAGGGGTTAAATGAGGGACAGCTCCTACATTAAGTAGTATGGAGTCTTGCCGGAGAACAGTGATGGGGTCCTCGTTAGGAAAGACAGAGGAGTGTTGAAGGAATAATGAAAAGGAACTACTTGTGTGAAGACTTAGTTGACCAGTGCTGTATCCATGCACTGTTTGTATCCCGTGTGCATGATTGGAAGGGGTCATTGCGCCTGAGAGCAGTATTGGGCTCCGAAGTAAAACGTGTGCCCTGGATCCTTGTTGAAGGATGCTGCCTCATGCAGATTCATGGTCTTCGGATATGTTACAAGGAATCAAATTGGGTGCAAAATATTCCCAGCAATGGGTGTTGGAAGTGTCAGAGGGACTGTGGTCTGGGATCTGCCATAGCATCCCCAGTAAGGTATGCGGTCAACATGGAGCTATAAAGGGTTCCACTCTGGAACATCATTCCTTAATTCCACATGCCACAGATTCTAACATTTGGAATTCATTGTACTTTATTAATGTATATTTTTTTGCTTGAATTGTTGAACTGTGATTTTTGTTTCTGATCTTCGGTGTCATGCCATCTAAGTATGGGTTCTGGTCTTGCGTGAAGTGCACGAACTAGACCTGGTGATCGTTCTCTCAGTAGATACATGTGGTGCATGGAGCGTGGTCACAATAGTCCTGTTTTGTAAACAGATATGCTACTGAAAGTAAAGAAATCCTAACATCTGGTCTTCTAATAGTGTGAGATCGTGACTAATAGATGTTGTTGAATAGGAACACAAGTTGATTAGTGGCAAAAAGTAGTTTTGCAGCGTGAAACTTTTCTGGATTCACATGCTGTGCATTATTCGGCCATCTAGTGGTTGGGTCCGGAATTATTGTATTTCCTTTTTTTTTTTTTTTTTGGGGGGCGTCGACATAACCACCATTTGGTGTCCTCTTGTGACGTTGACGGGCTTCCTCAGGAAGCTCCCACCTTTGGTCGCCATCTTCAGATTCTTTTTTTCCGCTGTTGTGTCTGGATCAATACTGAAGGAGCTCCCGAGATTGGAGAGAAGAATCGACGAAAAATAAGGAAAAACTTCTGCGGGACTGCGGTACAACATTTCGACTTTCAGGACTACAATCCAAACGACCGGAGTCCGACGAAAGGTGAAAAATCCAACTCTTCTTCGACGAACAGAGAATGCACATGCAGGGGGCTCCCTGTGCGCGGTAATGGACAAGACGCCGTTCAAGTTCTGCAAAAATTGTCACCACAAGTCTGCTCAAAAAGACTAGCATCCGGTCTGCAACCTTTGCCTACCGTTGGTTCACCGAAGCGAGGACTGCAACGCGTGCCTTAGGGCCAGAAGGCGACGAGGACAGACGTTTCAGTCGTGGAGATCAAGAAGAAGACTTCAAAGGAGGTAAGAGTCGTCGACTTCAAAAAAAGTGGAAGAGTCTCGAAAAACAGACTACACCCACAAAAGGAGCCTCGGCGTCAAAGCACTCGACTACCGCAGTTGCATCCAAAGACAAACACTCCGTCGGATCCTGGGACAATGACTCCGTGACGGCAAAGACCCTCGAAAGATCCAAGACATCAAAAGACAGTCAGGAAAAAGACGCCTCGACGTCGAAAAAGGAGAGGTCAAAACAAGCTTTGACAGCCTGATCGGCGTCAACAAGCACAAAGCGGAAAGTTGAAGGTCTCGACGCCGAAATACACACGGCCGAGATGGAGAAGAAGAGGAAAAGGCTGAAAGCCGAAATGGCAAGTATTTTACAACGTAAAAAAGATTTCGACGAAAGCTTGAAACAATTCAAAATACCGCCGAAAAGTACAATAGAAGTGGAGAAGGTCGTCGAGGAAATAATGCCTCCGACAACACCCGAGCCGCTCGACGAAGAAGAATTCTTGTTCGTAGAAGAGGGGGAAGACTAAGAACACACATATGCAGGATCGGTGATTTCAGAGACTCAAGACCTGCAATGGCAAGATCTCGACGCCGAATCACCTGAGGAGGCTGTGGAATCCTATCCTTCGAGGCCATCACCACCAGATGACATTGGGATGTATAATCAGGTGATTAAAAAGGCAGCTGAAACATATGGAGTGCAGCTGGAGGAAGAAAAACCCCAATCATGTTTTCTATTAGAGACTTTGATGCCAACACAATCAAGAAATCAATTCCTTCCAATGCTGCCAAGTGTATTGGATCAGGGAAAGGAGGCCTGCAACATGCAAAGCTATCACACCAAGAGCAGAAAAGAAGTACAAGCATTCCTCTAAAGACCCTGTATACATCAGAGGGTCTGTGCCAGCTGACTCTATTATTACTTCCACAGCAAGGAAAAGAGCTAATGTACCAACAACAGTGGGTCCACCTCCAGACAAGGAAAGCAAAAGGATGGACCTTGTCGGGAGAAGGTAGAAAGAAGTGTAGCAAACCAATGGCGCATAGCTAATTCAAATGCATTACTAAACAGACCTGCTTATCAACATTGGGAAGAGGTAGGAGAACTGTTAAACCTATCTGAGCAGTTCCAAATAAGAGCCAGCCACTTGGTGGAAGAGGGTAAAAACATTGCTAACACATGTTTAAAGTCAGCCCTAGGTGCTGCAGAGACATCAAGCAGACAAATGATAATTGGCATCACAGAAAGGAGGCACGCATGGCTGAGAATATCAGGTTTCAAGCCAGAAGTGCAAAGCAATATCATAAACTCACCGTTCAATGGCGAACAACTGTTTGGAAGTGTGGTTGACGACAAACTCAACCAATTAAAAAAGGACAACGAGACCGCAAGGTCCATGGGCGCCCTACAATTCAGAGGCATGCGTAGGGGCACACCCTCAAGAAGACCAGCAGGTAGAGGTACCCGCCAACCTACTACCTCACATCAAACTTACCAACAAACATACCAAGGAGCAAGCCATGGGCAGCAGCAAGGGGAGCAGCAGAACTGGCAGCATCAACAAGGAAGGCAATCCTTTCGAGGGCGTCCCCGTGGCAGAGGCTAGCCACAAAGAGGCGGACCACAAACCACAACTAAGTGACTGCATTCAAAGACATGCACGCTCACCAAGAACAACAGTGAGTGTGCCCACAATAACTCGACCTATACAGAAACAACATCCTGCAAGTTTACAGTTACTCCAGCATACAACACCAGTATGAGGCAGACTAAAATTTTTCCTTCAAAAATGGAAGGACATCACTTCAGACAAATGGATTTTAAACATAATACAGTACGGTTACTGCATAGAGCTAACAGAACAACCTCCAAACAGGAGACCAAACAAGAAGATACATTCAAAAAGAGAATAATCTCAGCTACTCCAAGAGGTGCCGGAACTTCAAAGGAAGCATGCAATAGAGCACGTACCACACAAAGAAAAGAACAACGGAGTTTATTCCACGTACTTCCTAATTCCAAAGGCAGACGGAACATTACGCTCAATATTAGACCTGAGATTTCTGTACAAATTTATAAAAACACAAAGATTCAAGATGACTGCACTGCAAGAGGTGATACCTCAATTGCAAAAAGGAGATTACATGGCAACCATAAGACTTGAAGGATGCATACTTACACATCCCTATGAACAGAAGACACAAGAATCTGTTAAGATTTGTGGTCAACAAAACACACTACCAATTCAAAGTACTGGCATTCAGACTAAAATCGGCACCAAGAGTGTTCACAAAGTGCCTAGCAGCAGTAGCCGCTCATCTCAGAAGGCAGGGGATTCATGTTTACCCATATCTAGACGACTGGTTAGTAAGAGCAAGCTCCTACAGTCTCTGCAAACAGCATATACAACAGGTGATAGAGACACTAGTTCAACTCTGTTGTTCAATACATTGGAGAAAAATCATCATCAACAGAGCCAGAACTCATAAAAGTGTTCTTAGGTGCAGAAATAAATAGTGTTGGGAAAGGCGTTCCCAAGCAGAAAGAGGAGATCAGCCTTATTGAAGGAGACTCATCTATACCAGAAGGGGAAACCTCTGACAGTGAGAACAGTGGGGAAGTTACTGGGAATGAGGGCCTCATGCATTCATTTAATTCCCAACATTCAACTACACATGAGACCATTTCAAGAATGGCTCCAGACACAATGGTCACAGGCAACAGGGAGTTGGGAAGATCTAGTCGTTGTCACGCAGAAATTCATCAGGAGATAGCATGGTGGAACAAAGCAAACATAGCACAGGGCAGACTTTTCACACAACCAACTCCGACAGTGACCATAACTACAGATGGGAAGCACACATGAACAACCTCAAAGTGAGGGGATTGTGGACACAGCAGGATGCAGTGAGGCACATCAATATCTTGGAGTTAAAAACAATATTCTTAGCCTTAAAAGCCTTTCAGAAAGAGCTCTATGGAAAGAAGCTGTTGATACAAACAGACAACACAACCACGATGTTTTACATAAACAAGCAAGGAGGAACTCAGTCTGTAGCACTCTCAACGCTATCTCAAGAACTTTGGAGATGGGCAATTCCAAAGAACATAGACATAATAGCAATACACCTACCAGGAAAGGACAATGTAGAAGCAGACAGACTGAGCAGACAAACGTCATCATCCCACGAGTGGGAACTGAATTAATCGGAACTCCAAAAGATTTTCTGGAAATGGGGAACACTGCAAATAGACCTATTTGCAACATCCCACAATGCAAAATGCCAAAACTTCGCATCCAGGCAACCTTGCGATCAGTCCTAGTGAATGCGCTATAGATAGACTGGTCAGGGATATTTGCTTACGCTTTTCCCCCAATACCACTGCTGAACATAGTGATCTACAAATGTGAGAAGCTGGGTTTCTGTTGCAGTAACCCCTCCACTTTTTGCCAGACTACTGAGGCACTTTGACTTGATGTGCCCTGGGTCCCTGCCAATCCGGTTCCCAGGGACTGTGTTCTTTCTCCAAAACTGTACCTTGTACCCCCAATTGGCACTCTCTGGCCACAGGTCAGCCCCTGGTAAATGGTACCACAGGGTACCCAGGGCACTGTGACCAGGGAAGGCCTCTAAGGGCTGCAGCACTTATTGTGCCACCCTTAAAGGTCATGTAAGTCCGTTTTTATATAGCGCAGCTACTCACCCTTACGGGTCTCAAGGCGCTGGGGGCCGGAGTGGAAATTAAGTGAGCTATTGCCCAGAGTCACATGGTGCTGAGCTGAGCTGCCGCCGGAGCCGGGGATCGAACCGTGAACCCTGTGCTCCGAAGTCAGCTGCCCTGGCCGCTGCACCACACCTCTCCATGTACCTTTACACTCACACACTGCCTTTGCTGGCTGCGTGTTTTGGTGCAGAACAAAGTGAAGAGTCGACATGGCGCACATCCCTGTGTGCCATTCCTACAGCCCACTGCCTTGGCATGGATCAGTCACCCCTCTAGCTGGGTGCACTATACCAGTGGTGAGGGTACAGATGCATGAGCCCTGTACCCCTACAGTGTCTAAGTCCATTCTTAGACATTGTAAGTGCAGTGCTGCCATTAAGAGTATATGGTGCTGGGAGTTTGCCATTACGAACTCCACAGTACCATAATGGCTTCACTGAAAATGTAAAAGTTTGGTATCAAACTTCTCAGCATATTAAGCCCACACTGCCAGTGTGGGATTTAATGAAAAATGCACTCAGAGGGCATCTTAGAGATGCCCCCTGAAAAACGACCAGCCTCTGGTGGGTTCCCTGACTGGTACACACCAGCCTGCCACCACGAGACATGTTTCTGGACCCCTAGGGTGGGAGCCTTTGCTCCCTGAGCCCAGAAACAAAGCCTTTCCTGGGCAAGGTGTTCACACCTCCCCCAGACCAGGAAGAGCCATCTGTGGCAGGGGAGCTTCAAAGGCCATGCAGCCTTTGTAATGCGACCCCCAGCCTCTCCTGCTATCAGTAGCACGCCCCCTTCCTGTCTCCCCTCCTTTTCGGCGGGAAGACATGCGGGAAACATTAGCCAGCCCAGAAGCTGTGCCCACCTCTGCCAACTCCACCCCTCAGGTGGGGGAGGCGAGGTGAAGCCCTCTCTTCAGTGCACGCTATCTTGCGGATGGCAGGCACTCCTCAATCCGGATTAGGGATTGTGCTCACACCCCCACGTGGGATGAGCACACCAAGGGTGTAGTCACCCTAAGGTCATTAGCCCATTGGCTACTGACCTCGAGACCCCTAAAACGCCCTCTAAATACAGTATTTAGGGGGCAGCCCTGAACCAAGAAGGCAGACCAGAAACCACAAGAAGAAAAGAAAGACCGAACACCCGTGCCGAAGCTAACCAGAGGAAGACGCCCACTGACTTGGCCCCAGCCCTACCGGCCTGTCTCCACCTTGAACCTGCTCCTGCGAAATCCCGGTGTGTGCTGCAGCCAGCGACCTCGAGAAACCCGGAGGACCTGCCTGCCTTCAATCCCAAAGACTTTGTCTCCTGTGAACACCAGATTTGTTCATCTCCAACCTCTGGCCCCGGCCGGAAACCGCGAATCCTCACCACTCTGCACCTGCCGTCCACGGCCTGTGCTCGAGTGGGCAAACACCACGAGGAGGTCTCCCCGGCGATCCTGACCCGATATCCGGCGACCCCTGACCTGCCTCCAGCCTACGCCTGCAGCCTAAATCCGGAAGGTCCCCCCAACCGCGACCAGGAGCTGGTAAGAAGATCCGTACCTAAAAGGCACCCCTGCACCCGACGCCCCACAGCCTTGGGTGGCCCAACCAACGGTGCCTAGCCAACCCCCAACATCCCAACTTACCTCTCGAAGTGGAGGTCGCACCCAGAAGACCTTTGTCCCCGAGCCTGCAGTGCTTTTGCAAACCGGAGACTCCCCATTGAAAGCTACAGGGCTTCCGACGCCAAAACAGCACTCTGCACCCAGCCGTCCCAGTGCTGCTGAGGGTGCATCTTTTGTGCTGGCCTAAACCCCCATTTGCCCTGAGCTTAAGTCCAGGAGCTGTGCTCCCACAACCCAGTGGCCTGCTCGTCAGCAGCCCCCTGTCCCCTATTGGATAACATTGGGCCTCTGCACTCTGCACCCAGCCGCCCTAGTGCCGCTGAGGGTGTAACAAGAGTGCATCCTTGACCCTGGGGGACCCCCGAGTCTAACCCAAGAATACCAACTCCCACAACAAGGTACTTACCTTTGAACCGTTAACACTATTTTCCTTCATAGGATAACATTGACTGTTTTTCTATGAAAAGTTTTTAAGTGTGGAGTTGGAAAACCTAAGAAATCCTTTTAAAATTGTACCGAATAACAAATACAGCACTGTGTAAGAAAAGTAATCTAACGAGTAACTTACCTGTAATTTTACTCCAAAGCCTATACAAAGTATATGTACTGTATTTTCAAAGCATTGCATTTCTCAGTAACAGTACTGTAAATCAAAACAAAGTGCATATACCATTACAATCCAAACTGTGTTGCAACTGTATATTTACTGCAAAGTATTTATCACTTACCTGTGCCAGGCTTGCTTGCTTCTAGGAAATAAAATAGCTAAAAGACTATTTTTATACAAAACCAATTGGTCTGAAGTTGTCTTTGAGTGTGTGAAATCATTTACTGACTGAGTGTGTACAACAAAATGCTTAACACTGTCCTCTGATACTGCCTTACTGCTCGACCACACTACCACAAATAGAGAGTGAGGTGCTATCTAACTTTACCTCTGCCTACCTTTGGGGATCCACTGGACTCTGTGCACACTATAGTTCACTTTGCTATAGTATATACAGAGCCAGCTTCCTACAACAAATGCAAAATCGGCCAAATGACAATGATTCTCAATGCACCACAGTGGGCCAGGCAAACTTGGTTCTCAGAGATAATGGAGCTGTCTCAAGGAACAATGCACAAATTACCAAGAAAGCAAGATTTACTAACAATGCAAAACGGAAAAGTACTTCACCCAGAGCCAGAGAGCTTAAGCCTAGCAGCATGGCTCCTGAGGACTTAGAATTTGCGCATCTCAAACTACCAGAAAGCACAATGGCTGTTCTAAGAGATGCTAGGAAACCAACAACAAGGAAATGTTATACAGCGAAATGGAAGAGATGTACACAATGGTGCCTTAAAAAACATCTATCTGAAAGAGACACGTTGGTGACAGATTACTTACCTTAGAATATCCCCAGGCGTCAGGCTGGATCCGGAAAGTTTTTGCGTAGCAGTACCCTTGCGCGTCGGTAGGCGGCGTCGTGCGGCTCCGCGTCCGTCGTCGGCGTTGGGATCGCCGGGATGACGTCGCGGGCAGTACTTAGACGCCGCGCCTGCGCGCTGACGTCAGTTCTTTCTTTTTCCGCGCCAGTAAGCGCAGATCCGGGAAGAGCAGTGCCCTAGTCATTTTTTGACTAAGTTTTTGGGTGATTGTTTCACTGTTTTCTCGAGTCTCTCGACTCCGAAGGTGTTGGTAGGGATGCCCGGCTTCAAGCCATGCGACGCCTGTGGTCGAATGATGTCGATCACAGACCCACACTTAGTGTCTTTACTGCCTCGGCCGCGACCACGACACCAAGTCGTGCCCCGACTGCCGGGCCTTGCATCCGAAGGCTTTGCGAGAGCGGTCTCGAAAGCTCCTCGAGGTCTGGCAGTCGGCGCCACGCCAAGCCCCGGTCACGTGAGAGGTCGAGGGGCCGGTCGCGGAGTCCTCATCGGTCGTCGGGGTCCAAGTCTTCGCACTTCTCCGGTAAGTTGAAGCATAAGAAGTCAAAGAAGCGTCTTAGCTCGACGACTTCCCCTCGCCGGTCTCACGACTCGGCTGAGGGTCCTGTCGGCACCGTCCCCGCGGCTCCGGGAGTGCCTGTGGAGCCGCCCCCGCATTACCCGTCCTTCCCGGGTTCGGGGGCGACTCCGGCCGAGATACAGGAGTTACTGTCGGCCATGGCCCGCCTCTTCGGGCCTCAAGGTCCCCCCGTTGCGCCTTCGGGCCCCGCGGGCCCTGATGGGGTTCTCCGGCGCCGCCGGCGACTCCGGTCCCGGCGCCGCCTGCCACACCAGCCTCGGTCCCGGCCCCGGCTCCGGCCCCGGCCTCGACCCCGGCGCTGCCACAACCCCGATCGACGCCGGTTGACCTGACGACACCTCCACCAGCGCCGATCTCTCCGGTGCCGTTCCAGATGCCGCCCGGGGCTCCAGGCGGCGTCGTTCCCCGGTTCTCTCCGGATCCGGACACGGCGCCGGACCGGCGTCGCTAGACGCCGGCTCCGACGCCGATGAGACCGTGGGTCCCACATGTCCCTCCTCCTTATTTTGAACAAGAATTGGAGGACGAGGAGAACTGGGAGGGGTCTGATGACCCTCTCACACAGCAGTGTGAGTTTGATCAGGACTGGGCTGAGGAGCTTGGGGATGCCAGTGGTCTGGACACCTCCCCTGACTCTGGCATGCTGTCTCCTCCTTCCGTGGCAACGGAGGAGGGAGCAAACTTTGCAACGGTGTTGCGTAGAGCAGCTTGGGGCCTTACACCTCCAGTTGCCTACAGTGGCTGTCAGAACTAACATCCTGACGGAAGTGCTTCAGCCGGCGGCTACCTCATCGGAGCCACTGCTGCCGTATAACGAGGCGCTTTCAGACGTTCTTTTGGGCACCTGGTCCAAGCCCACCACAGGGGCTCCTGTGGATAGGAACGTGGCCCGACGCCATCGCCCTGCTCCGGGCGACCCCCTGTTCCTCTCCCAACACCCCACCCCTGAGAGCTTGGTGGTCCAAGCCTCTACTTCCCAAAGCGCCTTCCCTACCGCTCCCCCGGATAGGGAATCCAAACGCCTGGATCAATTTGGGAAGGTCTTTTCTTCCTCCAGTGCTGGCTTGCGGTCCGTCAATACCACTTGCCTCTTGGGCCGATATTCCCACTCCTTGTGGGATTCGGTGGCGCAAGTTCTGCCCCAGTGTCCTGAGGAGGTCCAGACACTGCTTACCCGCGCCATTGCGGAGGGAAGAGATGCGGCAAAGTACACCATCAGATGTGGCCTTGATACCGCCGACTCGCTAGGCAGATCGCTTGCGACGACAGTGGCGCTGCGCCGTCACGCCTGGCTGAGAACCACTGGTTTCTCGGGTGATGTCCAAAACACCCTTATGGACATGCCCTTTGATGGGGTCGGTCTTTTTGGGAACAAGGCAGACCATGCGCTGGAGCACTTTAAGGACTCGCGGGCTACGGCCAAGTCCCTGGGCCTTTCTGCTGTACGCCCTCCGCAGCCGTCTGCTTTTCGCCACGGAAGGGGCGCCCAGTCACGTCCGCTGCCCAGCCACCGGCCCGCGCAGCACACGTCTTCGCGTGGCCGAGGACGTGGCTCCCCGCCGTGGCGGGTCAGGCAACCAGCGTGCAGGTCAGGCCACCAACCCCGCCCCGTCCGCGGCCTCCAAGCCCTCCTAGTCCTTCTTTTCAGGTGCACAGCACGCCGGTAGGGGGCAGGGTCCGCCATCACCTTCACCACTGGCGTGCCATCACCTCGGACAGGTGGGTCTTGGACATTGTCCGAAGGGGCTACTCCCTCCCCTTCGAGACCATCCCCCAGCCATGCCACCTCAATTCCACCGCATGTCAGGGGATCACTTGGTGCTTCTTCAGAAGGAAGTTGCGGCCCTCTTGGCCAAGAGGGCCATCGAGCGCGGTTCCGACCCCAGAAGTAGGACGTGGTTGCTACTCCCACTACTTTCTGGTGCCCAAAAGGACAAGGAGGACATGCGTCCTATCTTGGACCTCCGGAACGTCAATCGCTTCCTCCGGAAGGAGAAGTTGAAGATGCTCACCCTAGCTCAGGTCTTGGCTGCTCTCGACCCTGGAGACTGGATGGTAGCGTTGGACTTGCAGGATGCATGTTTCCACATCCCCGTCCTGCCGGCCAACCGGCGTTACCTGCGGTTCACGGTAGGCCTCGAGCATTTTCAGTTCACCGTGCTCCCTTTTGGCCTTACCAGCGCACCTCGGGTGTTCACAAAAGTGATGGCGGTGGTCGCAGCTCATCTGCGCCGGGCAGGGGTTCCAGTCTTCCCCTACCTCGACGACTGGCTGCTGACGGCGGGCTCGTCCCAGGCAGTCGTTTCCCACCTCCAGACTACGGCCGAACTCCTGCACTCGCTGGGGTTCTCCATCAACATGCCGAAGTCGCACCTGATTCCTTCTCCACAGCTACTTTTCATCGGAGCAGTTCTGGACACGACGCAGTTTCGGGTTTATCCTCCCGAACGGCGAGTCCGGGATATTCAGGCTATGATTCCGATCTTTCGGCCTCTATCCTGGGTTTCGGCACGGATGACCCTGAGGCTGCTGGGCCTCATGGCCTCCTGCATCCTGCTGGTCGATCATGCCAGATGGCATATGCGGGCTCTGCAGTGGGACCTGAAGTTCCAGTGGGCGCAGCACCAGGGCAACCTGTCCGATCACGTCCAGATCTCGGAGGGGACTGCAAAACAGTTGCAGTGGTGGCTCTCGAACCGGCAATGGGTCATGGGCAGATCCCTCTCCCTTCCCCAGCCAGAGCACACAGTTGTGACGGACGCGTCCCTTCTGGGATGGGGCGGTCACATGGGAGAGGCGGAGATCAGAGGCCTCTGGTCTCCGGCGGAGTCCCGGCTCCATATCAACATTCTGGAGCTCCGGGCGATCCGACTTGCACTCAAGGCATTCCTTCCCTCTGTCAAAGGGAAGGTAGTGCAGGTGTTCACAGACAACACCACCGCCATGTGGTACTGCAACAAACAGGGCGGGGTGGGGTCGTGGACCCTATGTCAGGAGGCTCTGCGCCTCTGGACATGGCTGGAACATCAGGGCATATTCCTGATGGTTCAACACCTGGCAGGTTCCCTGAATGCCAGAGCGGACGAACTCAGCCGCAGGTGCATGATGGATCACGAATGGCGTCTTCACTCGGAGGTGGCGCAAGGTCTCTTTCAGCAATGGGGAGAGCCTTGGTTAGATCTGTTCGCCACCGAAGAGAACGCGCAATGTCAGCAGTTCTGCGCGTTGGAATTTCCAAGGCGGCACTCGCTCGGCGACGCTTTTCGTCGCGAGTGGAGTTGCGATCTGTTGTACGCCTTTCCGCCTATACCACTTCTACCCAGAGTGTTGAAGATTCGGCGCGACCGGGCCCAAGTCATTCTTGTGGCTCCGGACTGGGCTCGAAGAGTTTGGTATCCCGAGCTACTCAGTATGAGCGTCGATCCCCGATCCGTCTGCCTCTTCGGGAGGATCTTCTGTCGCAGCAGCAGGGGACGGTCCTCCACCCGAACCTGTCCAGTCTACACCTGCTTGCGTGGAGATTGAGCGGCGGCAGTCGATTCCTTTCGACTTGCCTCCCGAAGTTTGTGATGTGATTCTGGCAGCCAGGCGTCCCTCCACTAAGGTGGTATACGCCTGCAGGTGGAACAAGTTTGTGGCATGGTGCACAGCAAAGGCTGTGAGTCCCCTTTCTGCCCCTCTTTCTGAGGTTCTTCTGTTCCTTCTTTCTCTGGCCCAACAGGGTTTTGCCCTGGGTACCATCAAGGGCTATCTTTGTGCAATCTCGTCCTTCCTCAGGCTTCCTGATCAGCCCTCTCTTTTTAAGTCCCCTGTTAACAGGTTTCTTAAAGGCATTACGCACCTCTTTCCTCCTGTTCCGTTTATAATGCCTCAGTGGGACTTAAATTTGGTTCTTACCTTCTTAATGTGCGCTCCCTTTGAGCCTCTGCATAACTGTCCTCTTCGTCGTCTGACTCTGAAGACAGCCTTTCTGGTGGCCATCACCTCCGCTCGGCGGGTGATTGAGCTCCAGGCTCTTTTATGCAAACCCCCCTTTCTGTTCATCCAGACAAGGTTGTTCTTCGGACGCGTCCGTCCTTCTTGCCAAAGGTGGTTACTGCCTTCCACATTGGGCAGACCATCACTTTGCCCACCTTCTTTCCGCCTCCGCATCCTTCCAGAGAGGAAGAGAGGCTCCACCGTCTGGACCCAAAACGTGCGCTTTCCTTTTACATCAACCGCACACAACAGTTCCGGGTGGATGACCAGCTCTTTGTTGGCTACGTGGGCGCCAAAAAGGTCGGGCGGTACACAAGAGGACCATCTCCCGCTGGGTCATCTTGTGTATCAAGGCCTGTTATTCTTTGGCTAAGAAGGAGCCTCCTGTTGGGCTGCGTGCCCATTCCACCAGGGCTACGGCTGCTACCACGGCTTTAGGCCGCGGTGTTCCGTTGCAGGATATATGTCAGGCAGCTACGTGGGCCTCGCTGCACACGTTTACCAAGCATTACTGCCTTGACAGCCAGGTCCGGAGGGACGGGTTCTTTGGCCGTTCTGTCCTCCGGTACTTCCTTGTCTGAATCTGTTCGCAGACCCACCACCGGGGTTGGTATTGCTGGGGTATCTATTCTAAGGTAAGGAATCTGTCACTAACGTGTCTCTTTCAGATGCACAAGTTACTAACTTGTGTAACGATATATCTGTAAGATACAGTAGTTAGTGACAGATTCCTTACCGCCCACCCATCCTCCCCGTTCTGCGAACTGATTTCTAGGGTTAAGGACATCCCTTTCAGGGCCCTAGTATTTTTCAGACACCTATGTCAGCTTCTTGCATGGCTCTGCGTTCCTGGCGCGGAAAGTCGTGTACAGAACTGACGTCAGTGCGCAGGGGCGGCGTCTAAGTACTGCCCGCGACGTCATCCCGGCGATCACGACGACGGACGCGGAGCCGCACGACGCCGCCTACCGACGCGCAAGGGTACTGCTACGCAAAAACTTTCCGGATCCAGCCTGACGCCTGGGGATATTCTAAGGTAAGGAATCTGTCACTAACTACTGTCTCTTACAGATAAATCGTTACACAAGTTAGTAACTTGTGCGTCAAGAAAGATTACAAAGGAGAGAACCGTGCTAAAATACTTGACACATTTACTAGAAAGTAAACTATGCTATACATCATTAAAAGTGCACTTGGCAGCAACTGTAGCGTATACAAGAGGTGAAACGGAAAAGTTTTTTCACTTCTCGCGTGGTCAAAGGTTCCTAGAAGGAGCAAAAGAATTGCACCTCCAAAGATGGTGCCAGCACCCACATGGAATCTGAACATAGTTCTAGCGCAAATGATGAAAGCACCATTCGAACCACTACACAAAGCAACGCCACAAATGGTCACACTAAAGACTGCCTTATCTGAAACACACGTTAGTGATAGATTCATTACCTTAGAATATCCCCAGGCGTCAGACTGGATCCGGAAAGTTTTTCGTCAGCAGTACCCCTGCGCGTCGGTAGGTGGCGTCGTGCGGCTCTGCGTCCGTCGCTCGCGTCGTAAGCGCCGAGATGACGTCACGGAGACTACTTAGGTGCCACCCATGCGCACTGACGTCAGTTTTTTCTTTTTCCGCGCCAGTAAGCGCAGATCCGGTTAGAGCACGTACCTTAGTCACTTTTTGAGTATCTTTTTGAGACTTTTGTCTCCTGTAAGTTTGTGTCTACTCTAGTGCAGGTAGGGATCCCTGGTTTTAAGTCTTGTGGGGCCGGTCGTCGCAATATGCCGGTGGCGGACCCCCACGACGTCTGTCTCTACTGCCTGGAGAGCGACCACGACTCCCGGTCCTGCATGGACTGTCTGGCCATGGCCCCGAAGGCCTTGAGGGAGCGGCGGCGGAAGCTGCTTGAGGTCCGGCACTCGTCCCAGCGCCGTTCTCGGTCTAGGGGCCGCTCCATAGAACGCTCGCGGGGCCACCATCATCGCTCCTCGGGCTCCAAGTCTTCACCCTCGGATTCGGGTAAGAGACGACACAAAAAGAAGTCGAAGAAGCGTTGTCGCTCTCAGACGTCCCCCCCGTCGAGGGGGACAGGTGTTCTGCCCCTGCGGCTCCTTCGGAGCCCGGGAGTCCCGCGGCCTACCCACCTTACCCGGGTCCGTTGGCAACTCCCGCACAGGTGCAAGCATTTCTTGCTACCATGGACCGCCTGTTTAGGCCTCGGGGTCCCGCCGGCGCGCCCTTGGGCCCCGCGGTCCCGTGTCAGGATCCTGTCGGGGCGGCTCCGGCCCCGATGCCGCAGGATCCTGCGCCGCTGGCTCCGGCCACAGCGCCAAAAGGTCCCACGCTGCTGGCTCCGGCCCCAGCGCCACCCTCGGCACCGCCTCCGGCGCCGCTGTGGATGCCATTTGTTCCTGCCCAGGTTCCAGTACACTTTTGTCCCTACCTGGGATCCGCTTTGGGACACGGCGCCGGTGCGGCCCCGTCCAGCGCCGTTCCCGGCACCGTTTGTTCCTTCCCCGGTCCCTGCCGCCGCAGTCTGTGCCACATTCGGCGGAGGTGGAGGACGACTGGGAGGGGTCCGAGGACCCTCTTGCTCGTCAGTGTGACTCTGAGCAGGACTGGCCGGACGAGTTAGAGGAGGCTGGCGGCCTGGATATCTCCTCTGACCCGGGGTTTGCCTCTCCTCCGCCTACCATGGAGGAGGGCGCTTCTTACACGATGGTGCTCCGTCGGGCCGCTGAGGTCCTCAACCTTGATCTTCCTACGGTGGCCCTGAAGACTAATCTCCTCACTGAGGTGCTCCAGACGGCGTCCACTTTGTCGGAGCCCCTGCTGCCATTTAATGATGCCCTCACTGACGTCTTACTGGGCACTTGGTCGCGGCCAGCCACAGGGGCCCCTGTGGATAAGAACGTCGCCAGGCGTCATCGCCCGGCGCCGGGTGACCCTGCCTCTCTGACCACTCATCCTACGCCCGAGAGCCTGGTCATCCAAGCTTCGACTTCCCAGCGTGCCTTTCCCACGGCTCCGCCGGATAAGGACTCTAAGAAGCTGGAGCAGTTCGGCAAGCGATTGTTCTCTTCGGCCAGCTTGGGGCTGCGGTCGGTGAACACTGCATGCCTTTTGGGCCGCTATTCCCACGCGGTGTGGGATACAGTTGCACAGGTGTTGCCTCAGTGTCCTGAGGCGACCCAAGCTGTGCCGTCGCAAGCTGTTGCAGAGGGTAAAGATGCGGCTAAGTTCGCCATTCGGTGTGGTTTGGACACCGCAGACTCACTAGGTAGAGCAATTTCTACGACTGTGGCGCTTCGTCGCCACGCCTGGTTGAGATCTACCGGGTTCTCGCCAGATGTCCAAAGCTCACTCATGGACATGCCCTTTGATGGCACTCTCCTTTTTGACGATAAAGCCGACAGTGCGCCCGAGCGTTATAAGGACTCGCGGGCCACGGCCAAGTCCTTGGGTCTTTCCACGAAAAGCCCAGCCACTCCTGGTTTTCGTTCCTTTCGTGCCCACGGAAGGGGCGCCCAGGCACGTTCCTTCAGCAAGCCTGTGCAGAACCAGCCTCAGCGTGGACGCGGTTTCCGCAGGGGCGGGTCTGGGAATCAGCGTGGGGGTCAGTCCACCTCCGCCCCCGCTGCTTCTACCTCCAAACCTTCCTAATCCGAGCTTTGTGGGGCACCCCACGCCAGTGGGTGGCAGGATCCGCCATCATCTCCCCCACTGGCACGCTATCACATCGGACGAGTGTGTGTTGCAGATCATCCGCAAGGGTTACTCCCTTCCCTTTCAGTCCACCCCTCCAGCCATGCCACCTCAGTACCACCGCACAAGGTAGGCCAGGAGCATTTTCAGTTTGCTGTGCTCCCCTTCGGCCTTACCAGCGCCCCTCGGGTGTTCACGAAAGTGATGGTGGTGGTCGCTGCTCACCTGCGCAGGTCAGGGGTGTCGGTCTTCCCCAACCTCGACGACTGGTTGTTGAAGGCGGGCTCGCCCCAGGCAGTTGTCACCCACCTTCAGACTATGGCCGACCTCCTGCATTTGCTGGGGTTCTCCATCAAAGTGCCGAAGTCGCACCCGAGTCCCTCTCAGAAGCTCCCCTTCATCGGAGCGGTTCTGGATTCGACGCGGTTTCGGGTTTATCCTCCCGAGCAGCGAGTCCGGGATATTCAGGCTATGATTCCGATCTTTCGGCCTCTATCCCGGGTTTCGGTCAGGTTGACCCTCCGGCTCCTGGGCCTGATGGCCTCCTGCATCCTGCTGGTGCAACATGCCAGATGGCATATGCGGGCTCTGCAGTGGGACCTGAAGTTCCGGTGGGCACAGCATCAGGGCAACCTGTCCGATCATGTCCAGATCTCGGAGGGCACTGCACGACAATTGCAGTGGTGGCTCACGAATTGCGATTGGGTCAATGGCAGATCCCTCTCCCTTCCCCAACCGGAGCACACAGTGGTGACGGATGCGTCCTTCCTGGGATGGGGAGGCCACTTGGGAGAGGCGGAGATCAGAGGCCTCTGGTCTCCGGCGGAGTCCCGGCTCCATATCAACCTTTTGGAGCTTCCGGCGATCCGACTTGCACTGAAGGCATTCCTTCCCTCTGTCCGGGGAAGTGTAGTGCAGGTGTTCACGGACAACACCACCGCCATGTGGTATTGCAACAAACAGGGCGGGGTGGGGTCCTGGACCCTATGTCAGGAGGCTCTGCACCTCTGGACATGGCTGGAACATCAAGGCATTACCTTGGTGGTTCAACACCTGGCAGGTTCTCTGAACGCCAGGGCGGACGAACTCAGCCGCCGGTGCTTGATGGATCACGAATGGCGTCTGAACTCGGACGTGGCGCAAGGTCTCTTTCAGCAGTGGAGAGAGCCTTGGTTAGATCTATTCGCCACAGAAGAGAACGCGCAATGTCATCAGTTCTGCGCGTTGGAATTTCCAAGGCGGCACTCGCTCGGCGACGCTTTTCGTCGCGAGTGGAGTTGCGGTCTATTGTACGCCTTTCCGCCTATACCACTTCTGCCCAGAGTGCTGAAGAAGATTCGGCGCGACCGGGCCCAAGTCATCCTTGTGGCTCCGGATTGGGCACGTGTAAGAAAGTGGCTCTGTATATACCCCACCAAAGTAAGGTTCAGTGTGCACAGAGTCCACAGTCCCCAGAGGTTTGGCAGAGGCTAAAGTTAGATATAACCTTACTCTCTAAAGTGGTAGCTTGGTCGAGCAGTAAGGCAGTATCAGAGGACAGTGTAAAGCATTTGTTGTACACACTCAGTCAGCAAATGAAGCCACACACTCAAGAACTGAACTCTAGGCCAATGGTTTGTATATAAAAATATAGTTGTTTTATTTTAGAACCAACAATAGGTGTCAAAATATACTTTCTCAGAATGAGATGCTTTAGTTAAATACTGTTCAATAGGCAATAGACTTTTGAATGCAATAGTTACAGTTGCAATATGCAACACAATTTTAAACACAATTATACATTGAGCTCAATGGAAATTTCTGGTTAAATGCAATGGATTACTTTTTGGATTACTTTTCTAACCACAGGACTGGATCCTAGATTCAGTCCTGGGACATCTCCTGTAAACAGTTGAGTAAAAACGTTTTGGTTACAGTTGTGATTTTTAAGGAATATTATTGTATTTTAAAAGTTGACAAACTTTTTCAGCAAAAACCAGGCAATGTTATCCTATGGAAGGAATTCAAGTTACCAGTAAGTACAGTTGTGATTACTTTTTCTTACTCAGTGTTGGATCCTGGATCCAGCACTGGTGCATCTCCTGTAAACAGTTGAAGGAATGTGGTTTTTTTATACAGGCGCTTTTAACGAATATTTGTAAGTTTGCAAAATTGACACTTAGAAACTTTTTCAGCAAAAACCAGGCAATGTTGTCCTATGGAAGGAAATTCAAGTTACTGGTAAGTACAGTTGTGATTACTTTTTAGGGTCAGTGCTGGGCACCAAGATCCAGCACTGGGATCTCTCCTGATAGCAGGTGAGTAAATTCGTTTTCGTAATTCGGCTGATTTTAGGTGAATATTTTAAAGTCTCAAAATTCGACACTTAGAAGAATTTCCAAGCAAAAACCAGTCCATGTTATCCTATGGAAGGAAATTCAATTCGCCGGTAAGTTACTTTAACGTTACTTTTGTAATCCAGTGCTGGACTCCTAGATTCAGCGCTGGGACATTTACTTAAAACAGGTAAGTAATTACGTTTTTGTAGTTTGTACGATTTTTAAAGAATATTCTTGTATTTCAAAAGTTGACACTTAGAAACTTTTTCACAAAGAACCACCAATGTTATCCTATGGAAGGAAATTCAATTCACAGGTAAGTTACTTTTGTTACTCAGTGCTGGACACCTAGGTTCAGCACTGGGACCTTTCCTGCAAACAGTTGAGAAAATTCGGTTAGGTTATTTGTGCGATTTTTAAGGAATATTCTTAGTTTTCAAAAGTCGACACTTAGAAACTTTTTTGGAAGGAAAAGTATCCATGTTATCCTATGAGGAAAAACGAGTTATCGGTTTCGAGGTAAGTAATCGGTCTTTTGAGTTGGGGTTCTGGGGTTAGACTCAGGGGTCTCCCAGGGTCAGTGATGCACTGTTGTTGCACCCTCAGCGGCACTAGGGCGGCCGGGTGCAGAGTGTTGAGGCCCAATGTTATCCTATGGAGGATAGGGGGACTCCGGTTGGTGGCTGCTGGCAAGCAGGCCACTGGGTTGTGGGAGCAAAGCTCCTAGGGTTAAGCTCAGGGCACGTTGGGGACCAAGTTAGCACAGGAGGGGCACCCTCAGCTGCACTAGGGCGGCCGTGTGCAGGGTGCTGTTTTGAGGTCGGGTGCCCTGTTGATTTCAATGGAGATTTTCGGTTTTGGTCTTCAGCTGCAGGCTCGGTCCAGGAAGACTTCCAGGAGGAACCAACAGCTGGGCAGGTAAGTTGGAGGGCTCGGGGACGTAGGTGCACCTCGGGTTCCTTTCTCCAGGGCGCAGGGCGGCTGGATGCAGGGGTGTCTTTTGAGGTCGGATTTCACCTTACCGGGCCACTCGCGGTTGGGGGGGTCTCCGTGCAGAAGCTGCAGGCGACGTCTGGGAGTCCTGGAGGGGTCAACCCATGGTGGACTCGGACTCTGGTTAGCTGGGGGACCTCGCTGGGACCGGTGGGCCACTTGAACTCGGGCTGTAGGCGACGGGTGCAGTGGTGGTTCCAGGCGTCGGGTTTCTTTCTCCTCAGCAGGCTCAGAGTCTTTGTTTGGTGTTTCTTTTGAACAGAGCTGCTGTTCACAGGAGATCCGGTCTTTGTTGAAGGCAGTCAGTCCTCCCTGGGGTTCTGGAGGTCGCTGGCTGCAGGACAAGACTATTTTTGGCGCAGGATCTCTGGAAACTGCAGACGGGCCGGTAGGGCTGGGGCCAAGTCAGTTGTTCTCTGCAGTCTCCTCTGCTGGGCGTCTTCTTTCGTCCTTTTTCTTCTTAGGTTGCGGGAATCTGAGGAAGGAAGGATCAGGGTGCCCCTAAATACTAGATTTAGGGGCGTTACAGGTAGGTAAAGGGCAGGGACCAATGGGTCCCTGCCCTGGGGGTGGGTACACTCCCTATCCTGCCACTCTCCTGTGGGAGGGGGCAGGAGCCTAGTCCTGATTGGGCAGGGCTCCCCATCTTCAAGATGGCGAGAGCCCGGAGATGTGCTTCACCTCGCCTCCCCCACCTGAGGGGTGGGGTTGGCAGAGGCTGGCACACCCCTTTCCTCCCTTGGTGTTTCCCGCCAGTCTTCCCGCCAGGATGGGGGGAAGAACCGGTGGGGGCCAGTTGCTGAGTACAGCAAGTGGTCTGGGGAAGCTCAGAAAGGAATGCCTTTGAAGCTTCCCCTGCCCATCCTGGGGAGGAGGCCTAGCACCTCGCCCAGGACGTGCATTGTTGCAGGCCCGGGAGAGCGGATGGCTCTCTACCCAGGGGTCCAGCAACATGTCTGCTGTGTGGCAGCCTAGGCAGCCCCTCAGACAAGACGTGGATTGTAGGTTAGGTTCAGGGGGCAACTCTAAGTTGCCCTCTGTCGTGCATTTTACAGTAAATCCCACACTGGCATCAGTGTGGGTTTACTGTGCTGAGGAGTTTGATACCAAACTTCTCAGTCTTCAGTGCAGCCATCATGGTGATGTGCAGTTCGTGCTGACGACCTCCCAGCACCATATACTCGGAATGGCAGCACTGCACTTACAGTGCCCAGGAATGGACCTGGGTACTGTAGGGGCACAGGGCTCATGCACCTGTACCCTCACCACTGACATAGGGCACCCAGCTAGAGGGGTGACTGAGGTATGCCAGGGCAGTGTGTTTGTGGGCATGGCACACAGGGATGTGTGCCATGTCGACTCTCTGTTTTGTTCTGCACCAAGACACTCGGCCTGCAAGGGCAGTGTGTGTGTGTGTCAGGGTACAGGGCCTCTAAGGGTGGCACAATAAGTGCTGCAGCCCTTAGGGGTCTTCTCTGGTCACAGTGCCCTGGGTACCTAGGGTACCATTTACCAGGGGCTTACCTGTGGCCAGAGATGCCAATTGGGTTTAGGCTTAGTACAGTTTTTAGGGAAGGAACACAGGCCCTGGGTACCTGATTGGCAGGGATCCAGGGCACACCAAGGAAAAGTGCATCAGTTATCAGGCAAAAAGTGGGGGGGGTTACTGCAACAGAAACCCACTTTCTTACAGCACGTAGATACTGGTATCCCGAGCTACTCCGCATGGCGATCGATCCCCCGATCCGACTGCCTCTTCGGGAGGATCTTCTGTCGCAGCAGCAGGGGACGGTCCCCCACCCGAACCTGTCCAGCCTCCACCTCCATGCGTGGAGATTGAGCGGCGACCGTTGACGGCTTTCGATCTTCCTCCCGAAGTCTGTGATGTCATTCTGGCAGCCAGGCGTCCCTCCACTAAGACGGTATACGCCTGCAGGTGGAACAAATTTGTGGCATGGTGCACAGCAAAGGCTGTGGATCCCCTCTCTGCCCCTCTTTCTGAGGTTCTTCTGTTCCTTCTATCCTTGGCCCAGCAGGGCTCTGCTCTGGGCACTATCAAAGGTTATCTTTCGGCCATCTCCGCCTTTCTACGGCTTCCAGATCAGCCTTCTCTTTTAAGTCCCCGGTTGTTACCCGTTTCCTCAAGGGCATTACGCACACATTTCCTCCCGTGCCGTTCATACTGCCCCAATGGGACTTAAACCTTGTCTTGACATACCTGATGTGCGCTCCCTTCGAGCCCCTTCATCACTGTCTTTTGCGTCTTCTCACTCTCAAGACGGCTTTCCTTGTAGCTATCACCTCTGCCAGAAGAGTGAGTGAGCTCCAGGCTCTTTCTTCCAAACCTCCTTTTCTTTCTGTTCATCCGGACAAGGTGGTTTTAAGGACCCGTCCTTCTTTCTTGCCAAAGGTTGTCACGCCCTTTCACATCGGGCAGACCATCACTTTGCCCACCTTCTTTCCGCCTCCGCATCCTTCAAACGAGGAAGAGAGGCTTCACCGTCTGGACCCAAAACGTGTGCTCTCGTTCTATCTGAAGCGCACACAACAGTTCCGTGTGGATGACCAACTCTTTGTTGGCTACGTGGGCGCCAAAAAAGGTCGGCCCGTGCACAAACGAACCATCTCTCGGTGGGTTGTTCTGTGCATAAAAGCATGTTACTCGTTGGCCAAAAGGGAGCCTCCTGTGGGGCTGCGTGCCCATTCGACCAGGGCAACAGCAGCCACTACTGCCTTGGGACGCGGCGTTCCGTTGCAGGACATTTGTCAGGCAGCTACGTGGGCCTCGCTGCACACATTTACCAAGCATTACTGCCTTGACAGTCAAGTCCGGAGAGACGGCTTCTTTGGCCGTTCTGTTCTCCGTGACTTTCTGGTGTAATCTTGTTCGCAGACCCACCACCTGGGTTGGTATTGCTGGGGTATCTATTCTAAGGTAAGTAATCTATCACTAACGTGTCTCTTTCAGATGCACAAGTTACTACTTGTGTAACGATATATCTGTAAGAGACATTAGTTAGTGATAGATTCCTTACCGCCCCACCCATCCTCCCCGTTCTGCGAACTGATTTCTAGGGTTAAGGTCATCCCTTTCAGGGCCCTAGTTTCATGGCACCAGTGGTCAGTTTCTTGCATGGATCTGCGTTCCTGGCGCGGAAAGTCGTGTACAGAACTGACGTCGGCGCGCATGGGTGGCGCCTAAGTAGTCTCCGTGACGTCATCTCGGCGCTTACGACGCCAACGACGGACGCGGAGCCGCACGACGCCACCTACCGACGCGCAGGGGTACTGCTGACGAAAGACTTTCCGGATCCAGTCTGACGCCTGGGGATATTCTAAGGTAAGGAATCTATCACTAACTAATGTCTCTTACAGATATATCGTTACACAAGTAGTAACTTGTGCTTTAGTGGCAATAACATCTCTATGTAGTTAGTGAACTACAGGCGCTTACACTACAGGAACCCTACTTCCAGATACATAACAGGATTGTCATGAGAACAGATCCACAATTCATACCAAAGGTGGTGGTATCAAGATTCCACATAAACCAAAGTATACAAATATCAAGTTTCTTTCAAAAGCCTAAGACCAAAGCAGAAAAAGCTTTGCACACACTTGACGCAAGAAGGGCGGTCATGTACTACATTCAAAGAACCAAGGAATACAGGAAAACAAAACAGTTCTTTGTATCCTTTGCTAATAGCTTTTTGTGAAGACCTGTAACCAAAAACACCATTGCAAGACGGATAGCGCAAGCCATACAGTTATGCCACAAGCAAGCAGGACAAGCATTACAAGGTGCCCCTGGGGCACACTCAACAAGAAAGAATTGAGCTATCGCTCTTCTAGCAAATACTCCCAATTCAAGACAGTTGCTTGGCTGCAACATAGTCTTCAGTGCACACATTCACAAGACATTACTGTGTGGACATTCAAATAAATAAAGAAGAACAAGTTGGACAAAAGGTCTTACAACATCTATTCACAAACCAAAGCTCATCTTCCACCCAGCCACCACAAGACTAGCAAACCGTTACAAATTCTATGCACAGCATGTGAATCCAGAAAAGATTCACACTGCAAAACTTAGTTTCTTATCTGTCGGTGTAGTTTTGCAGCTTGAAGAATTTTCTGGATTCACTAGCGAACCCACCCTCCTCCGCCAGTAAAGATGAGAAGAGGAGGAAAAAAAAAAAAGAATCCGAAGATGGCGACCAAAGGTGGGAGCTTCCAGAGGAAGCCCGTCGACATCACAAGAGGACACCAAATGGTGGCATGTCGACGCCCACCCCCAAAAAAAAAAGGAAATACAACAATTCCAGACCCAACCACTAGATGGCGGAATAATGCACAGCATGTGAATCCAGAAAATTCTTCAAGCTGCAAAACTACAGGTAAACTATTCGTTTTTTGACCTTTTGCCCTCTCACCCCACAGCAAAAAGACATCGATTGGTCCTCTTCTCTCCCATCATCCTTGAGGCACAAGAAGTGACATGCCGACTTCCTCTGGAGCCCTAAAATCTATTACCTCTATGCACTCTGCACCTGCAAGCTGCTACCTGCTACGTCTTGTAGGCCCCACAGATTGGATCACACTGTTCTGCTGCTGACTGATTTGACAGCTGATAAAAGAGCTGCCTGACTCACTTAAAGAGCATGCAAAGAAGCACAGGTCTAAAAGCTGTGTCCCAGGTCTGGCACCATAAACTTTCAAACATTACTTCTCTTTAAGCATTATTATCCAGTATTGGATCTTTCATAGATTCACATGCTTGAATCATCCCCGCCGTCGAGGTAGGAGTCCCACGGTAATTTTTTGCAATAGCAGTAGGTAACATTATCATAGGCTGATCATGCACTGAGTAGTCACTGCAGTAGCCCATCCATATCATTTTGTAAAAAGAACTAAAGTTAAAACGCAACCTATCAGACGTTAGCACCCTCTAGAACATTCCCCAGAGAGGAAAGTTCCTCAGATTTTCTACCGCACGTTATGACAGGGAGTCTCCCTGAGCTTAGATCAGTTTTTTCTTCACATCTTGGATATTTGGCTTTCAACAATGTCGGATTCTTCAAAGAAAGGACTCTTCAGGCCTTGTGGGTCATGTGTTCAGAAAAGGCTGCATGCTGAAGATCCCCACAAGGATTGTATCTACTGTTTATACCCTCTTCATAAAGTCAAAGACTGCAGGATTTGCTGAACTTTCTCTATCAAGACTTTAAAAGATAGAGCGGGCAGGCTTCTTATTTGGTTGGATAGACTTAAAACTAAATCTTCTGTGCTCTCTGAGGAAGGCAGTTTCAGTTCCCAGACATCCTGTGAACATTCAAAGAAGAGGGATAGATCTCTGGAATTCCCTTAGGGACATACAAAAGCGTTAAAGACCCGTCATGAGTCTGTGCATACTACCTCAAAAAAAGGGAAGCGACCATTCCCTTCTGAGGAAAGATACCTCAAAAACTGCTTCTAAGCATATAAAAATTCGCTCAGAAGAGGTTTTGAAGTCCTAGTCATCAAAAAAGACTTAGTTGACGCTTATAGCGTCATTGGAATTCAATCCCCTTCAGTCGTCGACGACGCTTCCATCGTCGCCGGATGCTTCGTTGACTAAGAACAAGATAATGGAGGTTTTCTCGTCGTTGACGTCATCTAATCCACCGTTGGTGCCACTCTCTTCGTCAGCACCTACAGTCGACTACGCTTCCATCATCAACGCCTCTACTGTGGTCGGTGCCTCCGACAACATCTTCGTCGACGGCGACCGCTCCATCGACTGCACCGACGATTACGACACCTGTGCTGAGCACCATCTTCTCTACAACGACAGGACCTTCACTGACGGACCAATGGAGGAGATGGCTTTCTCAGACAATGACATTGAGGCTGGGAAGGCTCAGAGGGAACACAGACTCGGAGCTCGAGGAAATATCTGCACGTGTTTGGGAACACCGTAGAAAACCAGATCCTAAGCTTACGGCGCACCATTTCAACAAGCCCTCAGAGCTGTTGAAGCAGAAGACATCCAGACTACCAACTAAGACCCCGAAGCAACAGTCTTTTAGCAAAACTGCCAAGTCACACACAATCGAGCCCTCATCACAGAAAAATCATGCAGTCTAGAGAACCATCCCATACTACTGGGCTGGAAGATGGCACCAGTAAGCATTGGTCAATGGGTGTCGTCTAAACTTCCAAGGATAAGTGTGAAGGGGGACCTAGGGATAGGCACCCTCAAAAGGAAAGTCCCATGGTGAAAGGAAAACATCCGACATCGTCAATAGAAAGAAGAGGGCACTGGAGGTTAAAATGGAAGATTAAAATGAGGAAAAAGAAAGCGTTCAAGGACACAAGGTCTTTACAGAGGGAACCTAAGCCTTTGAAGGTTAAGAATCCAAGGCAGGAAGTGGGAACACCAGAGCAAGACTAAACACAGCAGTAGCTAGAAAAGGACAAGAAGAATGGAAAGCAGGAATAGCCTTTTACTCGGAGTCTGAGGAAATAGGCTACCATGCCCATGAAGAAGAGACTCTGGGAAGCTGTTGAGGCAGACTCAACAGGAGGTGGCTAATGTACCTCCCTTGAGGCTTCCCCTCTAGACGATGTTTCTACATAGCACTCATTTGAGAGGATTGCATGCTGGGCACGTCTTCTCCACACCAGCTAATCAAAGGGTGCATGGAAGGAGCAAAAAGGCTCTCCCTACACTGGCAGTGCCTGCTCCTCCTCCTCAGTGGAAACTTAATCTGATATTAGCGGATTAATGAAGACACCATTTGAACCCATGTGCAAGGACACACATTAAACACCTCTGTCGTCTTAGTGACCATCACGTCTTAAGAATAAGTGAGCTGCAGGCACTTATGTGCTATACAAAAGGATTAGATGAAAATGAGACCTCATCCTATATTCTTGCCAAGAATGGTATCTCTGATCAGTTCAGAACGTTGCATGTCTTTTTTTCAGAGGACATACTTTGCAGCTGTAAGGCCCTATTCACTTTAAATGTCAGAAGGGCAATTCCGTGCTACATGTAGGTTACTCATATTTTCAACTTCAACAAACAGTACTTCGTAGAACACTCAAAGCAGACATTGGGTACAGCTGTAACTAAAACTAGATGGATCTTACAAACCATTGAACTGTTAGTCACTAGACAACAAAACGCTAGTGACTAGTCAAAAGAGCATATTAAATCAGGAAAAAGGGGCTCAAGCAAGACCTCTGCAGGGCAGCCACACAGTCCTCAGAACACACTTTAACAAAGCACTACTGTGTTGACCTGTGTAGGAAAGTGGGTTTCTGTTGCAGTAACCCCCCCACTTTTTACCAGACTACTGATGCACTTTTTCTTGGTGTGCCCTGGGTCCCTGCCAATCGGGTTCCCAGGGCCTGTGTTCTTTCCCCAAAACTAGCCTAATTGGCATCTCTGGCCACAGGTCAGCCCCTGGTAAATGGTACCACAGCTACCCAGGGCACTGTGACCAGAGAAGGCTTCTAAGGGCTGCAGTACTTATTGTGCCACCCTTAGAGGCCTTGTGTGTGTGTGTGTGTGTGTGTGTGTGTGTGTGTGTGTGTGTGTGTGTGTGTGTGTGTGTGTATATATGTATATATATATATATATATATATATATATATATATATATACGCACACACACACACCCTTTGCAGGCTGCGTGTCTTGGTGCAGAACAAAGTGAAGAGTCGACATGGCGCACATCCCTGTGTGCCATGCCTACAACCCACTGCCCTGGCATAGATCAGTCACCCCTCTGGCTGGGTGCACTATACCAGTGTTGAGGGTACAGGTGCCTGAGCCCTGTACCCCTACAGAGTCCGTTCTTTTTTTTATTTTTTTTATTTTTTTTTATCTTATTGATTTTTAACAATTGAAACATATAGTCAGAAACGTCATCAATGCACATTGTGGGCTGACAAGCGGGCAGTGAAATGCGGTGTAAAACAGGCGATGCAGCAGTTGGTTCACTGCAGGAGAACACAGAATCCAAACTGGACAGTATACACATAGACATATTGGGGCTTACTTCTGGCACAGGCATATCTGGGTACAATAAGATACTCATCTCCCTCCCCTCAATCCGGTGTCCAAGTCCATTCTTAGACATTGTAAGTGCAGTGCTGCCATTAAGAGTATATGGTGCTGGGAGCTTGTCATTACGAACACCACAGCACCATAATGGCTACACTGAAAACTGAGAAGTTTGGTATCAAACTTCTCAGCACATTAAACCCACACTGATGCCAGTGTGGGATTTAATGAAAAATGCACACAGAGGGCATCTTAGAGATGCCCCCTGAAAACTAACCCACCACTAGTGTCCAGGCTGAGTGGCTGCTTTCAGCTGCCACCACCAGACATGTTTCTGGACCCCTGGGTCGAGAGCCTGCTGCTCTCTGGGGCCTGAAACCATGCACATCCTGGGAGGAGGTGCCAAGCCTCCTCCCCCAGGATGGGCAGGGTTCACGAAGGGGAAGCTTCAAAGGCTTGTCGCCTTTGTGAGCTTCCCCAGGTCAATTGTTGCTTTCAGCAACTGGTCCCCACTGGTTCTGACCCCCACTTTGGGCGGGAGAACCGGCGGGAAAAACAAGTGAGGAAGAGAGGTGTGCCCACCTCTGCCAACTCCACCCCTCAGGTGGGGGAGGCGAGGTGAAGCGCAACTCAGTCCACGCCATCTTGAAGACGGGGGGACTCAGCCAACCAGGGACAGGCACATGCCCCCCTCTCACTGGAGGGTGGCATAATAGGGGGTGTACCCACCCCAGGGAAGGGACCCAATAGTCCCTGCCTCTTACCTACCTGTAACGCCCCTAAATCTATTATTTAGGGGCACCCCTGAACCTTGCTTCCTCAGATCCAGAAAAGAAACCAGAAGAAAAGGACTGAACAGCCGTGAAGCAGCTAACGAGAGGAAGACGCCCACTGACTTGGCCCCAGCCCTACCGGCCTGTCTCCCCCTCGAACCTGCTCCTGCGAAATCCCGGTGTGTCCTGCAGCCAGCAACCTCAAACACCCCGGAGGACCTGCCTCCCTTCACTTCCAAAGACTGCTTCTCCCGTGAACACCGGATTTGTTCAACTGCAACCTCTGGCAGCAGCCGGAAACCGCGAATCCGTCCCACTCTGCACCCGCCGTCAACTGCCCGAGCTCGAGTGGGGAAACACCACGAGGAGGTCACCCCGGCGATCCTGAACCGAGATCCGGCGACCCCTGACCTGCCTCAAGCCCCCAGCCGACGCCTGAATTCTAAATCCAGAAGGTCCCCCTAACCGCGATCCGGAGCTGGTAAGAAGATCCGACCCCAAAAGGTACCCCTGCACCCAACGCCCCACATCCTTGTGTGCCCAAACCAACGGTGTCTAACCAACCCCTAACTTCCAAACTTACCTCTCGAAGTGGGGGTCGCACCCAGAAGTCCTTGGTCTTCCTGCCTGCAGTGCTTTTGCAAACCGGAGGTTCTCCATTGGAAATAACATGGCATCCGACCTCGAAACAGCACCCTGCACCCGGCCGCCCTAGTGCCGCTGAGGATGCACCTTTGGTGCTAATTTGTTTCCCCATTTGCCCTGAGCTAAAGTCCAGGAGCTTTGCTCCCACAATCCAGTGGCCTGCTTGCCAGCAGCCACCAACCGGAGGCCCCCTATCCCCCATTGGATAACATTGGGCCTCAGCACTCTGCACCCGGCCGCCCTAGTGCCGCTGAGGGTGTAACAAGAGTGCATCCTTGACCCTGGGGGAACCCTTGTTCTAAGTGTGGAGTTTTGAAACCTAAAGAAATTCTTTAAAATTGTACGATTTAACAAAAACGCTTTTACTCACCTGTGTACAGGAAATGTCCCAGTGCTGCATCCAGGCATACAGCACTGAGTAAGAAAAGTAATCCAAAAGTAACTTACCTGCTATTTTACTGAAACTCCAATTCAAGTCTATGTACTGTATTTACAAGTGATTGCATTTCTCTGAAACAATACTGTAAGTCAAACCATAGTACATTTACAATTGCAACTGAACTGTTTTACAATCAGCATTTACTACTGTAAAGTATTTGTTTACCTGTGCCAGGCCTGGCTTGGTTCTAGAAATAAAATAACTAAAAGAATATTTTTATACAAAAACAATTGGTCTGAATTTCAGTCTGAATGTGTGAATTCATTTGCTGACTGAGTGTGTACATCAAATGCTTAACACTGTCCTCTGATACTGCCTTACTGATCGACCACACTACCACAAATAGAGAGTAAGGTTCTATCTAATTTTACCTCTGCCTACCTCTGGGGTTCCACTGGACTCTGTCCACACTATACCTTACTTATAGTATATACAGAGCCAGCTTCCTTCAACCTGCAGTCGTGGAAACAGGTTGCAGTGGGAAAAGCAGTACTAAGAAACCTATTCACATCCACTCCCCCTTCAAACCCTCCTCCCTATGGAAGAGTAATGCTGCTAGATAGTCCGTGCAAAATGTATGAATCTAGAAGTGATTTCACAATGCAAAAGAAGCCAGTTACCGAACCACCCGCCTCCCCAGAGATGAGAAAGCAAACAGGTGGGGAAGATCATGTAAAGGAAAGAAAATAGACTGAAATCAGGAAAAGTAAATAAATAACCCTTAATCTCAACAAGAAGGGGGGAAAAAAGAATCTGAAGATGGCTACCACGCACAGAACATTCTGGGGTGCTGTCTGACGTCACGCAAGGGGTGGACCTAGCACCAAATGGTGGTTGACGCCCAGAAAAAAAAGAAGAGAAACAGACAATTCGGACCCAACCACTAGATGGCGGAATAATGTAGAGCATGTGAATCTAGAAAACTCTTCGAGCTGCAAAACTGCTCCTACTGGGTAAGTAACCATTTCGTTTTACAGCTTGAAGCTCTGCTAGAGGGGGGAAAATCTATGATTGTGGGCACGCACAGGGGCATTGTGGGCTTACGGTCGATATTGTATTATGGCTCTGCCTATGTAGACGCCCACGCACAAAAGTTTTCCAACAAATACTTCCAGACCCAACCACTTGAATACTCCGTCTTAGGTCTGAGCCCGTATTTGCACCTTTTGGGCTGAAGTCTGAGTTTTCATGCGTTTCTCACTTGTTCCTCTTGGTTTCAGGCTCTTCTGAAGAAACATGAAGCGCTGATGTCTGATCTCACGGCCTACGGTAGCAGTATCCTTGCTCTGCGAGAGCAGGCTCAGGCCTGTAGGGTAAGGAGACCAGTCTCGCATTCTCCTTTCCACATTTTAATGCTTTGCTTTTGAGAGTCTTAATCTAAAGATTGGGTGCAGGTGATGCTGTCCGTGGTCTGATTTATATCCATCCAAGAGCAGCTTCTGTCACTTGCAAACGCCACTCTTGCTTTGGTGCCAAATACATGTTGTATGTGATTCAGAATGAAGATTGACAACTGCTGCTTTTGCGTACGTAGTGGCCTGTGGAGAGTTTATTGCAGGTATGGTGGTATTCCAGCCATTTGAGCACCATGTTTCTTTTCTCCTTTGAAGCAACAAGTGGCGCCCACAGATGATGAAACTGGGAAAGAGCTGGTTCTGGCATTGTATGACTATCAAGAGAAGAGTCCGCGGGAGGTGACCATGAAGAAGGGGGATATCTTGACACTGCTGAACAGCACCAACAAGGTAATGTTTGCTGCCGTCTCTGGCTAGTTTCAGATAACCGCACCAAGAGGTTAAGGGCTGTTCAATCTCACTCACCCTACCAACCGTCCACCATCCACTTATTCTAGGGTCATTTATACACTGAAGAGCTTAGTAGGTTGTGCCACAAGCTCAGTTAAAAAAAAAAAAAATCTTAAATAAACTGCACCTGTAAGGTAATTGTAAATCCCGGTGTCACAACAATCGCTGAATTCTCTGGAGTTCCATGTTGAAGTGTTAAAACAATCTAGAAAATACAGATGCACCAGTAGTGTGTCTGACATCTGCCTGCCAGTGTCCCTAGACTGCAGTGAAAAAATACCCATCACAATAGCTTCATTAATGTTCCGAAGACTGGAATAATATCTACGTCCGTCCGAGATCCTGGAACACTTCAACAGCGAGAATGTGATCACTCCGATCTCAGGCAAAATACAGACAATACCTGTATAGAGCAATAAATTGTTTAATATTTAAAGGAGTAAATGAAAATAACCACGCTAAAATCCCAAATGGGTTAAAAACTGGCCTGCGCTGCTCCAGCATTTTCCATTTTCACCATTTCAAGGAGAGAAAGAAAGGAAACTGACCCCAGATCTGCCTGTGATGCAACTAGAGACTGGGATGATTTTTTTGGACCCCTTAAAATCCCTCCATGTTCCCATCTATTTCGAGCATCTCCGGTGACTGGTGCCCACCATAGTGCAGTCGATCTCTTGTCCATGCGAGTGAGCATCACCGGTGACTGGTGCCCGCCATAGTGCAGTCGCTCTCTTGTCCATGCGAGTGAGCATCATCATAAGTGACTGGTGCCCGCCATAGTGCAGTCGATCTCTTGTCCATGCGAGTGTTCATCACCGGTGACTGGTGCCCGCCATAGTGCAGTCGATCTCTTGTCCATGCGAGTGAGCATCACCGGTGACTGGTGCCCGCCATAGTGCAGTTGATCTCTTGTCCATGCGAGTGAGCATCACCAGTGACCGGTACAGTCGATCTATTGTCCAAGCGAGTGAGCATCACCGGTAACTGGTGCCCGCCATAGTGCAGCCGCTCTCTTGTCCATGCTAGTGAGCATCACCGGTGACTGGTGCCCGGTATAGTGCAGTCGATCTCTTGTCCATGCGAGTGAGCATCACCGGTGACTAGTGCCCGCCATAGTGCAGTCGCTCTCTTGTCCATGCGAGTGAGCATCACCGGTGACTGGTGCCCGCCATTGGTGCAGTTGCTCTCTTGTCCATGCGAGTGAGCATCACCGGTGACTGGTGCCCGCCATAGTGCAGTCGATCTCTTGTCCATGCGAGTGAGCATCACCGGTGACTGGTGCCCACCATAGTGCAGTCGATTTCTTGTCCATGCGAGTGATCATCACCGGTGACTGGTGCCCGCCATAGTGCAGTTGATCTCTTGTCCATGCGAGTGAGCATCACCAGTGACCGGTACAGTCGATCTATTGTCCAAGCGAGTGAGCATCACCGGTAACTGGTGCCCGCCATAGTGCAGCCGCTCTCTTGTCCATGCTAGTGAGCATCACCGGTGACTGGTGCCCGGTATAGTGCAGTCGATCTCTTGTCCATGCGAGTGAGCATCACCGGTGACTAGTGCCCGCCATAGTGCAGTCGCTCTCTTGTCCATGCGAGTGAGCATCACCAGTGACTGGTGCCCGCCATTGGTGCAGTTGCTCTCTTGTCCATGCGAGTGAGCATCACCGGTGACTGGTGCCCGCCATAGTGCAGTCGATCTCTTGTCCATGCGAGTGATCATCACCAGTGACTGGTGCCCGCCATAGTGCAGTCGCTCTCTTGTCCATGCGAGTGAATTGGGTTGTGCTCCCAAAGGTGCTCGCTGCTACAGACACCAGAGCTTTTGTCGATCTGGAGGGCTGGCTGCGAAACCAGCCTGTAGCAGGGACCTCGTGAGGTCTTCTAAACGTAGCCTACTCTTCAACCAAAAGAACTCTGCGTGAGACTCTGCAGAGGCTCCGTATCACAGATGGTCTGTGATATCCTGTTCAGAATGCCTTTTCCTCTTTTCACAAACTTTTCAGTGCATGAGTAATCACCTTCCAGAATTTCTTGATCACTAGATGCCACAAGCAAGGGCATAACACAGGCCCCTGTGATGCAGGGAGCTTCACCCCTCAGGGTATTGGTTGCTCAGATCTTAGGGCCCCTTACCACATTCTGCAGGGGGGCCCCCCTAATCATGCATTATGTCACAGTCCACAAGTTCATTAGGTTTCACTTGGCTGCCTTGTAACAATGGTTTTGCAGCGTGAATCTTTCTGGATTCACTATGCTGTGCATTATTCCGCCATCTAGTGGTTTGGTCCGGAATTGTTGTATTTCTTCTCTTTTTTTTTTCCCCCCGTGGCCCAGGTGGGCGTCGACCTCCCACCATTTGGTGTCCTTCGTGACGTCGACGCGCTTCCTCCGGAACCTCCCACCTTTGGTCGCCATCTTCAGATTCTTTTTTCCGCCGTTGGGTCTGGATCATCAGTGAAGGAGCTCCACAACTTTGGAGAGAAGAATCATCGAACATCTACAGGAAGATCGAAAATTCACCGGAGAACATACCGGATTACGAGTCAAGTAAGGGAAACGACGAAAGAGGAGAAGAAACATCGAGAACTTGGACGTTTCGACAGAGAATGCGCACACAGGGGGCTCCCTGGGCGCGGTGATGGACAAAACTCCCTTTAAATTCTGCGCAAACTGCCACCACAAGTACGCGCAAAAGGACCAACTCCCGGTTTGCAATCTCTACCTGCTGCTCGACCATCGAAGCGAGGACTGCAACGCCTGCGCGGCATTCACTCCGAAGACCCTCGGAGTAAGGGAGAGGCAAAGGAAAGCAAACTACAGCATGCAGGGGACACCTCCATCGCTCCGAGACTTAGGACTCTCCAGTGGAGAAGAAGACAACATCGCCGAAGGACCGGAGGACGCCATAGTTGTCGAGGTCGTAAAGAAAACGCCGAAGGAGGTAAGAGTCGTCGAACCCCAGGCACTCCACTGATACTCGCAGAAGTGAGTCAAAGTCCTCAAAAGGAGCACTGCCGTCGAAACACTCGACGTCCGCAACTGCATCCAAGGACACACAGTCCGTCGGTTCCTTCGAAAAGGACTCCCAGACGGCGAAAACCCAAGAAAAGGGAAAGGCGTCGAAGAGCAGTCACGAAAAGGACGCTTCGATGTCGAAAAACGAAGGGCTGAAAGCGGCTACGACTTCGTCGACCGCGAAGAGGAAAGCCGAAACCCTCGACGCAGAGCACGCCGCCAAGATGGAGAAGAAAAAGAAAAGGCTCGAGGCCGAGATGGCAAGCATCTTGCAACGTAGGAAGGATTTCGACGAAAAGATGAAAATGTACATTATTCCGTCGAAACCCGCGCCCGAAGCCAAAGAGTGCGTCGAGGAAATCCAACCACCGACCACACCAGAACCTGGTGAGGAACAGGAGGAGGAAGAGCTGTACTACGGCGACGCCGAAGGTGAGGAAGACGAGCGAACTTACCAGGGCTCGACATTCTCTGAGGCGCAGGACTTGCAGTGGCAGGATCTCGACGCCGAATCACCGGAAGAAGGGGTAGAATCCTACCCTTAGAGGCCTTCGCCGCCGGACGATATTGGGATCTATAACCAGGTCATCAAAAGAGCTGCAGACACATATGGAGTGCAGCTAGAAGAGGAGAAACCCCAATCTTGCTTCCTCTTAGACTTTGTTGCCATCACAGACAAGAAGCCAGTTCCTACCCATGCTCCCAAGTGTGCTGGACCAGGGGAAGGAGGCCTTCAAGGAACCAGCTATGTGTCAAGCAGTTACCCCAAGAGCGGAGAAAAAATATAAGCACTCTTCTAAAGACCCTATGTATATTAAGGGATCAGTGCCAGCGGATCCAATTATAACATCCACGGCTAGGAAGAGGGCGAATATACCCACAAACACAGGACCACCTCCAGACAAGGAGAGCAGGAGAATGGACCTAACAGGAAGGAAGATGGAAAGAAGTGCGGCGATCCAATGGCGCATCGCCAATTCCAATGCGCTCATCAACAGGCACGCATACCAGCACTGGGAAGAAGTGAGCGAACTCCTAAAACACCTACCAGAGCAATACCAGAGAAGGGCGAGCCACCTGGTAGAGGAGGGAAAGAACATGGCAAATACATGCCTGAAGTCGGCCCTAGACGCAGCGGAGACATCAAGCAGGCAGATGATGTTGGGAATAACAGAGAGGAGGCATGCCTGGCTGAGAATTTCGGGCTTCAAGAATGAAGTTCAAAATAACATACTCAACACACCCTTCAACGGGGAACAGCTTTTCGGTGCTCCAGTGGATGAGAAACTGAACCAGCTCAAAAAAGACGAGACAGCTAGGTCCATGGGGGCACTACAGTTCAGAGGAATGAGAAGGGGAACACCTTCAAGGAGACCAACGGGTAGGGGAAATCACCAACCTGTAGCACAACGCCAAGCCTGCCAGCAGGGTTACCAAGGAGGTAACCAAGGACAACAGCAGGGACAGCAGCAGCAGAACTGGCAGTACCAGCCCTGAGGACAATCCTTTCAAGGGCGCGCCCGAGGAAGAGGAAACTGACAGAGAGGGGGTCAACAACCCTCATCCAAGTGACTCCTCAGCGGGACCAACGCACACCCAGACAGCATCTCTAGGGGTGCAGCAAGAGACAACAAAAGGACTAAATTAAGAACAACAACAGTTCCTCCAACACACAACACCAGTAGGAGGCAGGATAAAACACTTCCTCAAGGAGTGTGGAGGAAGATCACATTAGACAGATGGATACTAAACCTCATACAATACGGGTACTGTATAGAGCTAGAAAAACAACCTCCAAACAAAAGGCCGAGTACACTCAACAAAGGAGGGTGCTCATTTGCTACAAGAAGCACAAGAACTTCTAAAGAAAAGGGCCATAGAGCTAGTACCATACAAGGAACGGAACAAGGGGGTATACTCCATCTACTTCCTCATACCAAAGCTGTACGAAACCTTAGGGCCAATTCTGGATCTAAGGTTCTTAAACAGTTTCATAAAAACTCAAAGAATCAAAATGACATCACTCCAAGAGGTAATTCCCCAGTTACAAAGAGGGGATTACATGGCAACTATCGACTTAAACGAAGCTTACTTGCACATCCCCATCAACAGCAAACACAAACATCTGCTAAGGTTTATGATCAACAAGACTCACTACCAGTTCACAGTGCTGGCATTCGGACTCAAATCCGCACCAAGGGTTTTTACAAAATGCCTGGCAGCAGTAGCAGCACACTTAAGGAGGCAGGGGATACATGTATACCCGTACCTCGACGACTGGCTGGTAAAAGCAAACTCCTACAACAAGTGCAAGCGGCACATGGAAGAAGTCATACAAACACTAGCCCAGCTAGGGTTTTCAATCCATTGGGGAAAGTCATCAATAGAGCCAGAACAAGTGAAGATATTCTTTTTTTTTTTTTTTTTTATTAAGTTTTTTGAATAAACAAAATATACTACACAATAAGACATAAAGCAGTGTACCCAACCCCCCCCCCCACCCCCACCCCGGCATGGCAATCAATTAGCCTCCAACAATACAAAGGACATATGCAGCAAACAAAGAGCATGGTGGTACACAGTAAGCAATGCGAAGTGAGACAGTTGCGATACCAGTTCTTATCCCGTGAAGCACACAGCATAGCACAATCCACAAGGGTACATGGCATCACTGATCAGGGTGGCGTAACAGATAACCAGTTAATGGGGCCCAAAATCTTTAGGTCGGGAAGCCTCAGGTATTTCTTCAGCATAGACTTCCAGCTGATCCCTACAATAGAGTAACTCTTGCATCCATTTCTTAACAGTGGGAACAGTTTTTGCACCCCAGTTCAACGCCACAGCTCTTTTTGCCAGCAAAGTTGAGACTGCGACTAATCGCCGATTGCAGGGCTTGAGGCCTCTAACACTGCCTAGAAGACACACCTCCAGATTGCAATGCACAGGCTCCATAACAGCCGTCAACACCTTCACCACCTGAGTCCAAAACGCACGCACGCCAGCACATGCCCATGCCAAATGGAGAAAGTCAGCATCGGCTTGCCCGCACCGGACACACGCAGCACTCTCACGCAATCCAAACTTACATAATTGCAGAGGGGTATAGTACAATTGGTGCAAAAACTTAAAGTGAATCATACGGAGATTACAATTTGATGTGAGACGCCCAGTTAGCGCACAGCAGGCTTGCCACTGCTCGATCGTGAGTGCAGCACCCAGTACAGTATTCCATTTAACGAATGAGGGGTGGTCCCCAGGCTCATTCTCCCTCTGAGAGGCCCTATATAGTCTAGTAATCAGACCCTTCTTTTCAGCTGTAGCTAGCACCACCTGCAGCGCCCGCATTGTCCTGGGCTCAGCCGGAAAATCCGGGTAGATATCCCGAACAGCTTGCCGCACCCGGACGAATATGAACCCTAGCATGAAGGTGCTACGTCGATCGCATTGTACACTTGTCAGAGTGCGAAACTGCCCCTTCGTATATAAATCTCCCATAGTAGTAATACCCACAGCAGCCAGCTCCCGCAACGCAAGCTTCTCCCGTGAAGCCGAAATATCCGGATGCGCCGCGATAGGTAGCAACGGGGCATATAAATAGGGAAGTTGAGCTCTTTTGGCTAGGGCCCTCCAAGCCCATGCTGTACAAAGGGCAGGATTTATTTCCGTTCTAGGGCCACCAGTGCCTCCAGACAGGGTGGCTGCCGGAAGAGGCAGAGGGAATACCGCGTCCGCCTCTATTGCAGTATGGGGTTGGAACCGCTGTGGAAAGTGCCAGTAATGCGCAAACTGCGCTTGTGCGCACAGATAGTAAAGCCGTAAATCCGGTGCCTCAAAGCCACCACGATCAAAGGGTTGCACCAAAACATCCCAACTACACCTGGGTTTCTTACCCCCATACAAACGTAAGTAGCGCAGATTGTAGGGTACTAAACAAGGCAATATTTAATCTGATAGGGATATTAACAAAAAGATACAGCAATTTGGGCAAAATAGTCATTTTAAGAACTGCGATGCGATCCGCCAACGAAAGAGGCAAACGTGTCCACCGCTCCGTCTGCTCGGTGATCCGCGTTAGCGCCCTGCCATAGTTCTCAGTGATCACCCGATCCGGATCCCTGTGCAGCCATATCCCTAGGTACTTTACCGGGTCCTGAGTCCACGCCAGTGGGAACTCAGTTTCCACTTCTAGGGTTCCAGCAGTGAGCGGAAACACAACAGATTTCGTCCAATTTATTCCCAAACCCGAGTGCCTCTCAAACTTAACGTATTCCCGAAGCAATGCTGGGAGATAAGTGGCAGGTTCCCTAACATATAACATCATATCATCTGCGTAAAGGGAAACCACCAATGGCCGTTGACGAAAGCTCAGGGCAGCCGCTGAATGACACTGCCGGAGCTTACAAGCCAGCGGCTCCAGCGCGAGCGCAAAAGCATCGGTGACAGGGGGCAGCCCTGACGCGTTCCCCGCTCTATTGGGAAGGAGGGGAGATCCACCCATTTACTCGCACTCGTGCCAATGGCTCCGTATACAGCACCCGTATCCACTGTAGGAAGAACGGGGGAATCCCATCCTAGTGAGCACCGTAAGCATATAGTCCCACTTCAGAGAATCGAATGCCTTTGCTGCGTCCAGTAACACAGCAACTGCCTGGAAACCGGGATCAAAATAATGCAGTGCGGAAAAAGCGTACGCAGGTTATGGGTTGTGGACCTGGCCGGCACGAAACCTGACTGATCCGGCAGCACCAGAAGAGAGATCAGTGGCTGCATCCTAGTAGCTATCATTTTAGCCAGGATCTTGGCATCTATATTGATTATAGAAAGCGGACGATAGGATTCACAGCGATTCGCAGATTTATCAGGCTTCAAAAGAGTCACCAGCAGTGCCTCCTTTAGAGTGGGAGGGAGATGTCCATTATCGTAAGCCTCTGCAAACATCTCCAACAACCATGGGGCCAACTCATCTATGTAGGCTTTATAAAACTCACTGGGGAGTCCGTCAAGTCCAGCGGCCTTACACGTGGGAAGAGACATTATGGCCAATTTTACGTCCTCTACATCAAAGGGCTGGGTGATGTATTCCCTATGTCCCTGGGACAACCAACCCAGTGCGACATCATCAAGATAGTTGCTCAGCTCCGTCGGCGGCACAGTCGTACTCCTCTCGTACAGCGTTGTATAATATTTTACAATAACATCGCAAATTTTGGGTGTTGTGTAGTGAGCTACATCGTCCTCGTCCAGCATCTCAGTAATAGGGGCCTGACTCCGTGGCGCCGATAGTTTCTGGGCCAGAGATCTGCCCGGACGGCTCCCCTCCCCATAATAACGAGCCGTGCAACGTCTCGACCTGTGCAATAACTCCTGATCCACAGTGCTATTATGCTCCGTAACGAGCTCTCGTATCGCTGCCATCGTGCTGAAGGAGGGAGACTGATCATACTCACGCTCCAACTGAGATATTTCTGCAGCAAGCCTGCTTATTCTACGTCTAATATCTCGCAACACACCGGCTTGCGCTCCTATACATGTGCCCCTGATTGTCACCTTAAATGCCTCCCAGAGAACTCCCGCACTCTCCACTGAGCCACTGTTTTCCCTAAAAAAGTCCGGATCGCCTCCCCAATAGTTTGTTTGAACACAGGATCAGTTAGAGAAGTAGGCTGCAGTCGCCACGTGAAGGGTGGCCGCTCACAGGTTGGTACCTGTAATTCAAGTATAACAGGGGAATGGTCAGATAATGTCCTCGCCATGTGACCAACCGTCCGCGTCCAAGTACACACAGTGGCAGATACAATCCAGTAATCTAGGCGGGACCATGTCCCGTGGACAGAGGACACGAAGGTGCTTTCCCGTTTCCCTGGATGCTGAATACGCCACACATCATGCAGATTACCCGCTTCCATGACCCCCAACAATGTCTCCGATGCCAACTTAGGCCTGGTCGCACTACTGCCCAACCGATAAAGCTCTCCATCCAGACATACATTAAAGTCGCCTCCCCAAATAATCTCGGCGTCAGGAAACCCAGATATCCGGCGCCACACATCCGAGAAAAGGAGGGATCGTCCACATTCGGACCGTATACATTCACCAACAATACATTCAAGTTGCCCATTTGGCCATATAGCAGCGCCACCCGTCCCTGCTCATCCGTTTCAGACCGAATCACCGTAAATGGGACTCCTTTCTTAACTAAAATCAGTACACCCCGTGAGTAGGTAGAGTAAGAAGATGCAATGCGCACCCCGGCCCACCTAGCCCCCACCTTGCATTCAGATGTTTGAGTAAGATGAGTTTCCTGAAGGAACGCTACCTGCACGTCCATCCTGTCTAAGTATGCCATTACTGCCCGTATCTTTTTGGGGGTGTTCAGACCCCGCACATTCCAGGTCAAACACTTCACCCTGCCACCCATACCACCCGCGCCGCAATACACTTCCTGACAGCTAAAACAACGAGTGTATTCTGCATCCCAGCTTCTACTTGTCTGTAGTATATCACAATAGCTCGTATCGTAAAATTAGCTTGTGCCAATGCCGTACCCAAACCCCTAACTCCCCCACCCCCACCCACTTCAGCTTCCCCAACGTGCTAAAGCCATCCCAATTGAATACAACGTGCCCCGAACAAAAGTAACAAAGAAGGACATGTGTGGGGTACACCCATTAGAGGGGGGGTGCCAGAGCGCTGCTAACCTCCCGTCTTGCAGGAGGCGGCTGAGCAGAGCTAGGGACTGTACCACAGTGCCTGTAGAAGGTGCCACCCGCGTCCCATCCATTCTATAGTATATTCTCTGAGGGAGGCACAGTGAGAAGACACCACCCATATTACAGCATGTACCAGAGTGAGAAAGGACACATATACACTATAGTCCCAGCCGAGGTCGATAGAGTCCCACTACTATTCTTCATCGCTGCGTGCAGTACTGGACTCCCGTCGGTTCCGCTTCAGATTCTTTGCGTGTTCTAAGGCCGCCTTAGGATTTGAGAAGATTTTGGAGTCCCCTCCGGGCCAATTCGCAGCCTAGCAGGGTAGAGCATTGCATACTGTACTCCCTCCGTTTGCAGAAACTTCTTCACCGCTCCAAATTCCCTACGAGCCGCCTGCACAGCAACCGTAAAGTCAGGAAAGAAGGCCAGAGCGTTACCCTGATGGACAATGGAACCTTTATCTCTGGCCATTCTAAGTATAGCGTCACGATCCCTATAGTTCAACACTCTGGCTATAACCGGGCGGGGAGGGGCCCCTGGTGCCGGGCGCGCCGCCAGGGAGCGATGTGCACGCTCAACAATGAACATGGTGGACAGCTGCTCTGTGCCAAAAATATCTTTTATGAGAGTCTCTATAAAGATCTCCATTTTACCAATGTTGGTGGACTCCGGCAGCCCCGTGAGGCGTATGTTATTGCGCCGAGACCGCGCCTCCAAGTCCTCATTCTTGGCCTGTATGAGGGCCAGTACCTTTTCCATGTTCAATGTTTTGCCAGCCACCTCACTCAGACCGTCCTCAGTTGTAGATACTCTCTGCTCCACCTCACCCATGCGTGTGTTCTGCTTCTCCAGTTGAGCCGACATATGGTCCAGGCGATGATTCACCGCTGCCATGGTGCCCTCAATAGATTGCAGGCTGCGCTGCATGGCCAGCAATGTGGTCTCGAGCGGGGGGTGCATCACTAAGGGCATCCGCCTCAGAGTCAGAAGCTGCCTTTTGCGTCATCTTCGAGGATTTTCGCGCCTCAAAGGTGAGTCGCGGCTGCGATTTGTCTGTTCTCCCCATATTTCAAGCACTACAGCACGAGCCGCCCAAGTGATATGTGAAGGAAGAGCAGGTGCCTATGTGAGCCACAGAGAGACGCCCACAGCCGACCCCGTAGGCTGACGCAGGTAGGCACTCCCTGGTAGCTGTAGTAGTGACCACTCAGGCCCTCAGTAGTGCCGCACCCAATCCAGCGGTCAACAAGAACTGAAGGAGAAACAGGACCCACTCGGCCTCACAGACTCCAGCGGCCAGAGCAGCTCGATCAGCTAGGCACAGCAATACACCACTCCACAGCAAGCAAGCAGAAGGAGCTAGCACCTCATCGAAGGAATCTGCCGCTTACCCACCCGGTGTATGTTACAGCCAGACAGTCACAGACGACGAGGGCGGCCACCCCAAGAGCAGTATCTCCAACAAGGGGCCCACTCCGGTATGCCAGCTAGTGCTCCAGAGCAGTCAGGCGGGTCCCCGGCTCCAGGTGCAGCTATACACCTATATAGTGCAAATGCCTATAGGGAACGGCTCAGAGCTCCACTGCCGCAGAGTGACAGCCACCAGGCCGTACATCACTCAATATAAACTTTCTCCAGAGCGGCTTCCCAGGCCCAATCACCTCCGATGCTCCCCAGTCCGCAGGATGATGGGGAGAGCGCAGACCCAGCAGGCGACACCCCCAAGGTCAATCAGGCCGTCTCACACAAGGCTCCAGCGCTCCTCGCGCCCGTCCCCTTCTCCACCCCCCCAAGCGCTCCCCACAGCTCGCAGAGCCTGACCTCCTCTCCCGGGCCCACACCCACCTCCGTAGTTGCGAGCCCAGTCAAGCCAAGCCCCACTCACCGCAGTCGGCACCCGGAGGCCTCGGTCAGCGACGGGCGCCCTCCAAGCAGTCAGGAACAGGAGATCAAGCGCTGATCGCCGCCGCCTCTCCTCGCGCCGCGGAGCACAAGTCCGGCCCACAGGGTTCAAGCGGCCTCCTCTCCCTCAGTCAGCGCTGCGATGGGTGCTCCGCTCCAGCGGCGATGTTCCCACTCCCTCTGCGATCGTCGGAGTCCGGCAACTGCCCTCAGCTAGTCCCGCCGGTGCGGACTCAGGGCCGCTCAGCGGTCGCCATCTTGGTCCCGCGCATCGGGAGCTTCAGCCGGGATCCACAGCTCTTCGAGCACGCCTCACAGCGCCAGAGTCCCCCCACAGAGGCAGGAGGGCGTTAGCTCGCAGTCCCCGTGCCAGCAGGACGCAGATGGCGCGATATGGTGGCGGATAATTATCGGATATAAGCTCAGCCGGGCAGAGCTACACTAGCGTGCGGCCATCTTGCCGTGCGCCCTCTAGCGCCCCCCCGTGAAGATATTCTTAGGTGCGGAGATCAACACCATACAGAGCAAGGTGTTTCCAAGTGCAAAGAGAACCTCTGCAATATTGAAAGAGACACGTCTTTACCACAAGGGGCGAGCTCTGACAGTGAGGACAGTGAGCAAACTAATGGGAATGATGGCGTCGTGCACATATTTGGTCCCAAACATCCGCCTGCACATGAGGCCATTCCAAGAATGGATTCAACAGCAATGGTCACAGGCAACAGGGAGTTGGGAAGATCTAGTGGTTGTCACGCAAACAATACAGAACGAGATAGCGTGGTGGAACAAGAGGAACATAACACAAGGGAAGCCTTTCACACAACCAACTCCAACAGTGACCATCACAACAGATGCCTCCCAGATGGGGTGGGGAGCACACACAGACACCCTCAAGGTAAGGGGATTGTGGTCAAAACAGGATTCTATAAAACACATCAACGACCTAGAGCTAAAGACAGTGTTCCTAGCCTTAAAAGCCTTTCAGAAACAACTGTACGGACACAGGGTACTAATCCAAACGGACAATTCAACCACCATGTTCTACATCAACAAGCAAGGAGGAACACAATCAGTGACACTATCAATACTGGCAAAAGAAATGTGGAGATGGGCAATTCCAAGACAAATCGACTTGTTAGCAATACATCTACCAGGGAAGGACAATGTGGAAGCAGACAGGCTCAGCAGACAGACGTCAGCATCCCACGAATGGGAGATCAACCAACAAGAAATCCAAAAGATATTCCACAAATGGGGAACTCCGCAAATAGACCTATTTGCAACACACCAAAATGCAAAATGCCAAAACTTCGCATCCAGACTACCGTGCAAACGGTCCCTAGGGAATGCGCTATGGATAAGCTGGTCAGGGACATTTGCCTACGCTTTTCCACCGATACCACTGCTACACAGAGTACTAAACAAATTCAGAATCAGCAACATGACGCTAATACTGATAGCACCTCAGTGGGCCAGACAAACCTGGTTCTCACAGATTATGGAGATGGCACAAGCGCCCCCACACAGGTTCCCCACAAGAAAGGACCCGTTAACGATGCAAAATGGAAGGGTGCTGCACCCAGAGCCAGAGAGCCTCAGCCTAGCAGCATGGCTCCTGAAGGCCTAGAGTTTGCACACCTCAAACTGCCAGAAAGCACAATAGTGGTGCTGAGAGAGGCAAGGAGACGTACCACAAGGAAGTGCTACGTAGCAAAGTGGAGAAGATGCCCAGAATGGTGCATTAAGGAGAAACTACAGAAAAAGATTACCAAGGAATCTACAGTGCTGAAGTACTTAACATATCTACTGCAAAATAAACTAAGCTACACATCACTAAGGGTGCACTTAGCAGCGATAGTGGCTTACACAAGAGGGGAAACGGGGAAGAGTTTCTTCACTCACAAATAGTAAAAAGATTTCTAGAAGGGAAAAAGAGGATCGCACCGCCAAACAGGATGCCACCTCCAGCATGGAACCTCAACGTAGTGCTAACCCAATTGATGAAGGCACCATTTGAGCCTATTCATAAAGCAACACTGCATATGCTCATGCTAAAGACAGCCTTCTTAGTAGCTATAACATCGCTACGAAGAGTGAGCGAATTACAAGCACTAACACTAAAAGAGCCCTACCTACAAATACACGACAGGATCGTAATGAGAACGGACCCACATTTCATGCCAAAGGTGGTGTCACGGTTCCACATTAATCAAACAATACAAATACCAAGTTTTTTCCAAAAACCATCCACAAAGACAAAAGGCATTACACAAACTGGACGCCAGGAGAGCAGTGATGCACTACATAGAAAGGACAAAGGAGTGCAGGAAAACAAAGCAATTCTTTGTCTTTTGCAAGCAGTTTTTTGGGACGGCCAGTTACCAAAAATACCATTGCACGATGAATTGCACAAGCCATACAATTCTGCCACAAGCAAGCTGGGCAACAACTACAGGGAGCAGCGCATGCTCTCTCAACAAGGAAGAAAGGAGCAACAATTGCCTTTCTAGCAAATACACCTATTCAAGACATTTGCCAAGCAGCAACATGGTCCTCAGTGCACACGTTCACTAAGCACTACTGCGTAGATGTTCAAATGAACAAGGAAGCACAAGTGGGACAGAAGGTCTTACAGCACATATTCAGTAACCAATGCTCATCTTCCACCCAGCCACCACAAACCTAGCAAACCGCTACAAAGTCTATGCACAGCATAGTGAATCCAGAAAGATTCACGCTGCAAAACGTATAGTTTCTTACCTGTCGGTGTAGTTTTGCAGCTTGAAGACTTTCTGGATTCACTAGCGATCCCACCCTCCTCCGGCAGGAAGAGGAGACAGGAGGGAACTATTAAACAGGAGAAAAACTATTAAAAAAGGAAAATAAGAACAAGCATTTGAAATGAAATCGGTCTCGCATTTGTGAGAGTTTGAGCTATTGGCATTGTAAATGACCATGCCTTTTATTTGTTTTGAAAACCTGCAAGTGTAAGCAAGGACTTTAAGTACAAAGTGCATGTTTACGCACCGCTTGCAGGTTGTCAAAACACATAAATAAAAGGCATTGTCATTTACAATGCCAATAGCTCAAACTATTGCAAATGCGAGACCTATTGCATTGCAAATACTTGTTCTTTATGTCCCGGGCACAGTTGGGGCTAAAGTTAACATGGCCCCACCTGGCTATGTTGGAGAGGTGTTGAGGAAAAGTTTTCAGGACCATTCTGGCACCTAAACGGATGTTGTTCCTATCCCTGGGAAGATATATTCTTCAGAAATTGCATTATTCTATATACATAGCTATTTATAGTAACTTTGGTAAAACCTGAAGTTCTTGACCTTCCCAGAATTGATTTTTTACAAGAGCCAGCAGCTGAGGAAATATCCTACTACCTGTCCAGCTGCGACGTTACAGCAAGGTCGCCTGGACACAAACAATTACAGCAGTGGAGGGGTTGCAATTGTCTTACTAAAAGTATTAAAAATGACACTTTTAACTTGAGCTACTATAAGATTTCATCATGCTGCAGAAACAGATGAAACAATAAAAGAGGACAAAGAAAAAATTGAGGCATGGAGCAAAACTAAGCATTAGTGCCTGCAGCAGGGACGCTTTGTGAGACAATGACTTTTATAGGCGTAACATAAATCTTAAGTGCAATAAACCACCAAGATGCCACAATATGGAAAGGCCATCTAATAATGGCATCTAGTCCTACCTTAGCACTTCTTAAAAAAGAAGAGGGGTTTTGGTGCGCGGATTGTAAACGGACTGTCCCAGTGCAATGGGACTTTTCATTTAAAAAGTAAACATGAAAAAGTCGAGTGTTTAAAAGTAATATGTTTCATGACAACTTAACTCCAAGGCAATGCACTACTCTTCATAACGGATTAGGTTGGTTTAGTGTCAATCAATCGGAGGCCTCCGCATTGCCCATGTCTGCTAATTAAGAAGAGAAAAGGATTTAGCTGAGCAGTGATTTGCAAAAAATGAAACCGCGTAAAGTAACTCAGTTGGCGTTCTACTTGGTTGCCATGTTGGTGTGTTTCAAATATCATGCTTTTACGGCCATAGAAAGGAGACTAACCTGAGTGAAGAGCGAAACAAAGGCATACTCATCACCATGTTTATGTGGGTTAAAAGAATCATCATTACTGTTCCAGACCCGTTGTTGTGGGTACACAGGATGCAGGAGACTCACCTGTGCGGGTGCTGCGATTGCATCAAAAGTAAAGAAATAGAAAACATTTTTTTTTCTATTTCTTTACTATTGACGCAATCGCAGCACCCGCACAGGTGAGTCTTTTTTGTCATGACAATGGGAGTACTACCAAGCCATCGTACTGTTAGCATACGAACGGTAAGCAAACATAAGACACAAGTGCAAAAAAGGAAGTAGAAAAACAGTTTGTTCGAGGCATATGAGCTGCAGATCGTACACTGTGCATGAGATCGCCATCTGGTGTTGGGCTCGGATGCTTGCACTTTGTTGTTGTCTTGGAAGAGTCTTTTGTAGTCACGAGATAGGTGACTCCTCCTTTGGACGATAGTGCGCATGGGCATCGACTCCATGGTTAGATTGTTTTTTTCCGCCATCGGGTTCGGATGTACCTTGCTGCGCTCCGGATCCACATCGATCGGTTCCCCTCTCGACGCGCAGAAGAACCTCCTACCGTTCGACGGTATTGTTTTCGATCGCGATCCCCTCATCGCGTCTCCACTCCAACACTGTTTCGAGTCCGGTCGCCGACGTTGGTCCGTTGGGCGTGTCGGCGCCATCATCCAGCATATGGAAAGGACTCCATTTAAAAAATGCAGGTGTGGGGCTAACTTCCCACACACAGATCTCCACGAGATCTGTAATCTTTGCCTCTCTCCAGAACACGAGAGCCAACACTGCCAAGCCTGTGACTCCTTTCGGTCCAAAAGACCATCCGTGATCGCCGGGCCCGACGACACGAAATGTCCAGGTCAGCCGCTCCCGCACCGGACGACATCTTTGACACAGGCTCCGACAACCCGGACACCGGAGATTTACAAATCGACACCTCCGGAGCCGAAGACTCAGGGTCCGACGACCAACTCATCACACCACACCAACGTACTGTGAGTACTCACGTCGATGCCCCTGCCCCCAAGAAACAAAAGGCTTCGGTCACACCTTCGCCTTCGGGCCTAGGTCTGCACCATCACAAAGCTTCAGGAGCCCCGCCTTCCGGCTCGACTCCCAAGCACCTAAAGCCTTCTGGCAGCTCGGGACCGAGCCAGCCACGTCCCGGAGCCGAAAAACACTCATCGGCACCGAAACACAAGACTAAGGTCTCGGCACCAACAGACCCTTCGGCGCCAAAGTCCAAGGTCCCAGACACCTCGACACCGAAGCATACCAAACCTTCGGAGTCGACAAAAACCCTCGGTGTCGAAAACTTCACCAAAGGACACCAAACAACCTCGCAAGCCCAAACAACACTCGGAGCCGAAATCTTCGATGCCGACCAAACACGCCAGCTCAGAAGAACTCTTGGTTCCCATCGACCCAAAGCAGAAAACTCTGCACATTGACCCTATTACCGGACAGGTACAATCAGTAATACCTCACAAGAGGAAGATACAGGAACCAACCACACCTGAGCCACCTCATAAGAAGAAAGACTCTTCCACATCACCTATAAGGTCTTTCTCTCCACCTCCACAACACCTCAGCCCTCTACACTCCCCGCCTCACTCTCCTCCACCTTGTTTTTCACCACAAGGGGATACAGACAGGGAGGATCATGATGATGACATGCAGTCACCTCACAACACCTACACTGATGACGACCTTCACAGTATCCCACCACAAGACCCCTGGGACAGTTATGACCTCCCAGATATACCTGTCCCTGAACCATACCCATCAAAAGCCTCACCTCCAGATGATGCTATAGGGTTTTCACAGGTGATAAACAGGGCAGCACAATACCATGGTGTCAAGTTACACTCAGACCCCCTGGAAGAAGACTTTTTACTAGAAACTTTTAGCCAGCCTCAAAAGTCTACCCATACTCTACCTATGCTTAAAGGCATTATTAAACATGCCCCTGAGGTCTTCAAAGACCCAGTTAGGGCTAGGGTTCTTAACCCAAGGATCGAGAAAAAATATAAACCTGCCCCTTCTGACCCAGCTTATATTAAAGGCCAACTCCCTCTAGACTCATTAGTAGTTGCTAATGCACGGAAAAGGGCAAACTCCCAGACTACTGGTGAGACACCACCACCAGACAAGGAGTCCAAATTACTCGACGCATCGGGAAAAAGAGTTGCGTCTCAAGCAGCAAACATGTGGCGCATCGCCAATTCCCAAGCCTTACTGGCGAGATATGACAGAGCCCATTACGACGAGCTTGAAAAGCTCATTCAGCACCTTCCAGATCAGTATAAGACCAAGGCCAATGATCTAATACAAGAAGGCAAGATTGTCACAAACACCTCAATAAAGTGCGCCCTTGACGCAGCAGATACAGCAGCACGCACAATAAACTCAAGCGTTTTGCTGCGCAGACACGCATGGCTACGAATATCTGGCTTCAAGCAGGAGGTACAATCTACCATCCTCAATCAACCCTTAGACCAGGAACACCTGTTTGGGCCTAATGTGGACACTTCTCTAGAAAAAATGAAGAAGGACACAGACACAGCCAAAGCTATGGCAGCTCTACAAGCCACACCTAGCAGAGGTTCCTTTCGTCGCTCCTTATATAGAGGCGGCTCCAAAACTACAGCCACAGACACCACCTCTGCTAACTACAAAAACACCACTCAAACCTCCTCTAATAGAGGTTACTCCAGAGGTAATTACAGAGGTAATAACAACAGAGGTAGAGGACGCGGGTTTAACACACGCACCTCCCCTACCACCAAACAGTGACTTCCCTCCGTTTCCCCCGATCATTCCACTCCCGTCGGGGGAAGACTGTCAAAGTTCCTACCTGCGTGGAATTCCATCACCACCGACAGGTGGGTAATACAAATTATCCAGTATGGTTACTGCCTCGAACTCACTTCTACTCCCCCAACATACCACCCAGACAGCGTCCCATGTCCACGGAACATCTAACGCTCCTCAATCAAGAGGTTCTCTCTATGCTCCAAAAGCACGCAATAGAACCAGTCCCTCTACAACATCAGGGCACAGGGGTTTACTCACTATACTTTCTAATCCCCAAAAAGGACGGTTCCCTCAGGCCCATACTGGACCTCAGACCCCTCAACTATTACATTCACTCAGATCATTTTCACATGATCACTCTTCAACAAATACTTCCACTACTCCAACAAGGCGACTTCCTTGCCACACTAGATCTCAAGGACGCCTATTTCCATATTCCCATTCACCCTGCGCACAGGAAATACCTAAGGTTCATAGTGGACGGACAACATTATCAGTTCAAAGTCCTCCCATTCGGGGTGGCAACAGCACCAAGGGTTTTCACCAAGTGCCTAGCAGTAGTAGCTGCGCACTTACGAAGACAACACATTCACGTGTTTCCGTATCTAGACGACTGGCTAATAAAAGCCAAGTCACACAACCAATGTGTACAGCACACACTCCAAACAGTTCGGCTACTACACAATTTGGGGTTCACAATAAACCATACCAAATCGCATCTCCATCCCTCCTACATACATCAGTACCTAGGAGCCACAATCGATACCTCCAGGGCCCTTGCATACCCCAATCCTTCCAGGATAACAAGTATGCAAGCCCTCATCAACAAATTCCTACCTCAACACTACCTTCCAGCTCGAGTGTTTATGCAACTCGTAGGAATGATGGCCTCGTGCATCTTTATTGTCCCTCACGCACGACTTCAAATGCGGCCCCTGCAAGAATGCTTAGCACGTCAGTGGAACCAAGCTCAGGGCCAGCTTACAGATCTGGTGTTGGTAGACAGCCGCACTCATCGCTCTCTGCAATGGTGGAACATACAAAACATTTCCAAAGGGCGGCCGTTCCTAGAGCCAGTTCCACAAATAGTGCTCACAACAGACGCATCTCTCACCGGGTGGGGAGCTCACCTCCTTACCCACACAACGCAGGGCAGCTGGACCAAGTCACAAAAACTGCTCCACATCAACCACCTAGAATTATTAGCAATATTTCTAGCGCTAAAGTCATTCCAACCGCATCTTACTCACAAGACTGTCTTAGTCAAAACAGACAACATGACAGCAATGTACTATGTACAAAAACAGGGGGGACACACTCTCTACAGCTGTCTCGCCTGGCGCAAGCCATATGGAGATGGGCCATTCCTCAAAACATTTACCTCCTTGCAGAACACCTTCCAGGAGTTCACAATCACATTGCGGATCTGTTAAGTCGACAGACACAACAGATTCACGAATGGGAACTGCATCCGCAAGTTCTACAACCTTTTTTCCAAATGTGGGGCCATCCACAAATAGACCTGTTCGCCACACAAGAAAACACAAAATGCCCAACCTTCGCCGCCAGGTTCCCACACCCGTCGTCCAAGGGCAATGCAATATGGATGAACTGGTCAGGCAGATTTGCATACGCTTTTCCGCCTCCCACTCATTCCCCTAGTAGTACGCAAACTCAGACAACAGTCTCTAACAATGATCCTAGTTGCTCCCACATGGGCAAGACAACCATGGTTCACAACACTTCTCGAACTCTCAGTAGTTCCACACCACAAACTGCACCTCTCTCCACACCTCTTAACTCAGAACCATGGAGAGATCAGACACCCCGATCCAGGTCAACTGAATCTGGCAATATGGCTCCTGAAGTCCTAGAGTTCGGTTACCTTAACCTTCCACCTGAGTGTATGCAGGTCATTAAAGAAGCCAGACGTCCCACTACCAGGGCTTGTTATGCAGCAAAATGGAAAAGGTTTGCTATTTATTGCAATAACAACAATATCAACCCACTAGATGCCTCCATACAAAACATTATCTGTTACTTGCTGCATCTGCAAACATGTAACCTAGCATACTCATCCATAAGATTACATCTTGCCGCTCTAGCCGCATACTTACAAAACAGACAGCATTTGTCACTGTTTCGAGTACCTGCAATTAAAGCCTTTATGGAAGGCCTTAAAAGAATCATTCCCCCTAGATTGCCACCCTCTCCAGCATGGAATCTAAATATTGTCCTCACCAGGCTCATGGGTCCCCCATTTGAACCTCTGCACAAATGTGAGTTACAATTTCTTACATGGAAAGTAGCCTTCCTAATTGCAATAACCTCTCTCAGAAGAGTCAGTGAGATTCAGGCTTTAACCATACAAGAACCTTTTTACAAATCCATCGTAATAAAGTAGTTCTCAGACCAAACCCCAAATTCCTACCTAAAGTAATTTCTGCTTTTCACCTTAACCAATCAATAGAGTTACCCGTCTTTTTCCAAGACCCAGACTCTGTAGCAGAAAGAGCTCTACACACACTAGATGTCAGAAGAGCCCTACTTTACTACATTGACAGGACCAAACCTTTCAGAAAGACAAAACAATTATTTGTAGCTTTCTCCCCACCACATAAAGGTAATCCCATCTCAAAGGCTGGCATTGCTACATGGATAGTCAAATGCATTCAAATTTGCTACCAAAAGGCTAAACGCACCTTAATAATTCCCCTAGGGCACATTCCACACTTAAACTAGGGGCTTCTATGGCATTTTTAGGGAACATCCCCTAAATGACATATGTAAGGCAGCAACATGGTCTACGCCACATACCTTTACCAAACACTACTGTGTTGATGTACACGCAAAGCAGCAAGCTGCTGTGGGCCAAGCTGTTCTTAAAACACTTTTTCAGACTACTGCAACTGATACAGGTGACCACCGCTAGGGGAGACACTGCTATACAGTCTATGCACAGTGTACGATCTGCAGCTCATATGCCTCGAACGGTAAATGCTACTTACCAGTATGCATCTGTTCTTGGCATGTAGAGCTGCAGAGTCGTACACGCCCACCCACCTCCCCGGAACCTGTATCTGTTCCAGTATAATCTTAATTAGATATATTCACATGGACATCTTTTTCTTCTTACTGACTCCATCTTTTCCCATCATGGCGAAAAACAATCTAACCATGGAGTCGATGCCCATGCGCACTATCGTCCAAAGGAGGAGTCACCTATCTCGTGACTACAAAAGACTCTTCCAAGACAACAACAAAGTGCAAGCATCCGAGCCCAACACCAGATGGCGATCTCATGCACAGTGTACGACTCTGCAGCTCTACATGCCAAGAACAGATGCATACTGGTAAGTAGCATTTACCTTTTCTATTTCTTTACTTTTGATGATATCGCGGCAACCGCACGGGTGCTGCGATTGCATCGAAAGTAAAGAAATAGAAAAAAAAGGTTTTCTATTTCCTTACTTTTGATGCGATCGCAGCACTCGCGTGGATGCCGCAATTGTAGCAAAAGCAAAGAAATAGAAAACAAGCCCGGGGGTGGTGCGTGCACGCGCAGTCTCACTTTTCAAGTACTGCACTCCTGCTTGTGGCACGCCGCTGCTCGCTCCCGCAAGGTGGATGCCGCCACAAGCACGAGTGCAGTGCTTGAAAAAGTGAAGAGCGACGGCTAAAGGCCCTCCTATGCAGCGCATGGCGCTGTGTAGGCGAGACCTAAAAAGGAAGAAAAAAGAATCCGAAGATGGCGACCAAAGGTGGGAGCTTCCGGAGGAAGCGCGTCGACGTCACGAAGGACACCAAATGGTGGGAGGTCGACGCCCACCTCGGCCACGGGGGGGAAAAAAGAGAAGAAATACAATTCCGGACCCAACCACTAGATGGCGGAATAATGCACAGCATAGTGAATCCAGAAAGTCTTCAAGCTGCAAAACTACACCGACAGGTAAGAAACTATACGTTTTCCATCTCTGGCTGGGCATTCATTGACCAGACTTGGGAACCCCAATTTTAAGCTCACTTTGACATCTTGGATGACCATGGTGCAGACTGTGCTGCCAGGAATGAGCGTCCAATAAACCTGTGACAAAGAAAGGCTCGGATTGTTAATCTGCCTTGTACAAGCAACTGGCCCCTTTACTCTCTACCCTAAGTTATGTGACGGGCTTTATACCTCATCCGGTGGATTCAGAGGTATTGAATGGCCTTTCACCCACTGTGGGCTACTTCAAGAGATTCAAATCTCTACGTGAAGTGTTCATTGCAGGCAGAGCCTGCACTCGAGAAAGGGAAGCTTGCACTGGAATAACTGTGATGCTTATAATTCCCAACCAAGAAAGCTGCGATTAAGAGCCACACCGCATCTTCTCTCCCCACCACCTAATAGTTGAGATACAAAGAAGGGCTTGCTGCTGATATAGTAACGTCTTTGTAAACTTCTGTATGTAAAGCCCACTGTTTAACCAGCATTGACCCTTGTCACCTGCAGTTCCTCAAAGCTCCCTTCGACCGCTTCTTGCCTAGAGCTGTTTAGAAGGGCTCTGATCTCTAAGGCTGGTGTTTAAAATATGGCTCTTTGAAACCTTGGCTCTCCTGCTGCAGACTGTCCTTATAGTGCATTCATCAGCGTCACAAGGACTGTTTGTGGGAAGGGCCGAGGAGGCCTGTGCCTAGCGCGCCTCATCCACAAATGCCAACTACCTTCACTCAATCGATCACTGCCGTGTGACAATATTTATTCAAGGTTCAGTTTAGTAGTAGGCTCAGATTCCTGTGTTCCATGTGTTACTCCATGTCTGTCTGTACCTTTGGCTTGGCGCTTTGATACGGCATCTGTACAAATATACTGACTGAGATCTGAATTCACCAGAATGGGATCAAACCTTACCTAGAAGAAACCTGGTGGAGCCCCCCTTTTTCTCCTGATGGTAATTATCTGCACCAGGACACTGCTAGGTTTATTGAATAACTCCTATTGCTCCTTCTCTGTACATGCACTGGGTACTTAAGGCAAATAGCCCCATCCATCCTTCACAGCAATGTGACATTTCACTTGCTGTTTTGTGTTCCTGTGATCGCAGTGCGGTTTTGTTTTTATGGTCAGTTTGCTCAGTTTTTACTTTTTTTACTGGCCTTTCTTTTATACTAATTTTTTTTCTGCAGGAAATGGAACATGCCCAAATGAGCTGCTTCGTCCCTAACCTGTTCATAGAATTGGGAGGCACCACTGGCGTGGTGTAGTCCTCCGTTATCACTCTAAACCCTTAGAACATCCTTTGTGGGTGAACAAGTGACTTACCCGTGGTCGTTTTCTAGCTTGAGTCACTCAAAGTTGCAACCAATTGATCACATACTTGGGTTTCTAGCCATTGTATTCTGGACACCAGAAAGTAAATGAACATGAGGTGCAGTGGCTGAACATGCTACCATCCTAAGTAGTAATGAAGGTCCAGAGGAGACTGAGTGACTTCACCCTGAAGACAGGATAAACCTTTTCTAAGATGGCCCTTGTAGGAAAGTGGGTTTCTGTTGCAGTAACCCCCCCACTTTTTGCCTGATAACTGATGCACTTTTCCTTGGTGTGCCCTGGATCCCTGCCAATCAGGTACCCAGGGCCTGTGTTCCTTCCCTAAAAACTGTACTCAGCCTAAACCCAATTGGCATCTCTGGCCACAGGTAAGCCTCTGGTAAATGGTACCCTAGGTACCCAGGGCACTGTGACCAGAGAAGACCCCTAAGGGCTGCAGCACTTATTGTGCCACCCTTAGAGGCCCTGTACCCTGACACACACACACTGCCCTTGCAGGCTGAGTGTCTTGGTGCAGAACAAAACAGAGAGTCGACATGGCACACATCCCTGTGTGCCATGCCCACAAACACACTGCCCTGGCATACCTCAGTCACCCCTCTAGCTGGGTGCCCTATGCCAGTGGTGAGGGCACAGGTGCATGAGCCCTGTGCCCCTACAGTACCCAGGCCCATTCCTGGGCACTGTAAGTGCAGGGCTGCCATTCCGAGTATATGGTGCTGGGAGGTCGTCAGCACGTACTCCACAGCACCATGATGGCTGCACTGAAGACTGAGAAGTTTGGTATCAAACTCCTCAGCACAGTAAACCCACACTGATGCCAGTGTGGGATTTACTGTAAAATGCACGTCAGAGGGCAACTTAGAGTTACCCCCTGAACCTAACCTACAATCCACGTCTTGTCTGAGGGGCTGCCTAGGCTGCCACACAGCAGACATGTTGCTGGACCCCTGGGTAGAGAGCCATCCGCTCTCCCGGGCCTGCAACAATGCACGTCCTGGGTGAGGTGCTAGGCCCCTCCCCCAGGATGGGCAGGGGAAGCTTCAAAGGCATTCCGCCTTTGTGAGCTTCCCCAGACCACTTGCTGTACTCAGCAACTGGTCCCCACCGGTTCCTCCCCCCATCCTGGTGGGAAGACTGGAGGGAAACACCAAGGGAGGAAAGGGGTGTGCCACCCTCTGCCAACCCCACCCCTCAGGTGGGGGAGGCGAGGTGAAGCACATCTCCGGGCTCTCGCCATCTTGAAGATGGGGAGCCCTGCCCAATCAGGACTAGGCTCCTGCCCCCTCCCACAGGAGAGTGGCAGGATAGGGGTGTACTCACTCCCAGGGCAGGGACCCATTGGTCCCTGCCCTTTACCTACCTGTAACGCCCCTAAATCTAGTATTTAGGGGCACCCTGAACCTTCCTTCCTTAGATTCCCGCAACCTAAGAAGAAAAAGGACGAAAGAAGACGCCCAGCAGAGGAGACTGCAGAGAACAACTGACTTGGCCCCAGCCCTACCGGCCCGTCTGCAGTTTCCAGAGATCCTGCGCCAAAATAGTCTTGTCCTGCAGCCAGCGACCTCCAGAACCCCAGGGAGGACTGACTGCCTTCAACAAAGACCGGATCTCCTGTGAACAGCAGCTCTGTTCAAAAGAAACACCAAACAAAGACTCCGAGCCTGCTGAGGAGAAAGAAACCCGACGCCTGGAACCACCACTGCACCCGTCGCCTACAGCCCGAGTTCAAGTGGCCCACCGGTCCCAGCGAGGTCCCCCAGCTCTCCAGAGTCCGAGTCCACCGTGGGTTGACCCCTCCAGGACTCCCCGACGTCGCCTGCAGCCTCTGCACGGAGAACCCCCAACCGCGAGTGGCCCGGTAAGGTGAAATCCGACCTCAAAAGACACCCCTGCATCCAGACGCCCTGCGCCCTGGAGAAAGGAACCCGAGGTGCACCTACGTCCCCGAGCCCTCCAACTTACCTGCCCAGCTGTTGGTTCCTCCTGGAAGTCTTCCTGGACCGAGCCAGCAGCTGAAAACCAAAACCGAAAATTTCCATTGAAATCAACAGGGCACCCGACCTCAAAACAGCACTCTGCACCCGGCCGCCCTAGTGCCGCTGAGGGTGCCTCTTTGGTGCTAACTTGGTCCCCAACGTGCCCTGAGCTTAACCCTAGGAGCTTTGCTCCCACAACCCCGTGGCCTGCTTGCCAGCCGCCACCAACCGGAGTCCCCTATCCTCCATAGGATAACATTGGGCCTCAACACTCTGCACCCGGCCGCCCTAGTGCCGCTGAGGGTGCAACAACAGTGCATCACTGACCCTGGGAGACCCCTGAGTCTAACCCCAGAACCCTAACTCAAAAGACCGATTACTTACCTCGAGACCGATAACTCATTTTTCCTCATAGGATAACATGGACACTTTTTCTTCCAAAAAGTTTCTAAGTGTCGACTTTTGAAAACAAGAATATTCTTTAAAAATCGTACAGACTACCAAAACGTAATTACTTACCTGTTTTAAGTAAATGTCCCAGGGCTGAACCTAGGAGTCCAGCACTGGATTACAAAAGTAACGTTAAAAGTAACTTACCGGCGAATTGAATTTTCTTACATAGGGATCCATTGACTGGTTTTCTGTGAAATTTCTTCTAAGTGTCCACTTTTGAAATACCAAAATATTGCTTAAAAATCACAACAGTAACGAATTCCGAATTACTCACCTACTATCAGGAGAGACCTCAGTACTGCATCTTTTAGTCCAGTACCGACCATGAAAAGTAATTTTTACCGTACTTACCAGTAACTGGAAATTCCTCTCATAGGATATCATTGCCTGCTTTTTGTTGAAAAAGTTTCTAAGTGTCAATTTCTGAATCATACAAATATTCTTTAAAAATCGTACAAACTACAAAAACGTAATTACTTACCTGTTTTAAGTAATGTCCCAGTGCTGAACCTAGGAGTCCAGCACTGGATTACAAAAGTAACGTAAACATACTTTGCTTGCAAACTGTATTTCCTTCCCTAGGATAACATTGGTAATTTTACCCAGAAAAGTTTCTAAGTGTCAACTTTTGAAATACAGTAATATTCCTCAAAAATCACTACCATAACCAAAACGCTTTTTCTCACCTGTTTACAGGAAGTGTCCCGGGACTGAATCCAAGATCCAGTCCCGTGGTTAGAAAAGTAATCCAAAAAGTAATCTATTGCATTTAACCAGAAATTTCCATTGAGCTCAATGTATAATTGTGTTTAAAATTGTGTTGCATATTGCAACAACTGTAACTATTGCATTCAAAAGTCTATTGCCAATTGAACAGTAGTTAACTAAAGCATCTCATTCTGAGAAAGTATATTTTGACACCCATTGTTGGTTCTAAAATAAAACAACTATATTTTTATATACAAACCATTGGCCTAGAGTTCAGTTCTTGAGTGTGTGGCTTCATTTGCTGACTGAGTGTGTACAACAAATGCTTTACACTGTCCTCTGATACTGCCTTACTGCTCGACCAAGCTACCACTTTAGAGAGTAAGGTTATATCTAACTTTAGCCTCTGCCAAACCTCTGGGGACTGTGGACTCTGTGCACACTGAACCTTACTTTGGTGCAGTATATACAGAGCCACTTTCTTACATTGGTGGATCAGCGGTGGGATACAAACTTGCATTGTTGGACTACTTGGTTACCATCTGATCACACGACAGAACTCTTAAATTGCCTTTAGAATTCTGATTTTTTCAAATTGGCATTTTTTACCAAATTACTAAAAGTCTTGTTAGGGCCTTGCTTAAGTCCCTTTAAAATTGTAGAAAATAAAAAGTCACTATAGTCAAGGGTAGAGGGGTTAGAACTTTTTGTTAGAATGTCTCAAGAAAACAACCCAGCTATTAGTGAAAATAATAATGACATACAGGACATGGTTGAGGAGCTCGACCTCACCCCTTATCTTCATTTGTCTTTCAAAGAGATAAGGTCCTTATGTAAACTTAAAAATATACCAATGGGCCAGCATCCAACCAAACAAGGGCTCCAGGAGCTCCTGGCTGAGTATGCTAAGGCCCACCCCTCTGAGCATGGTGATGACCACGCAGAGGAGGAAAGGAGTGAGGAGGATGGGGATGGTAATCCACCTCCACCACTTCCTAGGGAAGACAGGGTCACTGCACCCTTATTTCCAAGAGTAAACCTCTGGGGACCTAGGGGCCACCTAGGTGGTTCAGGTCCCAGAGAGGACACTGAGGATAGCCTTAGTGAGGAGGACCACCTTTTAGCAAGGTTGGCCAAAAGACTGGACCTAGAGACCAGACTCCTGGCTCTAGAGAAGGAAAGACAGGAGATGGGTTTAGCACCCATCAATGGTGGCAGCAATACTAAAACTAAGGATAGGGAGGAAACTTCTGATCCTAAAATCCCCAAAGGGATTGTCCCTAAATTTGAGGAAGGTGATGACATCACCAAATGGTTCACAGCCTTTGAGAGGGCTTGTGAAATAAGAAAAGTAAAGAAACCTCTCTGGGGGCACTCCTGTGGGAACTGTTCTCTGGTAACTGCAGAGACAGGCTTCTGACCCTCTCTGGGCCAGATGCAGGGTCCTATGACCTCATGAAGAATACTCTGATTGAGGGATTTGGGCTCACTACTGAGGAGTATAGAATTAGATTCAGGGGGCTCACAAAACCCAGACCCAGTCCTGGATTGACTTCGTAGACTACTCAGTAAAGACACTGGATGGTTGGTTAGCTGGACATAATGTGCAGGATTTTCCTGGACTTTACAATTTGTTTATGAAGGAACACATACTAAGTAATTGCACAAACGAAAAGTTGCATCAGCATTTGGTAGACCTAGGTCTAATTTCTCCCCAAGAATTGGGAAAGAAGGCAGACCACTGGGTCAGAACAAGGGTAACTAGGACATCCACTGGGGTGACCAAAAGAAAGGGGTCACAAAGCCTCCCCAGAAGAAAGATAGTGAACCCCTTAAGGATAAAAGTAAGGAGTCCCAGGCAGCCCCCCAAAACCTGTCCAGGAGGGTGGGCCCAAAGACACCTCACAAACTAAACCAGGGTACCAAGGTAAGAATTGGGATCCCAACAGAATATGGTGTCACAACTGTCAGAAGTCAGGACACCACACCAAGGACCCTAGCTGTCCTAAAAACAAGATCCCTAGTACAGCCCCAGGGGTGACTAGTGTAGCCCCAGGAGTTGCCAGTGTAGCTCTGGAGGAAGGGTCCTCAGATGAGGAAGTCCTCCTAGCTTTCAACTGGAAAATGGGCCCAAGAGGTAAGCTGGAGATCCCAGAGGGGAGTAGACACTTCCACCGCCTACTGGTGAATGGAATCCCAGCCACTGCCCTGAGAGATACCTGTGCCAGTCACACTGTGGTGCATGACAGGTTGGTACTCCCACACCAGTATGTCCCAGGGGAATCAAGGAGAGTAAGGGCTGTCCCAGGGGGAGTCACTGTTAGGCCTGTGGCTGTAGTGCCCCTAGTCATAGCTGGGTCCCTTAGATGGAGAAAGGTGGTAGTCAGTAAAGACCTCCCCTTGATTGTCTCCTGGGGAATGACCACTTAGAGGTGGACCTGAGCCAAAGAGAGGCACTGGCCCAATGCCAGGCCTCACCCAAGAAGCCTGGGGGGCTCAACCTGCAGTCAGTGCAGCTGAGCCCCAAAAGAGTAAAAAGGAACAGGGTAGGAAAGGTGGGCAACTGTTAGCCACAGTCCCAGAGGGCCAGGGAGATTCTATCCCAGTGAGGGAAAACTCCAGAAGTGGCCCTGGTAAAGCCCCCTAGCCAACAAGAAGACCTGACTAGTCAGGCAACTGTCCAGCCTGAGTTGGTGGCTCCTCAGCTGGCAGAACAAAGGGTGGAGGAAGGGTGCTCACTACAAAGTTTAGTGACCCCCCACCCTAAAGCAACAGGCAGACAGCCAGGACCCAAAGAGACCTGTAAGATAGCCCCTTCACTTGCCAGACAGGAGCTAAAGGTGTGGTTCTGGGCACTGACAGCTGTCAGCAGCCTCTGCTGGGTGTTAGCCTTCATGGCAGCCCTATCCTTGGCATGGTGGCCTAACCCCCTGCCAAATAACAAGCTAGGCCCCTGACCCTATTGGTCATGGTGGGGTTGCTCAAACTGTGGGTGACCTCTGTGGGTAAGCTGGGCTTTGCCCTGGCTAAGTTAGACTTTGCAGAGGTGGGCACCTCTGAACCCAAACTTAAAAGATGGGGTGAAGACACTAAAGAGCAAGGAGAGGAGCTTTGGGAATTAGGTCCTGAAACTGATGAGGTAGGCCAGCTCCCCAAAGGGACTGACCTGGACAGAAGGATATAAGGCGGAGTAGGCCCTGCAACTTTCAAACCACTTCCCCAACTCTTCCTCGCCTGAAAGACTAGACAGGCTCTCCCAGCGTTGGCTGAGTCTCCTGGCCTTTGGGCTGGGGGGCTTGTGTAGGAAAGTGGGTTTCTGTTGCAGTAACCCCCCACTTTTTGCCTGATAACTGATGCACTTTTCCTTGGTGTGCCCTGGATCCCTGCCAATCAGGTACCCAGGGCCTGTGTTCCTTCCCTAAAAACTGTACTCAGCCTAAACCCAATTGGCATCTCTGGCCACAGGTAAGCCTCTGGTAAATGGTACCCTAGGTACCCAGGGCACTGTGACCAGAGAAGACCCCTAAGGGCTGCAGCACTTATTGTGCCACCCTTAGAGGCCCTGTACCCTGACACACACACACTGCCCTTGCAGGCTGAGTGTCTTGGTGCAGAACAAAACAGAGAGTCGACATGGCACACATCCCTGTGTGCCATGCCCACAAACACACTGCCCTGGCATACCTCAGTCACCCCTCTAGCTGGGTGCCCTATGCCAGTGGTGAGGGCACAGGTGCATGAGCCCTGTGCCCCTACAGTACCCAGGCCCATTCCTGGGCACTGTAAGTGCAGGGCTGCCATTCCGAGTATATGGTGCTGGGAGGTCGTCAGCACGTACTCCACAGCACCATGATGGCTGCACTGAAGACTGAGAAGTTTGGTATCAAACTCCTCAGCACAGTAAACCCACACTGATGCCAGTGTGGGATTTACTGTAAATGCACGTCAGAGGGCAACTTAGAGTTACCCCCTGAACCTAACCTACAATCCACGTCTTGTCTGAGGGGCTGCCTAGGCTGCCACACAGCAGACATGTTGCTGGACCCCTGGGTAGAGAGCCATCCGCTCTCCCGGGCCTGCAACAATGCACGTCCTGGGTGAGGTGCTAGGCCCCCTCCCCAGGATGGGCAGGGGGAAGCTTCAAAGGCATTCCGCCTTTGTGAGCTTCCCCAGACCACTTGCTGTACTCAGCAACTGGTCCCCACCGGTTCCTCCCCCATCCTGGTGGGAAGACTGGAGGGAAACACCAAGGGAGGAAAGGGGTGTGCCACCCTCTGCCAACCCCACCCCTCAGGTGGGGGAGGCGAGGTGAAGCACATCTCCGGGCTCTCGCCATCTTGAAGATGGGGAGCCCTGCCCAATCAGGACTAGGCTCCTGCCCCCTCCCACAGGAGAGTGGCAGGATAGGGGTGTACTCACTCCCAGGGCAGGGACCCATTGGTCCCTGCCCTTTACCTACCTGTAACGCCCCTAAATCTAGTATTTAGGGGCACCCTGAACCTTCCTTCCTTAGATTCCCGCAACCTAAGAAGAAAAAGGACGAAAGAAGACGCCCAGCAGAGGAGACTGCAGAGAACAACTGACTTGGCCCCAGCCCTACCGGCCCGTCTGCAGTTTCCAGAGATCCTGCGCCAAAAATAGTCTTGTCCTGCAGCCAGCGACCTCCAGAACCCCAGGGAGGACTGACTGCCTTCAACAAAGACCGGATCTCCTGTGAACAGCAGCTCTGTTCAAAAGAAACACCAAACAAAGACTCCGAGCCTGCTGAGGAGAAAGAAACCCGACGCCTGGAACCACCACTGCACCCGTCGCCTACAGCCCGAGTTCAAGTGGCCCACCGGTCCCAGCGAGGTCCCCCAGCTCTCCAGAGTCCGAGTCCACCGTGGGTTGACCCCTCCAGGACTCCCCGACGTCGCCTGCAGCCTCTGCACGGAGAACCCCCAACCGCGAGTGGCCCGGTAAGGTGAAATCCGACCTCAAAAGACACCCCTGCATCCAGACGCCCTGCGCCCTGGAGAAAGGAACCCGAGGTGCACCTACGTCCCCGAGCCCTCCAACTTACCTGCCCAGCTGTTGGTTCCTCCTGGAAGTCTTCCTGGACCGAGCCAGCAGCTGAAAACCAAAACCGAAAATTTCCATTGAAATCAACAGGGCACCCGACCTCAAAACAGCACTCTGCACCCGGCCGCCCTAGTGCCGCTGAGGGTGCCTCTTTGGTGCTAACTTGGTCCCCAACGTGCCCTGAGCTTAACCCTAGGAGCTTTGCTCCCACAACCCCGTGGCCTGCTTGCCAGCCGCCACCAACCGGAGTCCCCCTATCCTCCATAGGATAACATTGGGCCTCAACACTCTGCACCCGGCCGCCCTAGTGCCGCTGAGGGTGCAACAACAGTGCATCACTGACCCTGGGAGACCCCTGAGTCTAACCCCAGAACCCTAACTCAAAAGACCGATTACTTACCTCGAGACCGATAACTCATTTTTCCTCATAGGATAACATGGACACTTTTTCTTCCAAAAAGTTTCTAAGTGTCGACTTTGAAAACAAGAATATTCTTTAAAAATCGTACAGACTACCAAAACGTAATTACTTACCTGTTTTAAGTAAATGTCCCAGGGCTGAACCTAGGAGTCCAGCACTGGATTACAAAAGTAACGTTAAAAGTAACTTACCGGCGAATTGAATTTTCTTACATAGGGATCCATTGACTGGTTTTCTGTGAAATTTCTTCTAAGTGTCCACTTTTGAAATACCAAAATATTGCTTAAAAATCACAACAGTAACGAATTCCGAATTACTCACCTACTATCAGGAGAGACCTCAGTACTGCATCTTTTAGTCCAGTACCGACCATGAAAAGTAATTTTTACCGTACTTACCAGTAACTGGAAATTCCTCTCATAGGATATCATTGCCTGCTTTTTGTTGAAAAAGTTTCTAAGTGTCAATTTCTGAATCATACAAATATTCTTTAAAAATCGTACAAACTACAAAAACGTAATTACTTACCTGTTTTAAGTAAATGTCCCAGTGCTGAACCTAGGAGTCCAGCACTGGATTACAAAAGTAACGTAAACATACTTTGCTTGCAAACTGTATTTCCTTCCCTAGGATAACATTGGTAATTTTACCCAGAAAAGTTTCTAAGTGTCAACTTTTGAAATACAGTAATATTCCTCAAAAATCACTACCATAACCAAAACGCTTTTTCTCACCTGTTTACAGGAAGTGTCCCGGGACTGAATCCAAGATCCAGTCCCGTGGTTAGAAAAGTAATCCAAAAAGTAATCTATTGCATTTAACCAGAAATTTCCATTGAGCTCAATGTATAATTGTGTTTAAAATTGTGTTGCATATTGCAACAACTGTAACTATTGCATTCAAAAGTCTATTGCCAATTGAACAGTAGTTAACTAAAGCATCTCATTCTGAGAAAGTATATTTTGACACCCATTGTTGGTTCTAAAATAAAACAACTATATTTTTATATACAAACCATTGGCCTAGAGTTCAGTTCTTGAGTGTGTGGCTTCATTTGCTGACTGAGTGTGTACAACAAATGCTTTACACTGTCCTCTGATACTGCCTTACTGCTCGACCAAGCTACCACTTTAGAGAGTAAGGTTATATCTAACTTTAGCCTCTGCCAAACCTCTGGGGACTGTGGACTCTGTGCACACTGAACCTTACTTTGGTGCAGTATATACAGAGCCACTTTCTTACAGCCCTTGATCAAACATGACAGACATGTTTGTGGCACTGCGCCACCTGCCCATGCTGAAGAACAATTGTTGGCTAGCAGGGCCCTTCGATGTTAACTGCAGATCTGAAGCTCTTCAAGACCTTGTTTTTGAAATCGGTCTGCTCTGAATGTTCTTATTTCTGTCTCCTTTTCAGGACTGGTGGAAGGTGGAGGTGAATGACCGTCAGGGATTTGTGCCTGCAGCCTACGTAAAGAAACTTGACCCTGCCCAGTCGTCATCCCGGGAGAACCTTCTTGAAGAGCAGGGCAGCATTACGTTGCGGCAGGAGCAGATCGACAATCAGTAAGACTTGTCAAGAGTTGCACCTGTGTAGAGTCTCTTGATCTTCGGTTCCTCGATATGAGAAGTCCAAAGTCTGGAAAAGGATCTGCGTCTCCCCAGCAGGAGTAGAAAAGAGCGAGCCCTTGCCATGCCCCAGGCACTGAGAAGCCACTGATCCGAGCCCATGCTCGTTTCCTATAACTGCTCGGCCTCTTCTGCCCCGGAAGCCATTTTAACAGCACCGCTCCTCTTTACTGCATTTATCTGTCATGGCTTTTGTTCTAACCCACTTATTCCCTTCTTTCCCCCGATATTTTGCCTGAAATTCCTTTTCTACCTCAGCTTTGTGATATCTGGTTTTCAATTGCACCAGACATAATGGATATTCTGTATGTGTTACTAGACGTCTGTGTGGCATGGGGACAGCGCCTAACGTGATCTGTACCGCAGTTGATGTATAATTGTACCCCTATTCTTTATGTAGACCCATTTTCCAGGTGACACTTGTAGGATTAACTTACCAGAAGCTTAGGTGTGCTAGGACAGAGTATTTAGTCTTTTCAGCTTATTTACAGCTCTCTCCATATGCAGGATGTGGAGATGGTGAATCCTGTGGGGGCAGCCTGGAAATTCCTTAAGAGACTGGTCTTATATCATGACAGCTACTAGTGGCCAGGCAGTTGTCCGGCGTAGCAAGTGCATATTTGAAGGTGGGAGGCAGTGTGGGGGAGCGAAGCAGCTCCTGTGGGGGCAAGCTCAGTAACCATTGTGGGAATCGAGGGCTGACTTTACAGGTTTCATGGCAGTGTTGAAAGCTGACCATCTCTTGTGGCTGTAGAGCCGAAAAGGCTCTGCAGCAGAGTAGTGCGGAGTTTGCAGTTCACAGGACAGATAGAACAGTGAGGCAGTAGTTGTTGTGGCATGAGTTGAGCCTAGCTGCTTTGGCAGGCCTGTGGAGATGCACATTTATTGTCCCAGAGCAGGCGTAATGCAGATGAGATGTGATAGAACAGATGGTGCTGAGTGTTCATCGTAGTGGGAAGAGGCGTGCAGGTATTAAAGCCAGGAGATTTGTAACCGTCCCTACTGAGCAGAACATTATGATCTGTGACTGTCATGGCTGGGTGGAGCTGTGCTGAGTGATCATGGTAGTGGGAAGAGGCGTGCAGCCGTCCCTACTGAGCAGAACATTAGGATCTGGGACTGTCATGGCTGGGTGGAGCTGTGCTGAGTGTTCATGGTAGTGGGAAGAGGCGTGCAGCTGTCCCTACTGAGCAGAACATCTGAAAGAGACACGTTAGTGACAGATTCCTTACCTTAGAATATCCCCAGGCGTCAGGCTGGATCCGGAAAGTTTTTGCGTAGCAGTACCCTTGCGCGTCGGTAGGCGGCGTCGTGCGGCTCCGCGTCCGTCGTCGGCGTCGTGATCGCCGGGATGACGTCGCAGGCAGTACTTAGACGCCGCCCCTGCGCGCTGACGTCAGTTCTTCTTTTTCCGCGCCAGCAAGCGCAGATCCGGGAAGAGCAGTGCCCTAGTCATTTTTTGACTACTTTTTTGGTGAATTTTTTCACTGTTTTCTTCAAATCCACTCCAAGGTGTCGTAGGGATGCCCGGCTTTAAACGTTGCGGCGCCTGTGCTCGGATGATGTCCATCACAGACCCGCATCAGGAGTGTCTCTTCTGCCTCGGCCGAGGCCACGACACGGAGTCGTGTTCCGACTGCCGGGCCCTCAACCCGAAAGCTTTGCGAGAGCGGTCTCGAAAGCTCCTCGAGGCCCGGCAGTCGGCTCCGCGCCACACCAGGCCCCGGTCGCGTGAGAGGTCGAGGGTCGGTCGCGGAGTCCTCACCGGTCGTCGGGATCCAAGTCTTCGCCGTCCGGTAAGTCTAAGCACAAAAGTCCAAAAAGCATCGTCGCTCTAGGACTTCGCCTCGCCGGTCTCGCGACTCGGCTGAGGCCCCTCCCGGCACCGTCCCCGCGGCCCCGGACATGCCTGTGGAGTCGCCCCCGCAATACCCGTCCTTCCCGGGTTCGGGGCGGATCCGGCCCAAACTACAGGAATTCCTGTCGGCCATGGCCCGCCTCTTCGGGCCTCAAGGTCCCTCCGGTGCGCCTTCGGGCCCCGCGGGCCCTGATAGGGTTGCCCCGGCGTCGCCGTCGGCTCCGGCCCCGGCGTCGCCCGTGCCTCCAGCCTCGATCCCGGCTCCGGCCCCGGCCTCGATCCCGGCTCCGCAACCCCCATCGACGCTGGTCGACCTGACCACGCCTCCGCCGACGCCGATGTCTCCGGTGCCGTTCTCGACGCCGCCTGGGGCTCCGGGCGGCGTCGTCCCCCACTTCCTTCCGGCTCCGGACATGGAACCGGACCGACGTCGCTCGACGCCGGTTCCGGCGCCGATGAGACCTTGGGTCCCAAATGTCCCTCCTCCTCCTTATTTTGAACCGGAGGAGGACCAGGAGGACTGGGAGGGGTCTGAGGACCCTCTGGCACAACAGTGTCAGTATGATGAGGACTGGACAGAGGAACTAGGGGATGCCAGTGGTCTAGATACTTCCCCTGACACTGGCATGTTGTCTCCTCCCGTGGCTACGGAGGAGGGAGCCAATTTTGCAACGGTGTTGCGTAGGGGCGGCTGGAGCCTTACATCTCCAACTCACTACTGTGGCGGTCAAGACTAATCTCTTGACAGAGGTGCTTCAGCCAGCAGCCTCCTCTACGGAGACTGTGCTGCCGTTTAACGATGCCCTCACTGACGTTCTTTGGGCGCCTGGTCCAAGCCCCACACAGGGGCTCCTGTGGATAGGAACGTGTCCCGACGCCATCGCCCAGCTCCGGGCGACCCCCTATTTCTCTCTGTCCACCCCACTCCTGAGAGCTTGGTTGTCCAAGCCTCCGCTTCCCAAACCGCCTTCCCTACCGCCCCTCCGGATAGGGAATCCAAACGCCTGGATCAATTTGGGAAGAAGGGTTTTTCTTCCTCCAGTGCTGGCTTGCGGTCCATCAACACCGTTTGTCTTTTGGGCCGATATACCCACTCCTTGTGGGATTCGGTGGCGACTGTTTTGCCCCAGTGTTCTGAGGAGGTCCAGACACTGCTTTCCCGCGCCATTGCGGAAGGAAGGGATGCGGCCCAATACACAATACGATGTGGCCTTGATACCGCCGACTCGCTGGGCAGGTCTATTGCAACGACGGTGGCGCTGCGTCGCCACGCCTGGCTGAGAACCACTGGTTTTTCAGGGGATGTCCAGAATACTCTCATGGACATTCCCTTTGATGGAGTCGGTCTTTTTGGGTCCAAAGCAGACCATGCGTTGGAGCGCTTTAAGGACTCACGGGCTACTGCCAAGTCCCTGGGCCTTTCTGCTACACGCCCTCCGCTAACTTCTGCTTTTCGCCCCTATCGTGGCCACGGAAGGGGCGCCCAGTCACGTCAGCAGCCCAGCCACCGGCCCGCGCAGCAGGCGTCTTCGCGTGGCCGAGGACGTGGATACCGCCGTTGCGGTTCGGGCAACCAGCGTGCGGGTCAGGCCACCACCTCCAACCCGTCCGCGGCCTCCAAGCCCTCCTAGTCCCTCCTTTCAGGTGCACAGCACGCCAGTCGGGGAGGGTCCGCCATCACCTTCACCACTGGCGTCCCATCACCCTCGGACAGGTGGGTCTTGGACATTGTCCGAAGGGGCTACTCCCTCCCCTTCGAGACCACCCCCAGCCATGCCACCTCAATTCCACCGCATGTCAGGGGATCACTTGGTGCTTCTACAGAAGGAAGTCACGGCCCTCTTGGCCAAGAGGGCCGTCGAGCATGTTCCGACCCCAGAAGTAGGGCGTGGTTGCTACTCCCACTACTTTCTGGTGCCCATAAAGGACAAGGAGGACATGCGTCCTATCTTGGACCTCCGGAACGTCAATCGCTTCCTCCGGAAGGAGAAGTTCAAGATGCTCACCTTAGCTCAGGTCTTGACTGCCCTAGACCCTGGAGACTGGTTGGTAGCGTTGGACTTGCAGGACGCCTATTTCCACATCCTCGTCCTGCCGGCCCACCGGCGTTACCTTCGGTTCACGGTAGGCCTCGAGCATTTTCAGTTCACCGTGCTCCCCTTTGGCCTTACCAGTGCCCCTCGGGTGTTCACGAAAGTGATGGCGGTGGTCGCAGCTCATCTGCGCCGGGCAGGGGTTTCAGTCTTCCCCTACCTCGACGACTGGCTGCTGAAGGCGGGCTCGTCCCAGGCAGTCGTCTCCCACCTCCAGAATACGGCCGAACTCCTGCACTCGCTGGGGTTCTCCATCAATGTGCCGAAGTCGCATCTGATTCCTTCTCCACAGCTCCTTTTCATCGGAGCAGTTCTGGACACGACGCAGTTTCGGGCCTATCCTCCCGATGGTGAGTCCGGGATATTCAGGCTATGATTCCGATCTTTCAGCCTTTATCCTGGGTTTCGGTACGGATGACCCTGAGGCTGCTGGGCCTCATGGCCTCCTGCATCCTGCTGGTCAATCATGCCAGATGGCATATGCGGGCTCTGCAGTGGGACCTGAAGTTCCAGTGGGCGCAGCACCAGGGCAACCTGTCCGATCACGTCCAGATCTCGGAGGGGACTGCAAAACAGTTGCAGTGGTGGCTCTCGAACCGGCAATGGGTCATGGGCAGATCCCTCTCCCTTCCCCAGCCAGAGCAAAGGGAAAGTAGTGCAGGTGTTCACAGACAACACCACCGCCATGTGGTACTGCAACAAACAGGGCGGGGTGGGGTCGTGGACCCTCTGTCAGGAGGCTCTGCGCCTCTGGACATGGCTGGAACATCAGGGCATGTTCCTGATGGTTCAACACCTGGCAGGTTCCCTGAACGCCAGGGCGGACGAACTCAGCCGCAGGTGCATGATGGATCACGAATGGCGTCTTCACTCGGAAGTGGCGCAAGGACTCTTTCTACAATGGGGAGAGCCTTGGTTAGATCTATTCGCCACCGAAGAGAACGCGCAATGTCATCAGTTCTGCGCGTTGGAATTTCCAAGGCGGCACTCGCTCGGCGACGCTTTCGTCGCGAGTGGAGTTGCGGTCTGTTGTACGCCTTTCCGCCTATACCACTTCTACCCAGAGTGTTGAAGAAGATTCGGCACGACCGGGCCCAAGTCATTCTTGTGGCTCCGGACTGGGCTCGAAGAGTTTGGTATCCCGAGCTACTCAGTATGAGCGTAGATCCCCGATCAGTCTGCCTCTTCGGGAGGATCTTCTGTCGCAGCAGCAGGGGACGGTCCTCCACCGAACCTGTCCAGTCTACACCTGCTTGCGTGGAGACTGAGCGGCGGCAGTTGATTCCTTTCGACTTGCCTCCCGAAGTTTGTGATGTGATTCTGGCAGCCAGGCGTCCCTCCACTAAGGTGGTATACGCCTGCAGGTGGAACAAATTTGTGGCATGGTGCACAGCAAAGGCTGTGGATCCCCTTTCTGCCCCTCTCTCTGAGGTCCTTCTGTTCCTTCTTTCTCTGGCCCAACAGGGTTCTGCCCTGGGTACCATCAAGGGTTATCTTTGTGCTATCTCGGCCTTCCTCAGGCTCCCTAATCAGCCCTCCTTTTCAAGTCCCCTGTTGTTAACAGGTTCTTAAAAGGCATTACACACCTCTTCCCTCCTGTTCCGTTTGTGATGCCTCAGTGGGACTTGAACTTGGTTCTTACCTTTTAATGTGCGCTCCCTTTGAGCCTCTACATAATTGTCCTCTTCGTCTTCTCTCTCTGAAGACAGCCTTTCTGGTGGCCATCACCTCCGCTCGGCGGGTGAGTGAGCTCCAGGCTCTATCTTGCAAACCTCCCTTTCTGTCTGTTCATCCAGACAAGGTTGTTCTTCGGACGCGTCCGTCCTTCTTGCCAAAGGTGGTTACTGCCTTTCACATTGGGCAGACCATCACTTTGCCTACCTTCTTTCCGCCTCCGCGTCCTTCCAGAGAGGAAGAGAGGCTCCACCGTCTGGACCCAAAACGTGCGCTCTCCTTCTATATCGACCGCACAAAACACTTCCGGGTGGATGACCAGCTCTTTGTTGGCTACGTGGGCGCCAAAAGGTCGTGCGGTGCACAAACGAACCATCTCCCGCTGGGTTACCTTGTGCATCAAGACCTGCTATTCTTTGGCTAAGAAGGAGCCTCCTGTTCGGCTGCGTGCCCATTCCACCAGGGCAACGGCTGCTACCACGGCCTTGGGCCGCGGTGTTCCGCTGCCGGTTATCTGTCAGGCAGCTACGTGGGCCTCGCTGCACACGTTTACAAAACATTACTGCCTTGACAGTCCGGTCCGGAGGGACGGCTTCTTTGGCCGTTCTGTCCTCCAGGACTTCCTTGTCTGATCTTTGTTCGCAGACCCACCACCGGGGTTGGTATTGCTGGGGTATCTATTCTAAGGTAAGGAATCTGTCACTAACGTGTCTCTTTCAGATGCACAAGTTACTAACTTGTGTAACGATATATCTGTAAGAGACAGTAGTTAGTGACAGATTCTCTACCGCCCTACTCCATCCTCCCCGTTCTGCGAACTGATTTCTAGGGTTAAGGACATCCCTTTCAGGGCCCTAGTATTTTTCAGACACCTATGTCAGCTTCTTGCATGGCTCTGCGTTCCTGGCGCGGAAAGTCGTGTACAGAACTGACGTCAGCGCGCAGGGGCGGCGTCTAAGTACTGCCTGCGACGTCATCCCGGCGATCACGACGCCGACGACGGACGCGGAGCCGCACGACGCCGCCTATCGACGCGCAAGGGTACTGCTACGCAAAAACTTTCCGGATCCAGCCTGACGCCTGGGGATATTCTAAGGTAAGGAATCTGTCACTAACTACTGTCTCTTACAGATATATCGTTACACAAGTTAGTAACTTGTGCATTAGGATCTGTGACGGTCATGGCTGGGTGGAGCTGTGCTGAGTGTTCATGGCAGTGGGAAGAGGCGTGCAGCCGTCCCTACTGAGCAGAACATTAGGATCTGTGCCCGTCATGGCTGGTTGGAGCTGTGCTGAGTGTTCATGGTAGTGGGAAAAGGCGTGCAGCCGTCCCTACTGAGCAGAACATTAGGATCTGTGACGGTCATGGCTGGGTGGAGCTGTGCTGAGTGTTCATGGTAGTGGGAAGAGGCGTGCAACCGTCCCTACTGAGCAGAACACTAGGATCTGTGACGGTCATTGCTGGGTGGAGCTGTGCTGAGTGTTCATGGTAGTGGGAAGAGGCGTGCAACCGTCCCAACTGAGCAGAACACTAGGATCTGTGACGGTCATGGCTGGGTGGAGCTGTGCTGAGTGTTCATGGTAGTGGAAGAGGCGTGCAGCCGTCCCTACTGAGCAGAACACTAGGATCTGTGACTGTCAAGGCTAGGGGGAGCTGTGCTGAGTGTTCATCGTAGTGGGAAGAGGCGTGCAGGTATTAAAGCCGGGAGATTTGGAACTGTCCCTACTGAACAGAACATTAGGATCTGTGCCGGTCCTGGCTGGGTGGAGCTGTGCTGAGTGTTCATGGTAGTGGGAAGAGGCGTGCAGGTATTAAAGCTGGGAGATTTGGAACTGTCCCTACTAAGCAGAACATTAGGATCTGTGACTGTCATGGCTGGGTGGAGCTGTGCTGAGTGTTCATGGTAGTGGGAAGAGGGGTGCAGCTGTCCCTACTGAGCAGAACATTAGGATCTGTGCCTGTCATGGCTGGGTGGAGCTGTGCTTAGTGTTCATGGTAGTGGGAAGAGGCGTGCAGCCGTCCCTACTGAGCAGAACATTAGGATCTGTGCCTGTCATGGCTGGTTGGAGCTGTGCTGAGTGTTCATGGTAGTGGGAAGAGGCGTGCAGCCGTCCCTACTGAGCAGAACATTAGGATCTGTGACGGTCATGGCTGGGTGGAGCTGTGCTCAGTGTTCATGGTAGTGGGAAGAGGCGTGCAAACGTCCCTACTGAGCAGAACACTAGGATCTGTGACGGTCATGGCTGGGTGGAGCTGTGCTGAGTGTTCATCGTAGTGGGAAGAGGCATGCAGGTATTAAAGCCGGAAGATTTGTAACCGTCCCTACTGAGCAGAACATTAGGATCTGTGACGGTCATGGCTGGGTGGGAGGCGTGCAGCTGTCCCTACTGAGCAGAACACTAGGATCTGTGACTGTCCTGGCTGGGGGGAGCTGTGCTGAGTGTTCATCGTAGTGGGAAGAGGCGTGCAGGTACTAAAGCTGGAGATTTGGAACCGTCCCTACTGAGCAGAACATTAGGATCTGTGACGGTCATGGCTGGGTGAAGCTGTGCTGAGTGTTCATGGTAGTGGGAAGAGGCGTGCAGGTATTAAAGCCGGGAGGTTTGCAACCGTCCCTACTGAGCAGAACATTCGGATCTGTGACTGTCATGGCTAGGGGGAGCTGTGCTGAGTGTTCATCGTAGTGGGAAGAGGCGTGCAGGTATTAAAGCCGGGAGATTTGGAACTGTCCCTACTGAGCAGAACATTAGGATCTGTGCCGGTGATGGCTGGGTGGAGCTGTGCTGAGTGTTCATGGTAGTGGGAAGAGGCGTGCAGCTGTCCCTACTGAGCAGAACACTAGGATCTGTGACTGTCATGGCTGGGGGGAGCTGTGCTGAGTGTTCATGGTAGTGGGAAGAGGTGTGCAGCTGTCCCTACTGAGCAGAACATTAGGATCTGTGCCTGTCATGGCCGGGTGGAGCTGTGCTGAGTGTTCATGGTAGTGGGAAGAGGCGTGCAGCTGTTCCTACTGAGCAGAACATTAGGATCTGTGACGGTCATGGTTGGGTGGAGCTGTGCTGAGTGTTCATGGTAGTGGGAAGAGGCGTGCAGCTGTCCCTACTGAGCAGAACACTAGGATCTGTGACTGTCATGGCTGGGGGGAGCTGTGCTGAGTATTCATCGTAGTGGGAAGAGGCGTGCAGGTATTAAAACTGGGAGATTTGGAACCGTCCCTACTGAGCAGAACATTGGGATCTGTGACGGTCATGGCTGGGTGGAGCTGTGCTGAGTGTTCATAGTAGTGGGAAGAGGCGTGCAGGTATTAATGCCGGGAGATTTGGAACTGTCCCTACTGAGCAGAACATTAGGATCTGTGCCTGTCATGGCTGGGTGGAGCTGTGCTGAGTGTCCATGGTAGTGGGAAGAGGCGTGCAGCTGTCCCTACTGAGCAGAACATTAGGATCTGTGCCTGTCATGGCTGGGTGGAGCTGTGCTGAGTGTCCATGGTAGTGGGAAGAGGCGTGCAGGTATTAAAGCCGGGAGATTTGTAACCGTCCCTACTGAGCAGAACATTAGGATCTGTGACGGTCATGGCTGGGTGGAGCTGTGCTGAGTGTTCATGGCAGTGGGAAGAGGCGTGCAGGTATTAAAGCCGGGAGATTTGGAACTGTCCCTACTAAGCAGAACATTAGGATCTGTGACTGTCATGGCTGGGTGGAGCTGTGCTGAGTGTTCATGGTAGTGGGAAGAGGGGTGCAGCTGTCCCTACTGAGCAGAACATTAGGATCTGTGCCTGTCATGGCTGGGTGGAGCTGTGCTGAGTGTTCATGGTAGTGGGAAGAGGCGTGCAGCCGTCCCTACTGAGCAGAACATTAGGATCTGTGCCTGTCATGGCTGGTTGGAGCTGTGCTGAGTGTTCATGGTAGTGGGAAGAGGCGTGCAGCCGTCCCTACTGAGCAGAACATTAGGATCTGTGACGGTCATGGCTGGGTGGAGCTGTGCTGAGTGTTCATCGTAGTGGGAAGAGGCGTGCAGGTATTAAAGCTGGGAGATTTGGAACTGTCCCTACTGAGCAGAACATTAGGATCTGTCCCTGTCCTGGCTGGGTGGAGGTGTGCTGAGTGTTCATGGTAGTGGGAAGAGGCGTGCAGGTATTAATGCCGGGAGATTTGGAACTGTCCCTACTGAGCAGAACATTAGGATCTGTGCCTGTCATGGCTGGGTGGAGCTGTGCTGAGTGTCCATGGTAGTGGGAAGAGGCGTGCAGCTGTCCCTACTGAGCAGAACATTAGGATCTGTGCCTGTCATGGCTGGGTGGAGCCTTGCTGAGTGTCCATGGTAGTGGGAAGAGGCGTGCAGCTGTACCTACTGAGCAGAACATTAGGATCTGTGCGTGTCATGGCTGTTTGGAGCTGTGCTGAGTGTTCATGGTAGTGGGAAGAGGCGTGCAGGTATTAAAGCCGGGAGATTTGGAACCGTCTCTACTGAGCAGAACATTTGGATCTGAAAGAGACACGTTAGTGATAGATTCCTTACCTTAGAATATCCCCAGGCGTCAGGCTGGATCCGGAAAGTTTTGCGTAGCAGTACCCTTGCGCGTCGGTAGGCGGCGTCGTGCGGCTCCGCGTCCGTCGTCGGCGTCGTGATCGCCGGGATGACGTCGCGGGCAGTACTTAGGCGCCGCCCCTGATTTGGAACCGTCTCTACTGAGCAGAACATTTGGATCTGTGACGGTAATGGCTGGGTGGAGCTGTGCTGAGTGTTCATGGTAGTGGGAAGAGGCGTGCAGGTATTAAAGCCGGGAGATTTGGAACTGTCCCTACTGAGCAGAACATTAGGATCTGTGCCTGACATGGCTGGGTGGAGCTGTGCGGAGTGTTCATGGTAGTGGGAAGAGGCGTGCAGCTGTCCCTACTGAGCAGAACACTAGGATCTGTGACGGTCATGGCTGGGTGGAGCTGTGCGTGCTGAGTGTTCATCGTAGTGGGAAGAGGCGTGCAGGTATTAAAGCAGGGAGGTTTGGAACCGTCCCTACTGAGCAGAACATTAGGATCTGTGACTGTCATGGCTGGGTTTAGCTGTGCTGCTGGGATGACATAATGATGTGCTTGTGGCTGTAAGGTTAGAGGTGGGGTAACTGCTGTGCTGACCTGCAACACACCGTTGGTGCACGTTGTCCACAGATGATGGCACTTCGTTTTCCTCCACCTGTGTTTTTTAACAGTCTTTTACTGGGGTCACAGGTGCTTGTGAGGATCCCAGCCACGGTCGGGTTTGCCCTGTGCGTGGTATTTTCTTTGCTTCCTGAATGCCTTCATATGTAATATTCTGACTGCACTGTTAATCCTTTTCTGCGCCTACTGCCCTGAAAGTCTCCCAACCACAGCACTGCTGCGAGCTTCTTTCCTTTTTGTTAATCTCACTAATTATTTTGCATGCCTTGCTGTGCTCCTCTGTCTGTGCAGGGCACCCGTAGCTAAGGAGGCCGGCAGCGTCTCTCTGCGCATGAAACAGGTTGAAGAACTGTGAGTAGCACCTGCTTTTTTTGCATCTGCCACCACCTGCTTTCTTTGTGCACCCTGTATAACTTTGTCTTCACATTCACTGGCCTGCTCTGGGCTATCGGAACCCCCTTGCCTACTGTGTTCAGGGTTGGTGATTGCTGCTTTTGTGAGCTGGCGAGTGAGGCTGGGGTGCCTAGCTTGCTAAAGTGTTGGTATCTGTAATGCATCGTGGGAGCCGCAGTGTCCTGGGTGTGGGTGGTGTCATGAAAGCACAACGGCCAAGGTGTGCTCTACAAGGAAACTTCTCAAATGCTCTGCTAAAAAAGGGTGAAGGAAGCGTGCAGTAAAAAATGTTTTGCTAATGTTAGGTGTGGTCCCTGTTGGTGGTATGTTCACCCCGCTGTCGTTCCTGCCCAGAGTTGGCGCGCACATTGCGTTACACAGCCTTTTGGCTTCCTTTCCTTGTATATTGGGCTTTTACCGGAAAGTGCACTTGTTACCCGTTGGTCTTTAAAAGCTGAAGTGTGCGCTGCTTTTATCATCACTTGGCCAGGCTCTTCTGTGGTGATTTTTTCTATAGCTTAGATGAGCCCTCGCCTTTCCCTACATTGCATACAACAAGTATTGTCATTTGCTCAGTCACACAATTCATCAGTTCCCAGACTTTTTCTGGTCACTCCAGGAGTACCTCCGGAAAATGAACTGACTGTCTGCCCTTCTTCTACCCTTTGCTTTCTGTTTCCATGTCCTGTTATCTTTGCGCCCTATCGTCTGCCTCTCCCCTCCACCTGTCTCTTCTCTTCCCTTGTCTCCCTTCCCTACTCGTCTGCTCTTCCCTGTCCCTCATCTCCCATTGTGCCGTCTTTCTACTCTGCTCCTCCTGTGCCCCCTCCTCTCTCCTCTGTCTCCTCCTGTGTCCCCTCCTCTCTCCTCCTGTGTCCCCTCCTCTCTCCTCCTGTGTCCCCTCCTCTCTCCTCCTGTGTCCCCTCCTCTCTCCTCCTGTGTCCCCTCCTCTCTTCTCCTCCTGTGCCCCCTCCTCTCTCCTCCTGTGTCCCCTCCTCTCTGCTCCTCTCCTCCTGTGTCCCCTCCTCTCCTCCTGTGCCCCCTCCCCTCCTCTCCTCCTGTGTCCCCTCCTCTCTCCTCCCCTCCTCTCTCCTCACCTCCTCTCTCCTCCCCTCCTCTCTCCTCCCCACCTCTCTCCTCCTGTGTCCCCACCTCTCTCCTCCTGTGTCCCCACCTCTCTCCTCCTGTGTCCCCACCTCTCTCCTCCTGTGTCCCCACCTCTCTCCTCCTGTGTCCCCACCTCTCTCCTCCTGTGTCCCCACCTCTCTCCTCCTGTGTCCCCACCTCTCTCCTCCTGTGTCCCCACCTCTCTCCTCCTGTGTCCCCTCCTCTCCTCCTGTGTCCCCTCCTCTCCTCCTGTGTCCCCTCCTCTCCTCCTGTGTCCCCTCCTCTCTGCTCCTCTCCTCCTGTGTCCCATCCTCTCTCCTCCTGTCCCCTCCTCTCTCCTCCCCTCCTCTCTCCTCCCCTCCTCTCTCCTCCCCTCCTCTCTCCTCTCCTCCTCTGTCCCCTCCTCTCTCCTCCTGTGCCCCCTCCTCTCCCCTCCTCCTGTGTCCCATCCTCTCTCCTCCTCTTCTCCTGTGCCCCCTCCTCTCCCCTCCTCTCTCCTCCTCTCCTCCTGTTCCCCCTCCTCTCTCCTCCTGTGCCCCTCCTCTCTGCTCCTCTCCTCCTGTGCCCCCTCCTTTCTGCTCCTCTCCTCCTGTGCCCCCTACTCTCTCCTCCTCTCCTCCTGTCTCCTCCTCTCTCCTCCTGTACCCCCTCCTCTCTGCTCCTCTCCTCCTGTGTCCCTTCCTCTCTCCTCCGTGTCCCCTCCTCTCTCCTCCTGTGTCCCCTCCTCTCTCCTCCTGTGTCCCCTCCTCTCTCCTCCTGTGTCCCCTCCTCTCTCCTCCTGTGTCCCCTCCTCTCTCCTCCTGTGTCCCCTCCTCTCTCCTCCTCTCCTCCTGTGCCCCTCCTCTCTGCTCCTCTCCTCCTGTGCCCCCTCCTCTCTGCTTCTCTCCTCCTGTGCCCCCTCCTCTCTGCTTCTCTCCTCCTGTCCCCTCCTCTCTGCTTCTCTCCTCCTCTCTGCTTCTCTCCTCCTGTCCCCTCCTCTCTGCTTCTCTCCTCCTGTCCCCTCCTCTGTGCCCCCTCCTCTCTGCTCCTCTCCTCCTCTCTGCTCCTCTCCTCCTGTGTCCCCTCCTCTCTGCTCCTCTCCTCCTGTGTCCCCTCCTCTCTGCTCCTCTCCTCCTGTGTCCCCTCCTCTCTGCTCCTCTCCTCCTGTGTCCCCTCCTCTCTGCTCCTCTCTTCCTGTGTCCCCTCCTCTCTGCTCCTCTCCTCCTGTGTCCCCTCCTCTCTGCTCCTCTCCTCCTGTGTCCCCTCCTCTCTGCTCCTCTCCTCCTGTGTCCCCTCCTCTCTCGTCCCCTCCTCTCTCGTCCCCTCCTCTCTCGTCCCCTCCTCTCTCGTCCCCTCCTCTCGTCCCCTCCTCTCGTCCCCTCCTCTCGTCCCCTCCTCTCTCGTCCCCTCCTCTCTCGTCCCCTCCTCCTGTCCCCTCCTCCTGTCCCCTCCTCTCTGCTTCTCTCCTCCTGTCCCCTCCTCTCTGCTTCTCTCTTCCTGTGTCCCCTCCTCCTCTCCTCCTGTGTCCCCTCCTCTCTGCTCCTCTCTTCCTGTCCCCTCCTCTCTGCTTCTCTCCTCCTGTGTCCCCATCTCCTCTCCTCCTGTGTCCCCTCCTCTCTCGTCCCCTCCTCCTGTGTCCCCTCCTCTCTCGTCCCCTCCTCCGGTGTCCCCTCCTCTCTCGTCCCCTCCTCCTGTGTCCCCTCCTCTCTCGTCCCCTCCTCCTGTGTCCCCTCCTCTCTCGTCCCCGTCTCCTGTGTCCCCTCCTCTCTCGTCCCCGTCTCCTGTGTCCCCTCCTCTCTCCTCCTCTCCTCCTGTGCCCCCTCCTCTCTGCTTCTCTCCTCCTGTGTCCCCTCCTCTCTGCTTCTCTCCTCCTGTCCCCTCCTCTCTGCTTCTCTCCTCCTGTCCCCTCCTCTCTGCTTCTCTCCTCCTGTCCCCTCCTCTCTGCTTCTCTCCTCCTGTCCCCTCCTCTCTGCTTCTCTCCTCCTGTCCCCTCCTCTCTGCTTCTCTCCTCCTGTCCCCTCCTCTCTGCTTCTCTCCTCCTGTCCCCTCCTCTCTGCTTCTCTCCTCCTGTCCCCTCCTCTCTGCTTCTCTCCTCCTGTGCCCCCTCCTCTCTGCTGCTCCCCTCCTGTCCACTCCTCCCCTCCTCTCTGCTTCTCTCCTCCTGTGTCCCCTCTTCTCTGCTTCTCTCCTCCTGTCCCCTCCTCTCTGCTTCTCTCCTCCTGTCCCCTCCTCTCTGCTTCTCTCCTCCTGTCCCCTCCTCTCTGCTTCTCTCCTCCTGTGTCCCCTCCTCTCTGCTCCTCTCCTCCTGTGTCCCCATCTCCTCTCCTCCTGTGTCCCCTCCTCTGCTTCTCTCCTCCTGTGTCCCCTCCTCTCTCGTCCCCTCCTCCTGTGTCCCCTCCTCTCTCGTCCCCTCCTCCTGTGTCCCCTCCTCTCTCGTCCCCTTCTCCTGTGTCCCCTCCTCTCTCGTCCCCTTCTCCTGTGTCCCCTCCTCTCTCGTCCCCTTCTCCTGTGTCCCCTCCTCTCTTGTCCCCTTCTCCTGTGTCCCCTCCTCTCTTGTCCCCTTCTCCTGTGTCCCCTCCTCTCTTGTCCCCTTCTCCTGTGTCCCCTCCTCTCTTGTCCCCTTCTCCTGTGTCCCCTCCTCTCTCGTCCCCTTCTCCTGTGTCCCCTCCTCTCTCGTCCCCTTCTCCTGTGTCCCCTCCTCTCTCGTCCCCTTCTCCTGTGTCCCCTCCTCTCTCGTCCCCTTCTCCTGTGTCCCCTCCTCTCTCGTCCCCTTCTCCTGTGTCCCCTCCTCTCTCCTCCCCTCCTGTGTCCCCTCCTCCTCTCCTCCTGTGTCCCCTCCTCCTCTCCTCCTGTGTCCCCTCCGCCTCTCCTCCTGTGTCCCCTCCTCCTGTGTCCCCTCCTCCTCTCCTCCTGTGTCCCCCCTCCTCTCTCGTCCCCTCCTCTCTCGTCCCCTCCTCTCTCGTCCCCTCCTCTCTCGTCCCCTCCTCTCTCGTCCCCTCCTCTCTCGTCCCCTCCTCTCTCGTCCCCTCCTCTCGTCCCCTCCTCTCTCCTCCCCTCTCCTCTCTCCTCCCCTCCTCTCCTCCCCTCCTCCTGTGTCCCCTCCTCCTGTGTCCCCTCCTCCTGTGTCCCCTCCTCCTGTGTCCCCTCCTCCTGTGTCCCCTCCTCCTGTGTCCCCTCCTCCTGTGTCCCCTCCTCCTGTGTCCCCTCCTCCTGTGTCCCCTCCTCCTGTGTCCCCTCCACCTGTGTCCCCTCCACCTGTGTCCCCTCCACCTGTGTCCCCTCCACCTGTGTCCCCTCCACCTGTGTCCCTCCACCTGTGTCCCCTCCACCTGTGTCCCCTCCACCTGTGTCCCCTCCACCTGTGTCCCCTCCACCTGTGTCCCCTCCACCTGTGTCCCCTCCACCTGTGTCCCCTCCTCCTGTGTCCCCTCCTCCTGCGTCCCCTCCTCCCTGCGTCCCCTCCTCCTGCGTGCCCTCCTCCTGCGTGCCCTCCTCCTGCGTGCCCTCCTCCTGCGTGCCCTCCTCCTGCGTGCCCTCCTCCTGCGTGCCCTCCTCCTGCGTGCCCTCCTCCTGCGTGCCCTCCTCCTGCGTGCCCTCCTCCTGCGTGCCCTCCTCCTGCGTGCCCTCCTCCTGCGTGCCCTCCTCCTGCGTCCCCTTCTCCTGTGTCCCCTCCCCTCTCGTCCCCTCCCCTCCTCCTGTGTCCCCTCCTCTCTCGTCCCCCCTCCTCTTTCCTCCTGTGTCCCCTCCTCTTTCCTCCTGTGTCCCCTCCTCTCTCCTCCTGTGTCCCCTCCTCTCTCCTCCTGTGTCCCCTCCTCTCTCCTTCTCTCCTCCTGTGCCCTCTCTCTCTCAGGTATGGCTCTCTGCTGGAAATGGGTGAGAAGCGCAAGGACATGCTGGAGAAAAGCTGCAAGAAGTTCATGGTCTTCCGTGAGGCCAATGAGCTGCAGCAGTGGATCAATGAGAAGGAGGCTGCCTTGACCAATGAGGAGGTGGGGGCTGACCTGGAGCAGGTGGAGGTGCTGCAGAAGAAGTTTGACGACTTCCAGAAGGTTAGCGTCCGCTCCGCGCCAAGTCAGGCAAATTGGCGGCTCATGCGTCTTTTTCTTTTTTTGCAACATTTATTTGCTGAAAAAATCAGACATTGTGACCAGCTGACACTGGCAGAGGAGCAGTCGTACCCTGTACCCATACGAGGTCTGCAGTAGAAGCAGTACCACAATATAAACGCCAGGCCAGTGTAGGATCAACTGTAAACTCTCCGGACACACAACTTTCCCTAATTGGCAGAAGCGATATAAGACAGCCGGTCGTCTTACAACAAGAGAGTGACTGGGTGGGAGAGGGAAGGGTCAGGGTGGTGGCGGGGAGGGGAGAGAAGGGCCAAGGGAGCAGGGTAATAACCAGCAGTGTGGGTGAGTAAAGGCCTCTCCATTCCACAGCTGTAGCCTGATAATAACACAGTGCGCTTTAGACACAGTGGCTGCTCTTGGTGCAGACATGGGATGTGCTGGGTCTGGACTCTTGACAGAACGAGACAGAGTGTTTCTTCTTTCAGGATTTAAAAGCCAACGAGTCTCGCCTCAAGGATATCAACAAGGTGGCCGATGACCTGGAGTCCGAGGGTCTCATCACCGAGGAGGTGCAGGCTGTGCAGCAGCAGGTGAGGCGTCTTCAGCTCCCTGCACATGACCTTGCATCTTTGCGCCTGGTACCTTGGAAGCCTTGTTGACTGTTTCCTCTTTCTTTCAGGAAATGTATGCAGCACCACGGGTAAGTCGGTCGGTCGGTCTCGTGGGCCTCTTTCTGTCTGTATTGTCTATCAAAATTTATTTTTTACTTTGAGATGATAGGAAAGTGCCCCTTTTACATGACCCCACCCCCCAAAGTTAGAACTGATGCTGCTGTATCTCGACTCTAGCGCACTGGGCCTTGCTGTCCAGGCACCAGTGCATGTGCTCAGAACCCTCAAAAGTGTATTTGCAGTTGGCTAATCCCTGAATGGCATGGCATAGTTAACTTACTTATAAGACCCTGGTATGTGGTGCTTCGGGTACCCAGAGCCAGTCGTTTAATGTCACCAGTGGGACTGCAGCATTGGTTTTGCCACCACTGTCATAGCAAAGTGAAAACAAGGCTGTCGGTCTGCCTTAGCAGCTTGTAAACTGCCACCCCAACATGGCAAAATAACCCTTTTGCCAGGTCCAAACTTTCCTTTGTGATATCTAGAAGTCACCCCAAAGGAGGTCCTTCTAAGCCCATAAAGTAGGCTGCTGATATTAAATGGACGTGTTGAGCCTAAACCTTGCATGTCCTGACAATAAGAACTCACAATTGTCGTTTTTACTGTTGTAAGGCCAGTAGCCCCTTTGGCTAACATGGAGTTTCACTAATCCACGCAGTATGTGGTAACCTTCATATGGAACCACCGACTATGGTACTTCAAGATATCAAATTGTTACATTAAACCCAACTGCTTTCTGAGATCCGATTTAATATACCTTTTAATAGGAATGTGACTTCAGAAAGTCGGCACTTTGTTGCCCAAACCTCTCGTAGCCCTTTCCGACAATCTGTAGCTGTTGTCCGTCGAGGCAACATGCTGTCCCCCTGCTAGGAAGTGTGAAGTGCCCCAAGGAACAGGTAACAAAGAGAACTGTTGGAGGGAGGAGGTGTGGCTTTCTCCAGCAGGATGACTAAAGGGGTGTGGCCGCAGATGGCCCACCTTCATAGAGGCTACCACCTCAGAGAAGCGCATGCCGATCACACCTTGGCCTGCCCTCTTTCATGTTACGGGGTGAGTAACATATTCCTTCTACGAAGCTTCTGTGATTATCATCCATACTGCAGCGAAGGGTCAAAGACCAAGCATCAATTATAGAATTGGATACATTTAAAGAAAACACAGTGACTGGTGTGAAGAAGACCTGAATCTGTGCTTGGCTAATTTGAAAGACATACTCTTAGAAAACACAAAGAATCTATAGGTGATGTTTGAAACATCACAACGTTGGATAAGAGTCAGTGAAGTGATAGTTTCCTTGACTTCCTGCATTGTTTGACATAGCTTTGGGGTTCTGTTCGGTTAGTCTTTGTTGAATTTGTGCCGCATGCACTGTTTTAATTTCATGTTTCGCTTTACAGGACGACATGGATTCCAAGACTGCATCACCGTGGAAGGTAAGGATGTCTGCATTCACCTCCCTGTGTTGGATAGTGTCTGCCCCGGGGGGATGGAAGGGCAGCGCAGTGTTCAGGGTTCCTTTACGTGTCCATATCATTTACTTTTCAGTGGAAGGGCTGGGTGAGGCTGTTGCATGAAGCAGTGATTTGATGTGCGAAGTATCGTGGCTCGGGGAGGAAGTGACATCAAAGTATGTTAAAGGGAGGTTCTAGCATCTGAGCTTGAGAGATGGGGAGGAAATGCGAACAGAACAAGGGCTCGAGGCAGATGACCTGTGACGTTCTTCGTTTTTATCACTTGTGTGATGATCAGCTTACCTGCTCTGTTTGCAATGCAGATGGTTACTTGCTGCTTGGCGTACCTGAAGTGTCTGAGCTGTGTGCTGAATGAGTGTCTGTCTTGTGCTGAATTAATGCTTGACTCAGTCAGATCCTTTAAGCTCTGTTTACTTTCTTCACTCTAGTCTGTTAAGATGGCTGTGCACTCGGTGGCAACCTTCAATTCCATCAAGGTAAGAAGGATTTGATTAGATTCTGTGGATCGCATGTGGCTGCCTTCTCTAGGGTGTACAACCGCTGCTTGTAGTTTCTCTGTGCGGGGGTCTGTTGTGGGTGCTCTGCTCCTGCAGGTGCTGGGAGACCTTTTGGTCAGCCATGGTTTCCTGCTAGTGGGTGTTGGAGTGAGGTTCCGCTTGGTGGATCCTTGCGGATGGGCGCCTTTCCCTTCCTATTCTGTTCCCAAAGGCTAAAAACAATACTGCAAACCATGACCTTTTAAGGAGGAGGATGGCGGAAGACTTCCCACAAATAGTACATCGACTGGGGGAGATTCTGGACATACATAAAGGGATCCATAAGCCTCGTACATTGGAATTTGAGAATAACTTTCCATTCCCCAGGTTGACGACTCCTGGAGGATATTTTTATAACTAAAAAGAACAGAGCCTCAAATTCCCTGGTGGTGACGAGTCACTGGAAGTTAATGGGGTTTGATGAGCACAGAAAAGATGATAGTTGACACTATACAAACTGCCAGGATCTTGGCCAAACGGGTCTTTGGAGCATTCCTAAATTTAACATGAATTATTGCACATCTTATTTAAATGCTCTATATTATGCATGCTAGCAGGGCTTGGGAATTAATTCGGAGTGTGATATTACACCCAATACACAAGAAAGCACCCCAAAATAATCCAGGGAATTACAGATTAATTTGCCTATAAAACAAATAAGCTAAATGGCGTCTTGCTGTCTAAACTGGGGCTGGGGAAGAGGAACTGATCCCATACATCAGATCGGTTGTGCCATGCATGGTCTACATTAGATTTTATCTTGACCATCTTATTTCTTATTAATACAGAGTTAAAAAGTAGAGCGGGCAGATTAGATCCCTCTTTCCTCAATTTTAAAATGACTTCTGAGGGCATAAACCGAGGTTTCCTGTGCCAAAAGTATACAATTGGGGTATTCCTCAACCTCATTTGTCTGCAGTAACTGCCCTCTGCATGAATACTTGAGTCGGATCAGACTAGGCAGTGGTAATCGGATATTGAGTAAGATCTGAACAAATGGATGCCTCAATGGGTTTGTGCTCTTGCACCCCTGCTTCATAACCTGTACATGCACGGTAGTGGTAAATGCCTATTGGCAGAAAGTTTGTTTCCTCCTAAAGTAGTTCAGTGTACAATGAGCATTTTACAATACCAAGATGACACTGGAAACCTATCTTGATTCAGTCGAAGAGCACAGAGGTTTGTAGCTGCCTTGGGCATATATAATAATAATTCTAATGATGTGTAAGTTCATCAAAGACTGGTATTGTATAGTAATATTTGGTATGACTAGGCAATTTTGAGAAGTGAGCAAACACAAGGAGATGATGGACGGTGTGCTGAAACTTTTCAGACACTCGCCCCCAGTCACGGATCTGGGTTGAATCCATCATCGTTCTTTAGCTCACTTCGTCACCCCAGTTCAGATCCAGCTATATGCAAATCAGTCTTGACCCTGTGCCTCATGGGAACAGTCCAGACCGAACTACCAAGCCAGGTCTTCCCTGGACCGGAAACAGGCATCCTGGGACCGCAATTATTGAGAAGTGACATATATTTTTTAGAAGGCCAAAGAATCCGTATTCCCACGAGCTACTGCTATTTGGGAGTTGAGTTTGGTTTGGTGAAAAATGTGATTTGGGGCAACCCATTTTTAAGGTGAAGTTTGAGGCTACTAAATTGAGAGCTGCTCTCAAATCAAACTGTTAGCAGCACATGCTACTGTAGATCACACACTTTGCACACTCCTGCCATGTGCTACTGTAGATCACACTCTTTGCACACTCCTGCCATGTGCTACTGTAGATCACACGCTTTGCGCACTCCTGCTGTCTAGAGTTGGGTGTGAACATTGCAAGTTGTTTTCGAGTAAAAGTTTCTGTTTTAGGGTTACTTGCGATGCCTTGCCTGAAACCCACAATGCATAAACTCCACATCAAATTGTGTTTTTTCTGCCTTTGGGTTGGGATGTAGATTGTAGAGCTCCGGGGCCGTCGCACAGCTGAACTGAAATTTCAAAACTGAACCCAAATTATTCCCCTTGACTAAAACATGCATTGTGTGTCCATCGTGTGCGTTGAAGCAGACATCAGACCAAAAATCTTGGGGTCAGGCCGTATGAGAATCACTTGTGGGTTAAAAAGAACACTAAGTTCCTGTTATCCGACCAACATACAGTCTGTAACGTTTGTCTACTCGGGGACCATGAGTAATTGAGCTGTTTGGGCTGTTAGGCCTTCATTTGTAAAAAGACTAGCAGAGACCAAAGAGAGAGGCAGTGTGCGCATTACAGAATGCAGAGCTGTGGTTAGTGGCATCAAAGATGTTGAGGAAACACCTTATGATGCCAAAAGGGGGGACCCTCTGGTACTCCAGGGACCCAAGGGGAGCGAGGCCCTGATTATGTGTCCTATGTAACTCAGATGTAGCATAACCGTTGTCCCTAGGGTAGCTAAAGAGGCCTAGGACGAAGACTGCCTTGGACTGCACGTGCACCACACTTTGAGGAACTTCCCTCTGGGGTTCTGTAAGGTTTTTGAGGATAAGTTAAAGTTCCCCAAAGGATATAACAGACAGTCCCAAGTGTCCACCTGCTCAGTTAGGAATCCGGGAAAGAATGAGAGAAGGATAAGACAGGGGTTCGGAATGACAACAGCTGCAGCCAGGATGGTCTCAGAACCACTTCTTGGTAATCTTGAGAAAACACACAGAGAAACAAATTAGTAGACTCTGTTAAACAAGTTAGCAAAGTCATTTAGTGTACAACAATGGAGTATGGCTTACCTCACACTGCACAAGAATGCAGTGACTATTCCCGAGGTACATGCCCAGAGCCGTATAAGTACATGTGACAAAGAAGGGGCTAAGTCACTAGCCACCTCCTGTTGTGCACCATAACTGTCAGTCGAACCAAGCAGTACTCTAGCGGAGGCTTCCTGGGCAGACTCTGCCTCAAAATAATGACCTTTCTTTGATTCCCCTCCCCCAACCACAACCACCCAGCACGTATTGGGGAAAGACTGACGTTAGATCAAACCTGTCCCACCACACGCAATGTGGATGCTTCCTCATTTCAGAAAAAGACAGTACATTAATGCCGATACTCAACTTACAGCCACCTTCCACATCCCCACCCATCCAGCACACCAGGTTTGTGATAAGTGGCAAATATTACCAGTTCACCGCATTACCATTTGGAGTGGCAGCAGCTTCACAGGTCTTTCCAGAATGTTTGGCAGTGGTTACAACACCCCTGCCCTGTAATTTGGCCCCTGACTTTCCATATCTTTCACTGGCTCCTAAAAAGCAGTACCAGCAGCTCTGTCTTGCTCGCATCCAACTAACCGTATGCCTCTTCCACAGTTTAGGGCTCACGGTCCAAGCCAAAAGTCAGTCACATTTTAATCCTCCACAAACAACACTTTTTGGGAGCTGAACTAAATACAATAACTGGTAAAGCTTACCGACCGAACAAGAGCGTGATGGCAGTTCACAAGCTGATTCCCCTTTACCAGGTGGCATGTCCTAGAATAGTTAGGTCAGGCATGAAGCTGTTGGCAAAGACTTCCCGTCCCAGGAGCTGGCTTCTTGTATTGCAGTAGTGCGTCCACTACAAGAGTGCCTGGCCAGATAACGCTCCAGCGATTTAGCAATGGGAGCATTACGTTTGGTGGAGCCCAGAGTACAGAACCAACTGCAATGGTGGAACAAGAAGAACTTGCTACTGGGCAGGTGTTTCTCAACCCCCACTTCCATCGAGTCACAGATGACCATCACAGACCACTCCCTTACATGATGGGGAACTCTTTAAGGCCTTTTCTCCATTCAAGGCTAATGGTCTCCTCAGCAACCAAGCTTGCACATCAATCTCCTGGAGCTAATAGCAGTTCAATTAGAACACAGGACATTTTTCAAACAAATTCACAGAACCGTGGTCAAGTCTGTATGAATGAGGACTATGCTCTACAAACAAATGGCACTCACTAACCTAAGTGTGTGATCCAGCTTTGACGAATCTGGCGTTCGTTGTGCCATTGTGTGAGAGTGCCCTCTTTCTGCATGGTTGCCCCCACTTTTTGCTGAACTGCTGATGTACTTTGACTCTGCAAAGTAATATACATGACCTACTATTGAAAAGTCATTACAAAGTATATGTACAATATCTTAAGGTATTGCATTTTCAGTAATTCTACTGTAATCAAACCAAAGTATATATACAACTGCAATTCAAACTGTATTGTTACTGCAAAGTTTAAATCACTTACCTGTGCCAGGCTTGCTTGGGTCTAAGAAATAAATATAACTAAATAATATGTTCGAGGCATGTGAGCTGTAGATCACATGCTGTGCATAGCCCGCCATCTAGTGCTGGGTCCGGACGTTTGCATTTTGTTTTTCTTCGAAGTAGTCTTTTCAGTCACGAGGTAGGTGACTCCTCCTTTCGGTGATAGTGCGCATGGGCATCGACTCCATTGTTAGATTGTTTTTTTCCGCCATCGGGTTTGGACGTCTTCTCGTTGCGCCCCGGTTTCGACACCTTTCCTTCGGTTTCCCTTGGTGCGCAAGATACTCACCCTCGACGGTATTGTTTTCGATCGCGTCTCCCTTTCTATCGCGTATCGTAATTACTTAAAATAATCTTTCGAATGGAAAGTTCGTGGAAGGCCGTCGGGCCTACCCGGGTCGGGTCGACCTGCAGTCGATGGAACCAACTCCCTTCAAATTCTGTCTTCTGCGTCACGCGAAATACCCGCGCACCGACTCACACAAAGTGTGTAATCTGTGTTTGTCCCCCGAACACAGAGAACAAGACTGCGACGCGTGCCAGGCTTTCCGCTCCAAGAAAACACTTCGCAACCGTCGGGCTTGACATTGCGACATGCAGAGCCAGCACACAAGCTCCATTCTGGACATCATCGGTCAACAATCCGACGAAGAGGCCGGCGAGGCCATGGGAACCGAGGAGGAGCAGGAGCCGTTCGCCATCTCAGAATTTGACTCCGACCAAGAGGAGGAAAACCCACATGGTCAACGTACCGCGAGTACAGCTTCCCCCTCGTCCCAAGAGACAATTCCAATTAAAAAGAAGGCTCTGGTCCAACCCGCGCCCTCGGGCCCCAGTCGGCACCGAGATCACGCTTCTGCCGCCCAGCCCCCTGGCTCGGCACCGAAGCCTACCAAAAAGCCTTCCGTCTCCGAAAAGACTCCCTCCAAACCGAGCTTGGAGCGCAGACCTTCGGGGTCGAAACACAAGTCCGGCACCGACCCCCACCATTCGACCCCGAAACAATCTTTGGATCCGAAGACACCAACGGTTCAAACTCCGGCACTGATAATTTCGGGGCCTAAACAGACAGAAGTGCAGAAAACAACTAAAAAGCCAAGTTTTGATGCCCCAATTGAAAAACCGGATCCAAAATAAAAGATTTTGTATATCCATCCACAGACTGGCCATATCACCACTAAAGTGACTCTAAAAAGAAGGGCTGATGCAGAAGAAGAATATCACATCCCTTTGAAGAAGAGATCTGTTGGAACTAACCCTTCCCCTCCTCCTCTTCCTTCACCACCACCTTCCCCTCAGCTCCAGCCAATTTCACCTGAACATTCACCACCACATACACCTGACAACCAGGATGATGGGGATGACTATCAGGATAGGGATGATGATTAGTCATTACAAGACCCATGGGACGATTATAACACCAATTCGCCCACGGGCAATGATCCCGACCTGTACCCTACCAAACCCTCTCCACCAGATGATAGTGTAGGCTACATTGAGTTACTGGGTAGAGCTGCCAACTTCCATGGGTTGCAGCTACATAAGGAGTCATTAGAAGAGGATTTCCTCTTTGAAACCCTCAGTACCACACAGAAGTCATCACATACACTACCCATGCTTAAAGGGATGGTCAGGCATGTAGATGACATTTTTAATGACCCAGTCAGAGCTCGTATTCTTACCCCTAGAGTGGACAAAAAATACAAGCCAGCACCATCAGACCCAGTATATATAAGGGGACAATTGCCACTAGACTCCCTGGTTGTGTCCAATGCAAGAAAAAGAGCCAACTCCCAGACAACAGGAGAGGCTCCACCTCCTGATAAGGAATCAAAACTTATTGACGCTTCTGGGAAAAGGGTAGCTTCTCAAGCAGCCAATTTCTGGCGCGTCTCCAACACTCAGGCACTGTTAGCGCGATACGACTGTGCGCACTGGGATGAAATGGAACAACTAATACAGTATTTACCCCCGGAACACAAATCAAAAGCACAAGATCTGGTTCATGAAGGGCAACTTATTGCTAACAATCAAATAAGATGCTCTCTAGATGCTGCGGACACTGCTGCTAGAGCTATAAACACTAGTGTCCTTTTAAGGAGGCATGCCTGGCTCCGTATATCTGGGTTTAAACCTGAGGTTCAAACCTCCATTTTAAATACCCCATTCAATAAGGAACATCTATTTGTCCCAGCGGTAGACTCTTCACTTGAGAAAATGAAGAAAGATACTGAGGTAGCCAAATCTATGGGAGCCCTTCAGTCCACCCAGGATCGTGCTTCCTTTCGATGCTCCTTTTACCGAGGAGGTTCCAAGAATACCTCATCAGAAGCCACCTCCACCTATAAGGGCAATAACTAACCCTCTTCATCTAGGGGTTATTTCAGGGGAGGTTACAGGGGTAACAACCGTAAAGGCAGGGGCAGGGGTCCAAACACACGCACCTCCCCTGCCAACACAAAGCAGTGACTTACCTTCACTTCCCCCCGACCACTTAACACCTGTCTGGGGAGACTGTCAGATTTTCTATCAATCTGGCAATCGATAACAACAGACAATTGGGTACTCCAAATTATCCGTTCTGGTTACTGCCTGGAATTTATCAACACTCCCCCAAATATTCCACCAAAGCCACACAAACTATCACCAGACCATCTACACCTCCTCAAAAAAGAGGTTCAGTCTTTACTTCTAAAAGGGGCTATAGAGCCTGTGCCACCCCAACATCACGGGTCGGGCGTATACTCCTTTTATTTCCTAATTCCCCAAAAAGATGGTTCTCTCAGACCAATTTTAGATCTCCGGGAACTCAACCGGTACATTCAGTCAGACCACTTCCACATGGTGACACTTCAACATGTACTTCCTCTACTACAGAAAGGCGACTTTCTATCTGCTCTAGATCTAAAAGACGCCTACTTTCATATATCAGTTCACCCTGCTCATCGCAAATTCCTCAGGTTTGTGGTAGCGGGTCAACACTATCAGTTCAGGGTACTCCCATTCGGTGTCACCACCGCCCCCAGAGTCTTCACAAAGTGTCTGTCAGTAGTAGCGGCTCACCTAAGGAGACAAAGCATCCACGTCTTCCCGTACCTGGACGACTGGCTCATGCAAGCCAACATGTACCAGCAATGTCTGCAGCACACTTTCAGGACAATTCAGTTACTGCATCAACTAGGGTTCACAATCAATGTGCCAAAGTCACATCTCCAACGAGGCAATACAAAGGACTACCTAGGAGCCACAATAGATACTCAAAAAGCTCTCGCTTTTCCCAGCTCATCCAGAATTCGAATTGGATTCCAGCTCGAACTTGCATGCAGCTACTGTCAATGATGTCATCCTGCATCATGATCCTTCCCCAAGCCAATCTGCACATGCGTCCATTTCAAGAATGCTTAGCCAGTCAGTGGAACCAGTCTCAAGGTCTATTGACCGATCTAGTGTTGGTAAGCGGCCATACTCCTCGCTCTTTGCAGTGGTGGAACACACAAAATTTATCAAAAGGACGGCCGCTCATAGACGCGGTTCCACAGATAGTACTGACAGCGAACGCGTCCCTCACTGGCTGGGGAGCTCATCTACAACTGCACACAGTGCAAGGCTTGTGGAGCCAACAACCGAAGTTGCTCCACATCAATCACCTAGAGCTGCTTGCAATATTCTTAGCACTCAAGGCGTTTCAAACTCACCTCGAGGGCAAAGCTGTCCTAATTCGTACAGACAACATGACAGCCATGTATTACATACAAAATCTGAAAGAGACACGTTAGTGACAGATTCCTTACCTTAGAATATCCCCAGGCGTCAGGCTGGATCCGGAAAGTTTTTGCGTAGCAGTACCCTTGCGCGTCGGTAGGCGGCGTCGTGCGGCTCCGTGTCCGTCATCGGCGTCGGGACTGCCGGGATGACGTCGCGGGCAGTACTTAGACGCCGCCCCTGCGCACTGACGTCAGTTCTTTCATTTTCCGCGCCAGTAAGCGCAGATCCGGGAAGAGCAGTGCCCTAGTCATTTTTTTACTAACTTTTTGGTGATTTTTCACTTTTGTTTTTTTTTCGAAGTCTCTCGACTCCGACGGTGTCAGTAGGGATGCCCAGCTTCAAGCCATGCGACGCCTGTGGTCGAATGATGTCGATCACGGACCCGCATCAGGAGTGTCTTTACTGCCTCGGCCGCGACTACGACACGAAGTCGTGCCCCGACTGCCAGGCCTTGCACCCGAAGGCTTTGCGAGAGCGTCTCGAAAGCTCCTCGAGGTCCGGCAGTCGACTCCGCGCCAAGCCCCGGTCACGTGAGAGGTCGAGGGGCCGGTTGCGGAGTCCTCATCGGTCGTCAGGATCCAAGTCTTCGCACTCCTCCGGTAAGTCGAAGCATAAGAAGTCTAAGAAGCGTCATCGCTCGACAACTTCCCCTCGCCGGTCTCGCGCCTCGGCTGAGTGTCCTGTCGGTACCGTCCGCGCGGCGCCGGGAGTGCCTATGGAGCCGCCCCCGCATTACCAGTCCTTCCCGGGTTTGGGGGCGACTCCGGCCGAGATACAGGAGTTCCTGTCGGCCATGGCCCGCCTCTTCGGGCCTCAAGGTCCCCCGGTGCGCCGTCAGGCCCGCGGGCCCTAGTGGGGTTCCTTCGGCACCACCGGCGACTCCGGTCCCGGCGCCGCCAGCAACGCCAGCCCCGGCCCCGGCCTCGACCCCGGCTCCGGTGCTGCCACAACCCCGATCGACGCCGGTTGACCTGACGACACCTCCACCAGCGCCGATCTCTCCGGTGCCGTTCACGACGCCGCCCGGGGCTCCGGGCGACGTCGTTCCCCGGTTCTCTCCGGATCCGGACATGGCGCCGGACCGGCGTCGCTCGACGCCGGCTCCGACGCCGATGGGACCTTGGGCCCCGCATGTCCCTCCTCCATCTTTTGAACCAGAATTGGAGGACGAGGAGGACTGGGAGGGGTCTGATGACCCTCTCACACAGCAGTGTGAGTTTGATCAGGACTGGGCTGAGGAGCTTGGGGATGCCAGCGGTTTGGACACCTCCCCTGACCCTGGCATGCTGTCTCCTCCTTCCGTGGCAACGGAGGAGGGAGCAAACTTTGCAACGGTGTTGCGTAGAGCGGCTGGGGCCTTACACCTCCAGTTGCCTACTGTGGCTGTCAGGACTAACATCCTGACGGAAGTGCTTCAGCCGGAGGCTACCTCCTCGGAGCCACTGCTGCCGTTTAACGAGGCGCTTTCAGACGTTCTTTTGGGCACCTGGTCCAAGCCCACCACAGGAGCTCCTGTGGATAGGAACGTGGCCTGGCGCCATCGCCCTGCTCCGGGCGACCCCCTGTTCCTCTCCCAACACCCCACCCCTGAGAGCTTGGTGGTCCAAGCCTCTGCTTCCCAAAGCGCCTTCCCTACCGCTCCCCCGGATAGGGAATCCAAACGCCTGGATCAATTTGGGAAGAAGGTCTTTTCTTCCTCCAGTGCTGGCTTGCGGTCTGTCAACACCACTTGCCTCTTGGGCCGATATTCCCACTCCTTGTGGGACTCGGTGGCGCAAGTTCTGCCCCAGTGTTCTGAGGAGGCCCAGACACTGCTTACTCGCGTTATTGCTGAGGGAAGAGATGCGGCAAAGTACACCATTCGATGTGGCCTTGATACCGCCGACTCGCTAGGCAGATCGCTTGCGACGACAGTGGCGCTACGCCGTCACGCCTGGCTGAGGACCACTGGTTTCTCGGGTGATGTCCAAAACACTCTTATGGACATGCCCTTTGATGGGGTCGGTCTTTTTGGGAACAAGGCAGACCATGCGCTGGAGCGTTTTAAGGACTCACGGGCTACGGCTAAGTTCCTGGGCCTTTCTGCTGTACGCCCTCCGCAGCCATCTGCTTTTCGCCCCTTTCGTGGACAAGGAAGGGGCGCCCAGTCACGTCCGCTGCCCAGCCACCGGCCCGCGCAGCAAGCGTCTTCGCGTGGCCGAGGACTTGGCTCCCGCCGTGGCGGGTCAGGCAACCAGCGTGCGGGTCAGGCCACACACCCCGCCCCGTCCGCGGCCTCCAAGCCCTCCTAGTCCTTCCTTTCAGGTGCACAGCACGCCAGTAGGGGGCAGGGTCCGCCATCACCTTCACCACTGGCGTGCCATCACCTCGGACAGGTGGGTCTTGGACATTGTCCGAAGGGGCTACTCCCTCCCCTTCTTGACCATCCCCCAGCCATGCCACCTCAATTCCACCGCATGTCAGGGATCACTTGGTGCTTTTTCAGAAGGAAGTTGCGGCCCTCTTGGCCAAGAGGGCCATCGAGCGCTGTTCCGACCCCAGAAGTAGGACGTGGTTGCTACTCTCACTACTTTCTGGTGCTCAAAAGGACAAGGAGGACATGCGTCCTATCTTGGACCTCCGGAACGTAAATCGCTTCCTCCGGAAGGAGAAGTTCAAGATGCTCACCCTAGCTCAGGTCTTGACTGCTCTCGACCCTGGAGACTGGATGGTAGCGTTGGACTTGCAGGACGCATATTTCCACGTCCCCGTTCTGCCGGCCCACCGGCGTTACCTGCGGTTCACGGTAGGCCTCGAGCATTTTCAGTTCACCGTGCTCCCTTTTGGCCTTACCAGCGCCCCTCGGGTGTTCACGAAAGTGATGGCGGTGGTCGCAGCCCATCTGCGCCGGGCAGGGGTTCCAGTCTTCCCCTACCTAGACGACTGGCTGCTGAAGGTGGGCTCGTCCCAGGCAGTCATCTCCCACCTCCAGACAACGGCCGAACTCCTGCACTCGCTGGGGTTCTCCATCAACGTGCCGAAGTCGCACCTAATTCCTTCTCCACAGCTCCTTTTCATCGGAGCAGTTCTGGACACGACGCAGTTTCGGGTTTATCCCCCCGAACGGCGAGTCCGGGATATTCAGGCTATGATTCCGATCTTTCGGCCTTTATCCTGGGTTTCGGTACGGATGACCCTGAGGCTGCTGGGCCTCATGGCCTCCTGCATCCTGCTGGTCGATCATGCCAGATGGCATATGCGGGCTCTGCAGTGGGACCTGAAGTTCCAGTGGGCGCAGCACCAGGGCAACCTGTCCGATCACGTCCAGATCTCGGAGGGAACTGCAAAACAGTTGCAGTGGTGGCTCTCGAACCGGCAATGGGTCATGGGCAGATCCCCCTCCCTTCCCCAGCCAGAGCACACAGTTGTGACGGACGCGTCCCTTCTGGGATGGGGCGGTCACATGGGAGAGGCGGAGATCAGAGGCCTATGGTCTCCGGCGGAGTCCCGGCTCCATATCAACCTTCTGGAGCTCCGGGCGATCCGACTTGCACTGAAGGCATTCCTTCCCTCTGTCAAAGGGAAGGTAGTGCAGGTGTTCACGGACAACACCACCGTCATGTGGTATTGCAACAAACAGGGTGGGGTCGTGGACCCTATGTCAGGAGGCTCTGCGCCTCTGGACATGGCTGGAACATCAGGGCATATTCCTGATGGTTCAACACCTGGCAGGTTCCCTGAACACCAGGGCGGACGAACTGAGCCGCAGGTGCATGATGGATCACGAATGGCGTCTTCACTCGGAGGTGGCGCATGGTCTCTTTTAGCAGTGGGGAGAGCCTTGGTTAGATCTGTTCGCCACCGAAGAGAACGCGCAATGTCAACAGTTCTGCGCGTTGGAATTTCCAAGGCGGCACTTGCTCGGCGACGCTTTTCGTCGCGAGTGGAGTTGCGGTCTGTTGTACGCCTTTCCGCCTATACCACTTCTACCCAGAGTGTTGAAGAAGATTCGGCGCGACCGGGCCCAAGTTATTCTTGTGGCTCCGGACTGGGCTCGAAGAGTTTGGTATCCCGAGCTACTCAGTATGAGCGTCGATCCCCCGATCCGTCTGCCTCTTCGGGAGGATCTTCTGTCGCAGCAGCAGGGGACGGTCCTCCACCCGAACCTGTCCAGTCTACACCTGCTTGCATGGAGATTGAGCGTCGGCAGTTGATTCCTTTCGACTTGCCTCCCGAAGTTTGTGATGTGATTCTGGCAGCCAGGCGTCCCTCCACTAAGGTGGTATACGCCTGCAGGTGCAACAAGTTTGTGGCATGGTGCACAGCAAAGGCTGTGAATCCCTTTCTGCCCCTCTTTCTGAGGTTCTTCTGTTCCTTCTTTCTCTGGCCCAACAGGGTTCTGCCCTGGGTACCATCAAGGGCTTTCTTTGTGCGATATCGGCCTTCCTCAGGCTCCCTGATCAGCCCTCCCTTTTCAAGTCCCCTGTGGTTAACAGGTTTCTTAAAGGCATTACACACCTCTTTCCTCCTGTTCCGTTTGTAATGCCCCAGTGGGACTTGAACTTGGTTCTTACCTTCTTAATGTGCGCTCCCTTTGAGCCTCTACATAACTGTCCTCTTCGTCTTACTCTGAAGACAGCCTTTCTGGTGGCCATCACCTCTGCTCGGCGGGTGAGTGAGCTCCAGGCTCTTTCATGCAAACCCCCCTTTCTGTCTGTTCATCCAGACAAGGTTGTTCTTCGGACACGTCCGTCCTTCTTGCCAAAGGTGGTTACTGCCTTCCACATTGGGCAGACCATCACTTTGCCCACCTTCTTTCCGCCTCCGCATCCTTCCAGAGAGGAAGAGAGGCTCCACCGTCTGGACCCAAAACGTGCGCTTTCCTTTTATATCAACCGCACACAACACTTCCGGGTGGATGACCAGCTCTTTGTTGGCTACGTGGGCGCCAAAAAAGGTCGGGCGGTGCACAAGAGAACCATCTCCCGCTGGGTAACCTTGTGTATCAAAGCCTGCTATTCTTTGGCTAAGAAGGAGCCTCCTGTTGGGCTGCGTGCCCATTCCACCAGGGCAACGGCTGCTACCACGGCTTTAGGCCGCGGTGTTCCGTTACAGGATATATGTCGGGCAGCTACGTGGGCCTCGCTGCACACGTTTACCAAACATTACTGCCTTGACAGCCAAGTCCGGAGAGACGGCTTCTTTGGCCGTTCTGTTCTCCGGGACTTCCTCGTCTGATCTTTGTTCGCAGACCCACCACCGGGGTTGGTATTGCTGGGGTATCTATTCTAAGGTAAGGAATCTGTCACTAACGTGTCTCTTTCAGATGCACAAGTTACTAACTTGTGTAACGATATATCTGTAAGAGACAGTAGTTAGTGACAGATTCCCTACCGCCCACCCATCCTCCCCGTTCTGCCGGAACTGATTTCTAGGGTTAAGGACATCCCTTTCAGGGCCCTAGTATTTTTCAGACACCTATGTCAGCTTCCTGCATGGCTCTGCGTTCCTGGCGCGGAAAGTCGTGTACAGAACTGACGTCAGCGCGCAGGGGCGGCGTCTAAGTACTGCCCGCGACGTCATCCCGGCGGTCCCGACGAGGGACGCGGAGCCGCACGACGCCGCCTACCGACGCGCAAGGGTACCGCTACGCAAAAACTTTCCGGATCCAGCCTGACGCCTGGGGATATTCTAAGGTAAGGAATCTGTCACTAACTACTGTCTCTTACAGATATATCGTTACACAAGTTAGTAACTTGTGCAACAGGGGGGGACACACTCTCTCCAACTGTCCCACTTAGCCCAAGAAATCTGGAGGTGGGTGTAGGAAAGTGGGTGTTCGAGGCATATGAACTGTAGATTGTATACTTTAGCATAGATCGCCATCTGGTGTTGGGCTCGGATGTTTGCAGTTTGTTTTTGTTGAAGAAGTCTTTGTAGTCACGGGATAGGTGACTCCTCCTTATAGTGCGCATGGGCATCGACTCCATCTTCAGATTGTTTTTTCCCACTATCGGGTTCGGATGTAAACGGCTGCGCTCCGGGTCGGTATCGTATTAGATTCCCCTTCGACGCGCAACCCTTCACTGCTCGACGGTATTGTTTTCGATCGCGCTCTTCAACGCGGATACAACACAAAATCTCAACACCTTCGATTCCGGTCGTCGACGCGGGCCGTTGGGCCTATCCGCGCCATCAGGCCCTACAGCTAATGGAAAGAACTCCATTCAAAAAATGCCCCCTGTGTGGTGCCAAATTCCCACACACTGATCTCCACGAGGTCTGTAACCTTTGCCTCTCTCCAGAACACGGACAAAGATTGCCCGGCCTGCGCTTCATTCCGATCGAAGAAAACCATACGTGATCGCTGGGCTCGACGTCACGCAATGTCTCGATCCACTACCTCCGTGCTGGACGACATCTTCGATGCAGGCCCCGATGCTCCTGAGGAACAAGAACCGGACAATGAAGACATCAGCGTCTCCGATGCCGACGAATCAGAGGCCGAAGATCAGACGGTTACTCCAGGTCAACGAACCGCGAGTACCCATATCGACACCCCTACCTCTTCTCAAAAAGATATGGCTCCGGTAACACCTTCGCCTTCCGGCTCAGGTCGACACTGTGACAGAACTTCCGACGCCCCGCCTTCGGGCTCGGCTCCGAAGTCCATAGACAAGCCTTCAGGCGGCTTGGGACCGAGCCAGCCACGCATCGGTACCGAACTTCCATCCCCGGTACCGAAGCCAAACATTCGGCACGAAACACCAGCAGGATAAACCCTCCGAGCCGAAACCGGACCACAAATCTTCGGAGCCGAAAAAGAACAAATCTTCGGAGCCGAAAAAAGACAATAAATCCTCGGAGCCGAAAAAAGACCACAAATCCTCGGAGCCAAAAAGACCACAAATCCTCGGAGCCGAAAAAGTCCTCTAACTCCACAGCTCCTCCAAAGCAAAAGGACACTAAGATCCCTCCTAAAGCGTCAGAATCAAGATCAAAACAACCAAAATCATCGGCGCCGAACAGGGATACTGGATTAGAAGACCTATTTCAACCAGATCCAGTGAACCCCAAACAAAAAACCCTTCATATTGACCATAAAACTGGTCATATCAAAACAGTTCTATCAAAAAAGAGACCTTCGGACTCTCCAGAAGACCCCAAGGTACCCTTAAAGAAGAGACCTGGGAACTTCTCCAGCCAGACCCTTCTCTCCTCCAAACATCCCCACAACACCACTTTCTCCAGCACACTCTCCAGTGCTTCCATATTCAGCTATACCACAAGATGATGATGATGATCACCTTGGGGGTGGGGATGAAACCCACAAGAAGATAATGATGATGACACTACTCTCCCACCACCTGATCCTTGGGAGGATTATGATAATCCACCAGATGTCCCAGATCTCCCGGATCCAGACTCCTTCCCATCTAGGCCATCCCCCCCCCCTGACGACAACATAGGTTTTGCACAGCTCATAAATAGAGCTGCGCAATATCACGGGGTGGAATTACACTCAGATCCACAGAAGGAAGATATTTTGTTAGAAACTTTCACACAGTCACAAAAATCAACAAGCATTCTACCCATGTTAAAAGGCATCATCAAACATGCACCTGACGTTTTTAAAGATCCCGTCAGAGCTAGAGTTCTCAACCCTAGGATTGAGAAAAAATATAAACCAGCTCCCAACGATCCAGCTTACATTAAAGCACAACTCCCTCTAGATTCCTTAGTTGTGTCAAATGCACGTAAACGAGCAAATTCCCAAACATCAGGGGATGCCCCACCTCCAGATAAGGAGTCTAAATTTCTAGATGCATCTGGCAAACGCATTGCCTCACAAGCAGCAAATCATTGGCGTATTGCCAACACCCAAGCTTTGCTGGCCGGATACGATAGGGCTCATTACGACTAGCTGGAAAAACTCCTACAACATCTTCCCTATCAGTATAAAACCAAAGCCAATGACCTCATACAAGAGGGAAAATTGATTACAAACACTTCTATAAAGTGTGCTCTTGATGCAGCCGACACAGCATCTCGAGCGGTTAACACAAGCGTTTTACTACGCAGACACGCATGGCTACGCATATCTGGGTTTAAACAGGATGTGCAGTCCACAATTCTTAATCAACCTTTTGATCAAGAACACTTATTTGGACCCACTGTAGACACATCTTTTGGAGAAAATGAAAAAGGACTCAGAAACTGCTAAGTCCATGGGAGCCCTACAGGCAACAACCTCTAGAGGTTCTTTTCGTCGCTCCTTTTATAGGGGCGCCTCTAAGACTATTGGGACAGACAACACCTCATCCTCCTACAAAAACACTACTCTAACATCCCTTAGCAGAGGATATTTCAGAGGAGGTTATAGGGTCAACAATAACAAAGGTAGAGGCCGCGGTAATAACACCTGCACCTCTCCTACTACAAAACAGTGACTTCCCTCCACTACCCCCCTACCATTCCACTCCAGTCGGGGGAAGACTTTCACAGTTCCTACCTGTCTGGAATTCCATCACCACAGACAAGTGGGTAAGACAAATTATCCAGTATGGTTACTGCCTGGAACTCACTTCAACTCCCCCATTCATACCCCCCAAACAACCTCCAATGTCCACAGAACACCTGACGCTGTTAAAACAAGAGGTTCTCTCCTTATTGCAAAAACACCCAATAGAACCGGTCCCCTTACCTCATCAAGGAACAGGGGTTTACTCCCTTTATTTTCTAATTCCAAAGAAGGACGGTACTCTCAGACCAATACTGGACCTCCGACCGTTAAATCTCTACATACAGTCGGACCACTTCCACATGATCACTCTCCAACAGGTTCTCACGCTGCTCCAACAGGGCGATTTCCTTGCTACTCTAGACCTCAAGGACGCCTACTTTCATATTCCCATTCACCCCGCTCACAGAAAATATCTACGCTTTGTAGTGGACGGACAGCACTATCAATTCAAAGTCCTCCCATTCGGAGTGACTACAGCACCCCGAGTCTTCACAAAATGTCTCGCAGTAGTCGCAGCTCATTTGCGCAGACAACACATTCACGTGTTTCCTTATCTCGACAACTGGCTCATAAAAGCCAAGTCTCACACACACTGTGTACACGATACACACAGAACAATCCACCTGCTCCACGACTTGGGATTCACAATAAACCTACCCAAGTCACACCTTCAACCGTCCCACCTCATTCAGTATCTAGGCGCCACAATAGATACCTCAAAAGCCCTTGCATACCCCAATCCAGTCAGGATAGCCAGCATGCAAGCTCTCGTATCAAAATTCCAACCTCAACACTCCCTTCCAGCTCGAGTGTTCATGCAGCTAATAGGGATGATGGCCTCTTGCATTCTCATCGTTCCTTATGCAAGACTTCAAATGCGTCCCCTACAAGAGTGTTTAGCACATCAGTGGAACCAAGCTCAGGGTCAGTTAACAGATCTGGTGTTGGTAGACAGCCCCACGCATCGCTCTCTGCAGTGGTGGAACACACAAAACCTATCCAAAGGGCGGCCGTTCCTTGACCCTGTTCCACAGATGGTGCTAACCACAGACTCATCGCTCACCGGCTGGGGAGCTCATCTCCAAAACCAAACCGTTCAGGGTATATGGACCCATCAACAAAAACAACTCCACATAAATCACCTGGAGTTACTGGCAATCTTTCTAGCACTAGTCTTTTCAACTTTTGGTACTAGGCAAGGCTGTCTTGATCCGTACAGACATGACAGCAATGTATTACATACAAAAGCAGGGGGGGACACACTCTCTTCAGCTTTCACAACTAGCGCAAAGCATATGGAGATGGGCCATTCCTCTAAACATTTACCTCCTCGCAGAACATCTACCAGGAGTACACAATCAGATCGCGGATCTACTCCGTCGTCAAACACAGCAGATCCACGAATGGGAACTTCATCCTCAAGTCCTTCTTCCATTCTTTCACATGTGGGGTCATCCAGACATAGATCTGTTCGCCACACACCAAAACGCAAAATGCCCAAGCTTCGCCTCCAGATAGCCACACCCATTGTCCAAAGGCAATGCGCTACGGATGAACTGGTCAGGCAGATTTGCATACGCTTTTCCGTCTCTCCCGCTCATTCCGTTACTGGTTCGGAAGCTCAAACACTCCCTCACAATGATCCTAGTTGCTCCAACATGGGCACGCCAACCATGGTTCACAACCCTGTTGGAACTTACCCTGACACACACACACTGCCTTTGCAGGCTGCGTGTCTTGGTGCAGAACAAAGTGAAGAGTCGACATGGCACACAGGACCACTGCCCTGGCATAGATCAGTCCCCCCTCTAGCTGGGTGCACTATACCAGAGGTGAGGGTACAGGTGCATGAGCCCTGTACCCCTACAGTGCCCAAGTCCATTCTTGGGCATTGTAAGTGCAGTGCTGCCATTAAGAGTATATGGTGCTGGGAGTTTGTCATTACGAACTCCACAACACCATATTGGCTACACTGAAGACTGGGAAGTTTGGTATCAAACTTCTCAGCACATTAAACCCACACTGATGCCAGTGTGGGATTTAATGTAAAATGCACAACAGAGGGCATCTTAGAGATGCCCCTTGAAAGTCAACCAACTTCTAGTGACCCGACTGAGTGGCTGCTTAGGCTGCCGCGAACAGACATGTTTCTGGACCCCTGGGTCGAGAGCCTGCTGCTCTCGGGGGAGGGGGGGGGAGGAGGGGGGGGACCTGAAACAATGCACATCCTGGGAAGAGGTGCCAAGCCTCCTCCCCCAGGATGGGCAGGGTTCACGAAGGGGAAGCTTTAAAGGCATGCCGCCTTTGTGAGCCTCTCCAGACCATTTGCTGCTTTCAGCAACTGGTCCCCACTGGTTCTACCCCCCACTTTGGTCGGGAGAACGGGCGGGAAAAACAAGTGAGGGAAAGAGGTGTGCTCACCTCTGCCAACTCCACCCCTCAGGTGGGGGAGGCAAGGTGAAGCACAATTCTGAGTCCCCGCCATCTTGAGGATGGGGGGACCTAGCCAACCAGGGACAGGCTCCTGCCCCTCTCCCACTGGAGGGTGGCACGATAGGGGGTGTACCCACCCCAGGGAAGGGACCCAGTGGTTCCTGCCCTTTACCTACCTGTAACGCCCCTAAATCTAGTATTTAGGGGGCACCCTGAACCTTGCTTCCTCAGATCCAGAAACGACAAGAAGAAAAGAAGGACCGAACAGCCGTGCAGCCAGCTAACTAGAGGAAGACGCCCACTGACTTGGCCCCAGGCCTACAGGCCTGTCTCCCCTCAAACCTGCTCCTGCGAAATCCCGGTGTGTCCTGCAGCCAGCAACGTCAAAAACCCCGGAGGACCTGCCTGCCTGCCTTCACTTCCAAAGACTGCTTCTCCTGTGAACACTGGATTTGTTCAAACTGCAACCTCTGGCAGCAGCTGGAGACAGCGAATCCAGCCCACTCTGCACCCGCCGAACCCGGCCCGAGCTAGAGTGGAAAAACACCACGAGGAGGTCACCCCAGCGATCCTGATCCGAGATCCGGCGACCCCTGACCTGCCTCAAGCCTCCAGCCGACGCCTGCAGCCTAAATCCAGAAGGCCCCCCTGACCGCGACCCGGAGCTGGTAAGAAGATCCGACCCCAAAAGGCACCCCTGCACCCGACGCCCCACGGCCTTGTGTGCCCAAACCGGAGGTGCCTAACCAACCCTTAACTTCCCAACTTACCTCTCCAAGTGGTGGTCGCACCCAGAAGTCCTTCGTCTCCCTGCCTGCAGTGCTTTTGCAAACCGGAGGTTCTCAATAGAAAACCACAGGGCGCCCGACGTCGAAACAGCACTCTGCACCCGGCCGCCCCAGTGCCGCTGAGGGTGCACCTTTTGTGCTACTTTGTTTTCCCATTTGCCCTGACCTAAACCCTTGGAGCTTTGCTCCCACAACCCAGTGGCCTGCTTGCCAGCAGCCACCAACCGGAGTCCCCCTATCCCCCATTGGATAACATTGGGCCTCAACACTCTGCACCCGGCCACCCTAGTGCCGCTGAGGGTGTAAAAGAGTGCATCACTGACCCTGAGGGACTCCTGAGTCTAACCCCAGAACCTTAACTCCCATAGTCGATAACTTACCTGTGAACCGTTAACCTTTTTTTCCTCCATAGGATAACATTGACAATTTTCTTCCAAAACGTTTGTAAGTGTGGAGTTTTGAAATCTAAAAATATTCTTTAAAAATTGCACGAATAACCAAAAGGTATTTACTTATCTGTTTGCAGGAAATGTCCCAGTGCTGAGTCTAGGTATCCAGCACGGAGTTAGAAAAGTAACGTAAAAAGTAACTTACCTGTAATTTACTGAAAAAGCCTATTCATTTCAATGTACTGTATTTGCTAAGTGTTGCAACCTACTGCATCCCCTGTAAATCAAACAAAGTACAATTTCTATTGCATTTTCAAACTGTTCTATATTCAGCAACTTATTACTGCAAAGTATTTAATGCTTACCTGTGCCAGGCTTGCTTGGTTCTAAAAAATAAAACAGTATATTTTTTATACAAAAACAATTGGTCTCGAGTTCAGTTCTTGAGTGTGTGAATTCATTTGCTGACTGAGTGTGTACATCAAATGCTTAACACTGTCCTCTGATACTGCCTTACTGCTCGACCAAGCTACCACTATTAGAGAGTAAGGCTCTATCTAACTTTAACCTCTGCATACCTCTGGGGTCACCTGGACTCTATACACACTATACCTCATTTTGGTGTAGTATATATAGAGCCAGTTTCCTACAATAAGTCACTCCAAGGCAGGGTGCTATATATTCTAAAGTCGAACATGTGTTTTTACATATTCTGTTCCAACAGTAAAAACCCACACATTTGTCTCTTTTACTGTGGAGAAGGCTTGTATCCCCAGTTGAGTTCAGATGGACAGGCTGCCACAGCAGCCCTGCTAATTTCTGCCTGGGACTATTAAAGTTGATACTGTACAGTATCAAACAACTTGTTACATTAAGCCCAACTTGATGCCCAAGCCGAAATTAATGTAACTTGTTGCAGTGTGCAACTTTTACAAAGTTGCCACGTTGTTGCCCTGAATCCCCTGTGCCTGTCCATGACTGCACACAGGGTTTCTCCTTGAGAAAGCTTTCTTCCCTTCTGGGGAGACGTGTCAATAACTCCCAGGAAAGAAGACAATAGCAGCCTGCATGGGAGAGTTGTGGGACCTCTCCTTGGCAAGAAGCCACATGGTTGTCTGCCCAAAAAGCAAGCTTTGAAGAGCTACTAGGGAACACTTGGGAGAGGGACTACCCTATTGTTTAGGGAGACGGGCTGGCACTCGGGAAGGGGATTCCAGTTGCCAAACAGGTTTTCCAAGGGCTTCTAGCCCCCTTGGTAGCCACTCCTCTTGGTTGGGCTAGGGAGCTCTGCACACCAAAAGAGGGGGTCTGCCATTTTAGAAGTGGGCAGAATGGTGCATCCTGGGATAGCCAGATGTCACTCTTCACAGGAAGTGGTCATTGGGAGAGAGGGAACCTGGTAGCCCATTGGCCACCAACCGCATCCTATCGCGAGGGCATTTTCTGAGGATAAAAAGGGCACCCCTGGCACCCAGAACTCAAATCTCAATGGAGTAGGAAAGCGGGCCGAAGAAATGCCCTGCTGCACTGAAGAAACCGGTAAAGAGGCCGCACCGGTGTGGGCTGCACCTGCTAGACCACTGGAGGCTAGCAAAGAAGGGACTTTGCCTGCTGCGTCCTGCTTAAGGAGAAATAGTCTCCAGAGCACAGCAAAGGCAAGAAACCCTAAGGGTCAGTTGGCTGACTACCTGTTCGCAGCACAGGGCCACAAATGCTGAAGAAGCCTGTTGTGGCAAGGTGGTAGCCCAGATTTTTGCATCGCCGACACTTGCAGCCGTGCTGCACCTGAGAACAGAACCTGACGCTTAAAGTTACACCAGAGTCTGCTGGACCCTGGAGAGTTTTTGGAGTGCAGCTTGATTACCCAGAAGATGAGTTCTTGCCAAGGAAAGCATTTGGCTGTAACCGCAATACCGGGCTACTGGTAGCGCAGTGACGGCTGGACTTCTACCAAGACCTAGAAGACTTTGAGGGACATTGACCCCTTTGGCCAGGACTGCCTCCCCAAGTCGTGGATCAAGGAGTAGCTGCAGAAAGACCCTTGTCGACCGCATTGCCTCGACTGGGTCCTTGAGCATCTTCAACAGCCTATATCCTTTGCATCAGGACCACTTCCATAGGAACCTACAGCCAAAGGATAAAAGCGCCTGGAACTTCCTGGTGACTGTTTTTTCCACCGAGGTAACTTTCTGTGGACCTAGCTGGTCACCCTGACTGGCTCCCTGCCGGATTTGGTCGCCCAAAGTAACTCAAAGCAACCACATTGACACTTGCCCAAGTTTTCCTTGAAAAAGTTTCGAAGTGTCAGATATGTTGAATTTGCCGATGCTTGTTCGCGGTTAAGTGAAAAAGTGCATATTTACTGTATCTTTTAATTTCTGTAGTGCCCATAATCCTCTGGTGGATCTTTTCGTTGTGATATCTAAAAATAGTCTAGTCTTAAAAGTTGGGGTCTCATTTCTTTCGGGTCTGGTGTATTTCTTTTCCAATTGTTTTGGTGCTGTTTAAATGCTTTACACCTGTTCCTTCATGTAAACCTGACTGCTCAGAGCCACAGCTACCCAGGGATGAGCTATAGGGTTTAACAAATGAAACCTACTGGTCCTAAAAGGCTTGGTAAGTGAATTACCCGTGAGGTCGAACAACCGCACCATATAATACACCGATTACCTCACACACTCCTTCTCTAGAATTCCAACATGTGATTTAACCTGTTTGAAGGATTGTAAGCGCTTCTAATCAAAGATATCTTGCACCCTGCCTTCTGCCATGCTTAAAACGTTGAACTCTTCAGTGCGGGTTGAGTTCTGGGTTGTCTATGGGGAGCGTGAGTGGAGAAGGAACAGATGACAGCTCCCTCACAATCATGACCATGTTCCAGGCTTTAAGAGTGACCCTTGTCGCCGGGAGGAGAATAAGCCCAATGCTCTGTTTTTCTTGTGAAACCGGGGGATCTTCAGAATGTGCTCCCTGGGTGGACATCATTCTGGTCACTAACCAGGGTCTCTTCCCCATGCAGATAGTTATTGATCATTCTCTGGATTTGGAGCAGGTCCCTTTGAGGGGCTGTAGTGGCAGCGTTGGAGCCACCAATAAGAATCTGAGTAGTCACCTTAACCACCGCCAGCCTGTCCCACCAGGACACCTCTGTGGGCAGCGATTGCAGGCCCTTGTGTAGTGATGTCAATAGCCCCATATATTTCAAACTGGCTGTTCTAGACATTGATGGGCAAGTATTATTCCGAAGTGTTGTACTCCGTCCTTGCCCACTGTAGAGGGAACTGCTTTTGTAATTGCTCTTTTATTCACAAGGGAATGGGTAGATTGAGGACTTAAACCTTGTGTACATTCTGCTGCTTCACAGAATGGGTGCAAAATTTCAAGCTCAGCTGGGACAGATTCTCGAGTCAGAAATGGCCATCAGAACATCGTCCACGTACATGAGGTTTTATGTTCTGTCCTGGCCATCACCACCCCCTTTATGTTGTCCGATTTAATTTTAATGGCCAAAGGTTCCATGTAGAGTGCAAAGAGGAGTGGTAGGACTACTAGCAACTTGGGTTCGGATCCCATTGAGTGCAGAGCCCTGTTGAGGAAAGACCAGTGCACCCTGTCAAACTTTCATCCTGGATGGATATCGGGGTCTATTTGTCCGCTCTTAACCTTATCTGTTATATGGAGAATGCTTTGTGTTATCTGCGCACTTCCTGCATGGGATATATGCCGCCTGATCTAGGTCCACAAGAGCTGGTATACAAGGGCCCAATCAGTTTTTTAGAAATCCCATGAAAAGCTGGTGGTGACGTTGAATACGCAGACCAGCCTGTATGACCTGCACAACTGCGGGTCTGTACTCGACTAGGGCAGCACTGTGCTGGAGGCTTCCCGCGTCGCTTTCATTCCCCTATCACATTGAATAGATGTGTGAATGGGCACCAGGATTTCACAGTAGGACCCTTTAAAATAAATAAATTAAAAAGGGGAATCCAGTGGTTCCCGAAGCTTTCTGTATTCATAAAAGAACTTCCAGTTGTTGACCGAAATTTGTATGTTTCATAAAATTATTCAAAGGTTTTTTTTGTCTTGGCTCATCAATTATGACCTCTCCTTTTGGAGTCCTAACTGCTGGGACCCCTTCTCGGTTTACTTTTGCGAGCTAGAAGCTTTCTGGCTCTGTTCCCCTTTATTATAATTGTTTTGATCCTAGTAAGACGCATTCTGCCCTCTGAATATCTCTGGCTTGAAGCTGCTCTGAGTGCTGCTTGGCTGTGCCATACCTTTAGTGAATCCAAATGCCGCGGTACTGTGGCATGTGTGGGTGCCGCGGTACTGTGGCATGTGTGGGTGCCGCGGTACTGTGGCATGTGTGGGTGCCGCGGTTCTGTGGCATGTGTGGGTGCCGCGGTTCTGTGGCATGTGTGGGTGCCGCGGTACTGTGGCATGTGTGGGTGCCGCGGTACTGTGGCATGTGTGGGTGCCGCGGTACTGTGGCAGGTGTGGGTGCCGCGGTACTGTGGCAGGTGTGGGTGCCGCGGTGTAGAGGCAGGTGTGGGTGCCGCGGTGTAGAGGCAGGTGTGGGTGCCGCGGTACAGAGGCAGGTGTGGGTGCCGCGGTGCAGAGGCAGGTGTGGGTGCCGCGGTGCAGAGGCAGGTGTGGGTGCCGCGGTGCAGAGGCAGGTGTGGGTGCCGCGGTGCAGAGGCAGGTGTGGGTGCCGCGGTGCAGAGGCAGGTGTGGGTGCCGCGGTGCAGAGGCAGGTGTGGGTGCCGCGGTGCAGAGGCAGGTGTGGGTGCCGCGGTGCAGAGGCAGGTGTGGGTGCCGCGGAGCAGAGGCATGTCTGGGTGCCGCGGAGCAGAGGCATGTCTGGGTGCCGCGGAGGAGAGGCATGTCTGGGTGCCGCGGAGCAGAGGCATGTCTGGGTGCCGCGGAGCAGAGGCATGTCTGGGTGCCGCGGAGCAGAGGCATGGGCGAGTGCCGCGCTGCAGAGGCATGGGCGAGTGCCGCGCTGCAGAGGCATGGGCGGGTGCCGCGCTGCAAAGGCATGCTTGGGTGTGTCCTAACTGCTGGGACCCCTTCTCGGTTTACTTTTGCGAGCTAGAAGCTTTCTGGCTCTGTTCCCCTTTATTATAATTGTTTTGATCCTAGTAAGACGCATTCTGCCCTCTGAATATCTCTGGCTTGAAGCTGCTCTGAGTGCTGCTTGGCTGTGCCATACCTTTAGTGAATCCAAATGCCGCGGTACTGTGGCATGTGTGGGTGCCGCGGTACTGTGGCATGTGTGGGTGCCGCGGTACTGTGGCATGTGTGGGTGCCGCGGTACTGTGGCGGGTGTGGGTGCCGCGGTACTGTGGCAGGTGTGGGTGCCGCGGTACTGTGGCAGGTGTGGGTGCCGCGGTGCAGAGGCAGGTGTGGGTGCCGCGGTGCAGAGGCAGGTGTGGGTGCCGCGGTGCAGAGGCAGGTGTGGGTGCCGCGGTGCAGAGGCAGGTGTGGGTGCCGCGGTGCAGAGGCAGGTGTGGGTGCCGCGGTGCAGAGGCAGGTGTGGGTGCCGCGGTGCAGAGGCAGGTGTGGGTGCCGCGGTGCAGAGGCAGGTGTGGGTGCCGCGGTGCAGAGGCAGGTGTGGGTGCCGCGGTGCAGAGGCAGGTGTGGGTGCCGCGGTGCAGAGGCAGGTGTGGGTGCCGCGGTGCAGAGGCAGGTGTGGGTGCCGCGGTGCAGTGGCAGGTGTGGGTGCCGCGGTGCAGAGGCATGTGTGGGTGCCGCGGTACTGTGGCATGTGTGGGTGCCGCGGTACTGTGGCAGGTGTGGGTGCCGCGGTACTGTGGCATGTGTGGGTGCCGCGGTGCAGAGGCAGGTGTGGGTGCCGCGGTGCAGAGGCAGGTGTGGGTGCCGCGGTGCAGAGGCAGGTGTGGGTGCCGCGGTGCAGAGGCAGGTGTGGGTGCCGCGGTGCAGAGGCAGGTGTGGGTGCCGCGGTGCAGAGGCAGGTGTGGGTGCCGCGGTGCAGAGGCAGGTGTGGGTGCCGCGGTGCAGAGGCAGGTGTGGGTGCCGCGGTGCAGAGGCAGGTGTGGGTGCCGCGGTGCAGAGGCAGGTGTGGGTGCCGCGGTGCAGAGGCAGGTGTGGGTGCCGCGGTGCAGAGGCAGGTGTGGGTGCCGCGGTGCAGAGGCAGGTGTGGGTGCCGCGGTGCAGGGGCAGGTGTGGGTGCCGCGGAGCAGAGGCAGGTGTGGGTGCCGCGGAGCAGAGGCAGGTCTGGGTGCCGCGGAGCAGAGGCAGGTCTGGGTGCCGCGGAGCAGAGGCATGTCTGGGTGCCGCGGAGCAGAGGCATGTCTGGGTGCCGCGGAGCAGAGGCATGTCTGGGTGCCGCGGAGCAGAGGCATGTCTGGGTGCCGCGGAGCAGAGGCATGTCTGGGTGCCGCGGAGCAGAGGCATGTCTGGGTGCCGCGCTGCAGAGGCATGGGCGAGTGCCGCGCTGCAGAGGCATGGGCGAGTGCCGCGCTGCAGAGGCATGGGCGGGTGCCGCGCTGCAAAGGCATGCTTGGGTGTGTGGTCAGACAGTGATTGCACCCCTATTTCTGGAGTCTTTATTCTACTCCTGATTTGAGAGGGACCTAGAAAGTGATTGAGGCACACATACGTTTTGTGTGCTGCTGAGGATTACGTAAAATGTATTTTATTCGGATGGTAAGCTGCCAGATGTCCGAGGCCTAGTTCCTCCAGCCAGTCTTTTCCCTCTGGCGATGGGGATCCTATTTGTCCAATACTTTGTGCTGATCTGTAGATAGATTTATCCACGGCCAGGTGGAAGTCTCCCCGGTATGATTTCTTTGTCCGGGGTTTGCGTGATGTGTGAGATTTCCTGACGTAAAAAGATGTTCGAGGCATATGAGCTGCAGAATATATACTTGTGCATAGATCGCCATGTGGTGTTGGGCTCGGATGTTTGCAGTTTGTTGTTGTTTTGGAAGAAGTTCTTTGTAGTCACGAGATGTGTGACTCCTCCTTAGGACGATAGTGCGCATGGGCATTGACTCCATCCTCCGATTGTTTTTTCCAGCAATCGGGTTCGGATGTAAACTGCTGCGCTCCGGGTCGGTGTCGTACTCGATCCCCCTTCGACGCGCAATCCCTCAGTGCTCGACTGTATTGTTTCGGTCGCGTTCCCCTTCGACACGCATCGAAAGAAATTAATCAAAACCTTCGATTCTGGTCGTCGACGCGGGCCGTTGGGCCGATCTGCGCCATCAGGCCCTGCAGTCAATGGAAAGAACTCCATTTAAAAAATGCCCCCTATGTGGTGCTAAATTCTCACACACTGATCTCCACGAGGTCTGTACCCTTTGCCTTTCTCCAGAACACGAGGAGAAAGACTGCGAGGCCTGTGCTTCCTTCAGGTCAAAGAAAACCATACGTGATCGTCGGGCTCGACGTCACGTAATGTCTCGATCAACTACCTCGGTGCCGGACGACATCTTCGATGCAGGCCCCGATGTTCCAGAAGAACAAGAACCGGAGGATGAAGACATCAGCATCTCCGAGGCCGACGAATCAGATGCCGAGGATCAGACGGTTACTCCAGGTCAACGGATCGTGAGTACCCAGATCCAGACCACTGCCCCATCTAAAACAAAATATAAGGCTCCGGTGACACCTTCGGGCTCAGGTCGACACCGCGATAATACTTCAGATGCCCCGCCCTTGGGCCCGGCTCCTAAGTCCAGAGACAAGCGTTCAGGCGGCTCGGGATCGAGCCAGCCACATAGCGGTACCGAAAAACCATCTCCGGCACTGAAACAAAAGCCGGAACCAGAGACGGTGCCACACCCTGTTCTATTGACGCCGAGCGCTTCGGCACCGAAACACACTGAGGACAAGCCCTCAGAACCGAAAAAAGTCCATAAATCTTCGGAGCCGAAAAAGATTTCGGACTCAAACTCCACCAAAGCATAAGGAGACCAAGCCAAAGCACCACTCGGAACCAAAGTCGTCGGTGCTAAAAAAGAAATAGCTCAAAAGAACTGTTTCAACCAGATCCCTTGAATCCAAAACAAAAAACTCTACACATTGACCCAGTTACCGGTCATGTCATAACAATACCACCTAAAAAGAGGAAATTGGACACCTCAGAGGCACCTGAGATACCCTTAAAGAAGAAAGACATAGCAACTTCATCTTTCACACCCTCCTCTCCCCCTCCAAATCTTCCAACTATACCAATTTCTCCAGCACACTCTCCACTGCTTCCTTCTTCACCTGCACCACAAGATGATGAAGATGACTTTGGGGATGGGGATGGAGACCCACAAGGGGATGATGATGATGATATCCACAGTATCCCACCACCTGACCCTGGGGAGGATTATAATAATGTCCCAGATATACCTGAGCCAGACTCATATCCATCTAAACCATCCCCTCCAGACGACAACATAGGTTTTGCGCAACTCATAAATATAGCAGCCAAATATCATGGGGTAAAATTACACTCAGACCCTTTGGAGGAAGATTTTTTATTAGAGACTTTTACACAATCACAAAAGTCAACAAGTACTTTACCTATGTTAAAAGGTATGATTAAACATGCCCCTGATGTGTTTAAAGACCCTGTCAGGGCTAGAGTTCTCAACCCCAGGGTTGATAAAAAATATAGACCAGCTCCAAATGATCCAGCTTATATCAAGGGGCAGCTCCCTCTAGATTCTCTAGTAGTGTCAAATGCCCGAAAACGGGCAAATTCCCAAACAGGTGATGCCCCTCTGCCAGATAAAGAATCTAAACTACTGGACGCATCTGGTAAACAGGTATGACAGGGCGCATTATGATGAGCTTGAGACACTCATGCAACATCTTCCAGAACAATACAAGGCAAAAGCTAACGACCTCATACAAGAGGGAAAGCTAATTACAAACACCTCTATCAAATGTGCCCTTGATGCAGCGGACACAGCATCTTGTGCCGTTAACACAAGCGTTTTACTGCGCAGGCACGCATGGCTATGCATATCTGGCTTTAAACAAGAGGCGCAGTCTCAAATTCTTAATCAGCCTTTTGATCAAGAACACTTATTTGGACCTACTGTAGACACATCTTTAGAGAAGATGAACAAAGACACAAACAGCTAAGTCCATGGGGGCCTTACACTCACCAACAACTAGAGGTTCCTTTCGTCGCTCCTTTTATAGGGGCGCCTCCAAAACCATTTGGACAGACAACACTTCTTCTTCCTACAAAAGCCCCACTCAAACTTCCTCTAATAAAGGATATTTTAGAGGGGGTTACAGAGGAAATAACAACAAAGGAAGAGGCCGCGGTAATAACACCCGCACCTCCCCTACCACTAAACAGTGACTTCCCTCCACTCCCCCCAGACCACTCCACTCCGGTCGGGGGAAGACTATCACAGTTCCTACCTGTCTGGAATTCCATCACCACAGACAGGTGGGTGAGACAAATTATCCAGTATGGTTACTGCCTGGAACTCACCTCTACTCCTCCACACATACCTCCCAAACAACGTCCAATGTCCACAGAACATCTCAAACTTCTAAAACAAGAGATTCTCTCTCTTTTGCAAAAACACGCAATAGAACCGGTTCCCATACACCATTAAAGTACAGGGGTTTACTCCCTTTACTTCCTCATCCCAAAAAAGGACGGTACTCTCAGGCCAATATTAGACCTCAGACCGTTAAACCTGTACATACAATCCGACCACTTTCACATGGTCACTCTCCAACAGGTCCTCCCATTGCTCCAACAAGGCGATTTCCTTGCCACTCTAGATCTCAAGGACGCCTACTTTCACATTCCTATTCACTGTGCGAACAGGAAATATCTACGGTTTGTAGTGGACGGTCAGCACTACCAGTTCAAAGTGCTCCCATTCGGAGTGACAACAGCACCCAGAGTCTTCACAAAATGTCTCGCAGTAGTAGCAACTCACTTGCGAAGACAACACATTCATGTGTTTCCTTACCTCGACGACTGGCTCATAAAAGCCAAGTCACGCAGCGATTGTGTGCCCCACACACACAAAACAATTCAGCTGCTGCACGACTTAGGATTCACAATAAACCTCACCAAGTCACATCTTCAACCATCCCTCACCCAACAGTATCTAGGCGCCACAATAGATACTTCAAAAGCCCTTGCATACCCCAATCCAGCCAGGATAGCCAGCATGCAAGCTCTCATAACATAATTTCACCCTCAACACTCACTACCAGCTCGAGTGTTTATGCAACTAATAGGGATGATGGCCTCTTGCATTTTAATTGTACCTTATGCAAGACTCCAAATGCGTCCATTACAGGAATGTTTAGCACATGAGTGGAACCAGGCTCAAGGTCAGCTTGCAGATCTGGTGTTGGTGGACAGCCGCACACATCGCTCTCTGCAGTGGTGGAACTCACAAAACCTTTCCAAAGGGTGGCCGTTCCTAGACCCGGTTCCACAGATAGTGCTAACAGCGGACGCATCGCTCACCGGCTGGGGAGCTCCTCTCTTAAACCATACCATTCAGGGTATGTGGACCCATCAACAGAAACTGCTCCACATCAATCACCTCGAATTACTGGCGATTTTTCTCGCATTAAAATCATTCCAAATACATCTCGTACACAAAGCTGTCCTAGTCCGTATGGACAATATGACAGCAATGTACTATGTACAAAAACAGGGGGGGACACACACTCTGCAGCTTTCACGCCTAGCGCAAAGCATATGGAGATGGGCCATTCCTCGAAAAATATACCTTTTAGCAGAACATCTTCCAGGGGTACACAATCAGATTGCGGATCTGCTCAGTCGTCAGAAACAACAGATCCACGAATGGGAACTTCATCCACAAGTTCTTCATCCGTTTTTTCAAATATGGGGCCACCCAGACATAGATCTGTTCGCCACACATTTAAACACAAAATGCCCAAGCTTCGCCTCCAGGTATCCACACCCATTGTCCAAAGGCAATGCGATATGGATGAACTGGTCAGGCAGATTTGCGTACGCTTTTCCGCCTCTCCCGCTCATTCCATTACTGGTGCGCAAGCTCAAACAACAGTCTCTCACAATGATCCTAGTTGCTCCAACATGGGCCCGGCAACCATGGTTCACAACCCTGCTAGAACGCTCAGTAGTTCCACATCAAAAGTTGCACCTTTCCCCAAAGCTTCTCACGCAGAACCATGGAGAGATAAGGCATCCAGATCCAGCTCAACTGAACCTAGCGATCTGGCTCCTGAAGTCTTAGAGTTTGGTTACCTCATCCTTCCCTCAGACTGTATGAACGTCATTAAGGAGGCTAGACGTCCTACCACTAGAGCATGCTATGCAGCTAAATGGAAAAGATTTGTGATCTACTGCAATAACAACACAATCAATCCACTAGATGCTTCAATTCAAAACAATTTTTGTTCTCTTGCATCTACAAAGATGTAATCTGGCATACACATCTATAAGATTACATCTTGCTCCTATAGCTGCTTACCTACAAAACAGACAACACTTGTCATTGTTTAGGGTACCTGCCATCAAAGCATTCATGGAAGGCCTTAAAAGAAGAATTCCTCCCAGAGTTCCACCCTCTCCAGTGTGGATTCTAAACATTGTCCTTACCAGGCTCATGGGTCCCCCATTTGAACCTTTACATAAAAGTGAGCTACAATTTCTCACATGGAAAGTAGCTTTCCTTGTGGCGATCACATCTCTCAGAAGAGTTAGTGAACTCCAGGCATTACCCATACAAGAACCGTTTTTACAAATGCATCACAACAAAGTGGTTCTTAGGACAAACTCTAAATTCTTACCAAAAGTCTTTTCTGCTTTCCACCTTAACCAGTCTGTTGAACTACCAGTCTTTTTTCCTCAACCAGACTCAGTAGCAGAACGGGCTCTTCATACGCTTGACGTCAAAAGAGCTATTCTTTACTACATTGAAAGGACAAAAACTTTCAGGAAAAGTAAACAACTTTTTGTAGCTTTCTCACCACCACATAAGGGCAATCCTATATCAAAAGCTGGAATTGCCAGGTGGATCGTTAAATGCATCCAGATATGCTACCAAAAAGCAAAACGTACATTATCCATTCCCCCTAGAGCGCATTCCACACGCAAACTAGGGGCTTCTATGGCATTCTTAGGAAACATTCCCATGGATGACATTTGTAAAGCAGCAACATGGTCTACACCGCACACTTTCACAAAACACTATTGTGTAGATGTGCAGGCAAAGCAGGATAGTGTGGGCCAGGCTGTACTAAGGACACTTTTTCAAACCACTGCAACAGATACAGGTGGCCACCGCTAGGGAGAGTACTACTGTACAGTCTATGCACAAGTATATATTCTGCAGCTCATATGCCTCGAACAGAAAATGCTACTTACCAGTATGCTTCTGTTCTTGGCATGTAGAGCTGCAGAATCATATATGCCCACCCGCCTCCCCGGGTACCTTTATCTGTTGCAGTGCTATCTTACTTAGATACATCACACATGGACATCTATTTCTGTTTCTCACAAACTCCATCATCACCCTTTATGGCGAAAAACAATCTGAGGATGGAGTCGATGCCCATGCACACTATCACCCTAAGGAGTAGTCTCCTATCTCGTGACTACAAAGAACTTCTTCCAAAACAACAACAAACTGCAAACATCCGAGCCCAACACCAGATGGCGATCTATGCACAAGTATATGATTCTGCAACTCTACATGCCAAGAACAGCTGCATACTGGTAAGGAGCATTTTCCTTCCTGGTCGTCAAGGAGCAGCCCCCACACTTAGTCAGATTGCCAGCTACCGCTAATCCCTACCACTATCTCTTGCCTTGCCACCAAAAGTATTCACTTATAAAGTACACACTCCTGCCGCCTTGTGAGTAGCTGAGGAAAAGTACTCTGTGGGAACAGTTGCGATTGGAGATGCTGCCAGTCCCTCATAACCAAGTGGCTTTCCTTTTACAGACAGGTCTGGCTGCTGGAATCCCTCAGCAAAGCTAGAATTGCTAACCTTTTTGTCTGGGACATTTTGCCCTCTTACTTTCAGGCATGTAACCCTATTCACCCCATTGAAAGCCCACAAATGTGGCAATGTATGCAGCCTACTACCCGTTGGCCTGTGCCTCTTTGTACCCATTCTTGCAACCTAGCATAAACCTAGATATCTTCTGTTGTGTAAGGCTCCCTAAACTCCCCCTTCCTCTCAAAGCCCCCCAAAACTAGGATCTGTGCATCCCCGACAGGGGGGGGTAACTTGCATAGGAAATGAAGGCTCCCAGTTTTCTATTTTTACTATTACAGATAAATACAGACCGACAACAATGTTTACTCTCTGTATTTATTTTTACAAGTGGAAAAATACAGAAAATTGGGCTGCTAGTGAGTGACTTTCATGAATTCCAGGCCAGCAGCTGAGCAGATAGACAGCCTGGGAAGTTAGAAACGGGATTATTTTACGTAAAATACAGGCTTATGTCAACATATATTTATAGCTCGGAGACTGAGAAGCTAACGGGTGGGCAGAGGCATCTCCTATCTGGCGGGGCCTGAATAAACGGTGCCAACAGGACTCCATCACTCCATCCGCTCAGGAAAGAGAGCCCACATGAGAAGGGCGCGGAGCACTCAGAGTTTTGAGACACTGGGGGGACCTACTCTGGGACCGAATTCCTTCACAACGCCGACACATGGAGCGCTGCCACAATGCCTTACTCTCAATTGCCTTACTCTCAATTCTGCTTTTGGGAATTGGGGTCGATCTGCTTACCTTCGGAGCTGTCCCTTCCACCTCTCCTCTCATGGGGCAAGCTGGAGGATGAGGCTGACTGCGCTTCCTAGTAACACTGGGACTGCTACCGTCTATGGAACTCTGACGATGCCCCATGGGTGGAAACCGAAACTGTTTGTACTTACCTCGGTGACCGAGTACCCTTGGCCGTTGCCCGGTGGAGCTGTCCTATGCAGCTATAGAGGAGTCTGGTTCTGGTTCACCCCTCAGCCGGACATCGGACATTGTTTTTTACGGTTCTTCTTGGTTTATCTGTCTTTCACACTGACTGCTTGGTTCCCCCTGATGGACTTTCCCCCTCCTGCCTGCCTTGACTCTATCGGCATTCCCCTCCCCTGTTTTCCTTTCCCTCTCTCTGTTACGCCACGCACTAGTAATGCATACTACTGTGTTACTGTGGCTTCATTGTGTCCTTATGTGCTATTCGCTAGTAACTCTTGTTGTTACTAAGTCATCACTGTGTAACTTATGTAAACATTTTGTAACTTGCAACTCGCTGTTCCTTATGTAAAGCGCTCTGATACCTCCGGGTCTAGCCAGCGCTATATAAAACTCAAATAAATTTAAAAAAAATAGTGTCATTCTAATATTTACCTGTGGGCGTAATGTTTTATTATATATGGCTGCTTAATTTGCTAAAACACGACAAGCATCAGTGTAAAAGTGCATGATTATTGCTTAACTGAATGTGGAAATATACCATTTTACGACTTTGTGTATTCTCAAAACACAAAATGAATGTGGATAAATGTCAATAAGATGGCCAAAAATAAATATGGATAGAGACAGACGGAAATGTTAAAAATAAATACCATAAAACCTGGAACCGTAGTCCTAATGAATCCTTCCCACTCCTTCTTGCTGCGTGGGGACTGTAGTGGGTTGAACCTGTGCTCCTTCTGAAGGGGGCGGGCAGCCCTGGGAGCGAAGATGTGTATTACAGGGGTAGCATCTGAGTGCATGCTGGGGCAAGGGCACATTCCACTCTCAAAGGAAGCAACAATAGCTTTTCTGTGCAGCAACCCAATTGCAGACATTTGTAAGGCTGCAACAGGTCCAGCATTCACGTTTTAACCCGCAAGGGCAGCGTACTGTGAGTACAGATCCTTCCTTGCCCCAAAGTCCACCTCAGTCCAAGAAGAAGGCTCCAGTCCAACCCCCGCCTCCGGGCCACGGTCGGCACCGAGAACATGTTTCCGACGCCCTGCCCTCCGGCTCGGCACCGAAACACACCCAAAAACCTTCCGGCGCCAAGCCACCTGAAGACGGGCTCTGATCCAAAACCTTCGGTATCGAAGTCGAAGCCAGGCTCCGGCCCGCCCCCTTCGGCGCCGAAAACACTTTCGGATCCAAAATCATCCGGATCAAAAACCTTGGCACCAAAACCATCGGCATCGAAACAACCGGACGTGGCGATTCCATCTCAAGAACAACATTTCGATGCTCCGCCTACCAAACCGGATCCGAAACAGAGACAGTTGTACATCCATCCAACTACTGGACATATCACCACAAAAGTGACCCTTAAAAGGTAACCTGACACAGAGGAGACCTACCACATTCCTTTAAAGAGGAAGAATGTCGGGACTAATCCTTCTCCTCCTCCCCTTCCATCTCCTTCTCCTCCGCCTCAATCTTGAATGATTTCACCTGAGCACTCACCACCACATACACCTCAAGATCAGGATGATGAGGATGGGGCTGGGGACAATGCACCATTACTACCAGACCCATGGGCAGATTATAATACCGACTCTCCCACAGGAAATGATCCTGACATGTACCCTACCAAGCCCTCTCCACCGTACGACAGCGTAGGTTACATAGAACTGCTGGGTTAGAACTGCCAACCACCATGGTATACTGCTGCACAAAGAATCCCTTGAAAAGGATTTCCTTTTTGAAACCCTAAGCAGCACACATCATCGCGCACACTCCCCATGCTCAAGGGTATGATCAGGCACGTTGATGACATATTTAATGACCCCGTCAGAGCCCGTATCCTTACCCCTAGGGTAGATATAAAGTACAAGCCAGCACCATCTGACCCAGCGTACATAAAGGGACAATTACCATTGGACTCCCTAGTGGTGTCCAACGCATGTAAAAGGGCCAACTCCCAAACTACAGGAGATGCTCCACCCCCAGATAAAGAATCTAAGCTTCTTGACGCTTCACCTTAAGAGCACCATTTCCTGAGTATTGCTTTTCCCACGTGTTGCAGAATTTAATACTTTGAAATGGTTACTATGGAAGGAAATTTGCCCAATTCATTTTGGATACAACAGGCCATGGAAAACAGACTTTGGGTCCGCTGTACCCAACTTGAGTTTCATTGGAAGATGCGAGCCATTACGTCAAGTCGACAGGAGCTCTGGGAGGTAACATAAAACATTCAAGTTGTTGTTTGGACCAGAAAGGTCTACTTAAAAGAAATACAGTAAATATCGACTTTATAGAAACTGGATCATAAATTGAATTATTTAACTGTGCTCTTGCAGCGCAAAATGACATGCATATATTAAGATTCTGCGCCCTGTGGTAAACATTAGTAGAGCCAGGGATCCTGTACTGGGTGGTTATAAATCTTGCAGGCTGTGTTGGTATGTCAAGGAATCACTGGCAAAATTTTTAGCATTTGTCCTAATTTGCACAAAGAAAGGAAGAGATATTTAAGATTTTTTTGGTGGATCGCTAAATAAGATCTTAACCGATATTGTAGTGTCTGAGTGGGGATGCTTTACAGCGAACAGAAGTATTGTACGTTTTTGGACTTGGCAATTAAAGAAATTACCGCTCAAACTACAAATTGTTTATTTTAGAAAGGTCTTCAGTGGCCTTTCCACACAGGATGGAAAGATTGTATATTTTGCTGTTTTATGTATGTTTTAATGTGGTGTTTTAATTACGAGAATTTGAGTATTTGGCTTATTGTAGTAACTTTTATTAATTCTATTATAAAATGTTAACTTAAACCACTCTGTCTTCCATCTGCCTACCTTTTTCTCTGGGGTGGTGAGGAGGTGGTGTTTGTGGGAAGCAGTGGAAGGGCTGCAGAGTGGCCGGTTTGTTTTTCCACAGGGATTTGAGCTCGAGGTGCTGGAGCGTGTGAGCTATCGCCAGTTCTTTATTCAACATAGACAATAGATCAGCTGGGCTCTCTCCTCCTCAGTCTAGAATGTGCTCGAGACCGGAGAGGATGTGGCAGCCTTCCTCCCCTTCTCAAGTTCAGTAGTTGGCGCGTAGGGTGCCCGAACAATGGAAATTATATTCTTTAGTAGCTTCCCCCAGTTGATAACATAAACATAGGCAAGTCTTGCCTTTACCCTGCTAGCTCTTTAATTTGTGAGTGTCTACTGTCTTTTATTCTGACGCCCTTCTTCCATTGCTTCGCAGTAATGGATGTTGAACTTGAAAGTTGTGTGTTGCTCAGATGCAGCACCCTGGAGCCTTACTTCTTTCTCCCTCTTTTGGCAGGAATTGAATGAGCGTTGGAGGGCCTTACAACTACTGGCCGAAGAGAGGAGTCAGCTTCTCGGCAGCGCACACGAAGTGCAAAGATTCCACAGGTAATGAGGGAGGGGGGGTAGTTCTGTGATGTTTAAAATGCAGGTAGTACTTGGTGGCCCTTTATTTTTGTTTTCACCTCAATCCAGTGAAGCCCGTCTGATCTACCTTTCAAGCAGCATAGCCCCACGGGTCTGCCAGGGTAATTATGAGACCCTCTCTCCAGATTTTGTTGTTCTTCCAATTTGGTTTTGCCTAAAAAATTCTAGGTGTAGAAACATTTCAAGAAAAGTTCTCATGGTGTTAAGTCTGCATCAAGATTACAGATCTGTCAATAGTTTTTCCATAATAAAGGCTGTTCTTCATTTGGCTGTGGTGTGCGCTGCATGTTCTGAGTCCTCTAGAAGAGCTCAGTGCTGACGGTGAAGCAAGAGGGCCCTCCTTCTGCGTCTGAGCCATGTTCTGAGCCCTGCACAAGAACTCTGTCCTGGCCCTGGAGCTCCCTCCCTCTGTGTCTGGGCCATGTTCTGAGTCCTCTAGAAGAGCTCAGTGCTGATGCTGGAGCAGGAGCTCCCTCCCTGTGCATCTGAGCCATGTTCTGAGCCCTGTACACAAACTCTGTGCTGACGCTGGAGCTCCCTTCCTCCCTCTGGGCCATGTTCTTAGTCCTTTAGAAGCGCTCAGTGCTGATGGTGAAGCAGGAGCTCCCTCCCTGTGCATCTGAGCCATGTTCTGAGCCCTGCACAAGAACTCTGTGCTGATGCTGGAGCTCCCTTCCTCTGTCTGGGCCATGTTCCGAGTCCTCTAGAAGAGCTCACTGCTGACGCTGAAGCAAGAGAGCCCTCCTTCTGCGTCTGAGCCATGTTCCGAGTCCTCTAGAAGAGCTCAGTGCTGATGATGAAGCAGGAGCTCCCTCCCTGTGCATCTGAGCCATGTTGTGAGCCCTGCACAAGAACTCCGTGCTGACGCTGGAGCTCCCTCCCTCTGTCTGGGCCATGTTCTGAGTCCTCTAGAAGAGCTCAGTGCTGACGGTGAAGCAAGAGAGCCCTCCTTCTGCGTCTGAGCCCTGTACAAGAACTCTGTGCTGACCCTGGAGATCCCGCCCTCTGTGTCTGGGCCATGTTCTGAGTCCTCACCAAAAGCTCACTGTTTGAACTGGAGAGGGAAATGTATAAATGGGCACAAAGTTATCGTCTGCTTTCTCTTTAAGGACCATCCCAGTAAGGAGAGGTCAGCAACGAATGGAAGAAAATGGACACAAATCATCTTGGAGTTTGTTCCCTTAATTGAAGTCTCTCAGTGAGCCATTCGTTATGCTTTGGATCCAAATAAGATCGAGCTTCAACCAAAGCTCCAGAACCTCTGTGTGAATTGCAGCCTCAGTCACTTTATACAGAACACTGAAAGCAACAGCCTTTCGGAGTCAACTGGCCTCAGAGGCAACCTGAAATCCAAATTCACCAGCACCAGTCGTCCTGCATGTCTGAGCATATTTAATGTGAGATCCTTTCTGAACAGACTAACGACAACAGATAAAATGTACTTCTCGACCTCCTGTTTTTTTTTTTTTTTTACACTGGCTTGGTAGGTGAAAACTAGAAATAGGACTTTGGAAGTGAAGGTCTAAATACCTACAAGCTGGCTCTCCTTTTGTACGGCGGGCCCCGGCCTGCAGCCTCCAAATCGGTTGCCGCCAAGCTTGACAGGCTGAGACTCCTCAGCGCACATTCAGAAGACTGACACCAGCACCACCTCGAAGCACAAATGCAAATAAATCTCTTCTCAAGCTGCTCAAAACTGAATTGCATGCATCTCCCTCGTAACAGGCTTTGATCGCGACCACATTTTGGTACTTTTCTAGCATGCTAAGCCCTGAGAAGTAGCTTCCTAGGCTACATCTGCCTGGTCCTCATAATCTGAAGGAAGAATAGTGGCGTGTGGGATCACCTGACCCGGTGCCCTCATGGCACTCTAGGTCAATTGAGAAATGTGTTCTAAAAGAACTTCAGTGTGAAGACTGGAATTCTGTAAGCTTCTGAGTACCATACGCTTGCTTATTTGAAAATCATGTCCACAAAATATTCTATTTTGTGCACCCATTTATCAATTGCCGGTGCACTTTTTTTTAAATGCACTAAGTCATACCTTGGGACTCTGCTGACACAATGAACTCTTCAGTGCGAGTAAGGTTTTGGTGCACAAAAGCACCTTTTGTCTGTTTCTTTAGTTCCGCAAGAAGCAAACCTGCCTTTTTAAAATAATAATTTGGCAGTGTGTAGCAATACCGATTTCTGTAACCAGAAGGCCCCCGCTTGGGCTTTATCAGGTGGAGTCTGTAAGCTGCTACTGCAGCAAGTTTGTACAACCCCCTCCTTGCTTGAATCTGCAGTGACCTGTGCATCCGCATCGACTCCAGCGTCGACCAGAGCCCTCTTCAAGTGCAGTCTCACCCGTCTCGATGGACTGTCATGGATTTGTATTTGGCCCTCCAGAGGCCAAAGCCTCTACCTGTTGTTGCTCTGAAAACTGAGATTACTTACTGTGGCAGTGGTTGCATTTTTGGATGCGTGTCATGGGTTCTCACTCGGTTGTCTCTACATAGGCGTACTGCCCTCCTATTCTTGATCACAAGTAAAACTAAGATGGGACAAGGGCGGTAGAGATTTGAGACCTCTATCATTATGAGGCAGTTTGTTTTGCTGGTGGTCATTTGACATACATTTTTAGGAAAAGCACTGAGTGTTCTACCGTCTTCCCTTTCAGCGTGGATATATCTGAATGTTTGTCGTCTACAGCAGTCCAGTAATGCTGCATGAAAGTGACTGTTAGTTGGATGTGCTGCAGTAGATGCTGCTTTGCATACTTCTCCCATCTAGTGTTGGGTGTGAACATTTGCAAATTGTTTTTCAATCAATTAAGTGGATTTATATAGCGCAGTTAATCACCCGAGTGGGCATCCAGGCGCTTGAGGGTCATGATGGCTGAGGTGACTCAGTTGAACAGCCAGATCTTGAGTGCTCTCGGAATCTCCAGTAGAGGGGTAAAGGTCTGTAGCTGCAGAGGGAAATTGTTCCTGGTTTTTGCGGCGAGGTAGGAGACGGAGCATCCTCCGCTGTTGCGAGTGAGAGGGTGGTGTAGTGTAGTAGTTGTCTAGTAGGATGGTGGAATTTCAGGCAGTGGTTGATGTAGGCTGGTCCTTGATTGTGCATCGTTTTGTAGGCGTGAATCATCTGCTTGAATTGACATCTCTTCTATATGGGGCGTGTGAGAAAGTGCCCTCTTTCTGTATGGTTGCCCCCACTTTTTGCTGAATTGCTGATGTTCTTTGACTGAGTGTGCCCTGGGCTCCTGCTAATCAGGTGCCTTGGGCCTATGTTCCTTCCCTAAAACTGCATTGAAGCCTAAACCCAATTGGCATCTCTGGCCACAGGTCAGCCCCTGATAAATGGTACCACAGGTACCCAGGGCACTGTGACCAGAGAAGGCCTCTAAGGGCTGCAGCACTTATTGTGCCACCCTTAGAGGTCCTGTACCCTGACACACACACACTGCCTTTGCAGGCTGCGTGTCTTGGTGCAGAACAAGGTGAAGAGTCGACATGGCACACATCCCTGTGTGCCATGCCCACAAACCACTGCCCTGGCATACATCAGTCACCCCTCTAGCTGGGTGCCCTATGCCAGTGGTGAGGGTACAGGTGCATGAGCCCTGTACCCCTACAGTGCCCAAGTCCATTCCTGGGCACTGTAAGTGCAGTGTTGCCATTAAGAGTATATGGTGCTGGGAGTTTGTCATTACGAACTCCACAGCACCATAATGGCTACACTGAAGACTGGGAAGTTTGGTATCAAACTTCTCAGCACATTAAACCCACACTGATGCCAGTGTGGGATTTAATGTAAAATGCACAACAGAGGGCATCTTATAGAGATGCCCCTGAAACTCGACCAACTTCTAGTGACCTGACTGAGTGGCTGCTTAGGCTGCCACCAACAGACATGTTTCTGGACCCCTGGGTCGAGAGCCTGCTGCTCTCGGGGGCCTGAAACAATGCACATCCTGGGATGAGGTGCCAAGCCTCCCCCCCCCCCCCCCCCCAGGATGGGCAGGGTTCACGAAGGAGAAGCTTCAAAGGCATGCCGCCTTTGTGAGCCTCTCCAGACCATTTGCTGCTTTCAGCAACTGGTCCCCACTGGTTCTACCCCCCACTTTGGGCGGGAGAACGGCGGGAAAAACAAGAGAGGAAGGGAGGTGTGCCCACCTCTGCCAACTCCACCCCTCAGTTGGGGGAGGCGAGGTGAAGCACAACCTCGAGTCCCCGCCATCTTGAGGATGGGGGGACCCAGCCAACCAGGGACAGGCTCCTGCCCCCCTCCCACCGGAGAGTGGCAGAACAGGGGGTGTACCCACCCCAGGGAAGGGACCCATTGGTCCCTGCCCTTTACCTACCTGTAACGCCCATAAATCTAGTATTTAGGGGGCACCCTGAACCTTACTTCCTCAGATCCAGCAACAACAAGAAAAGAAGATGAGAAGGACCGAAGAGCCGTGCAGAGCTAACAAGAGGACGACGCCCACTGACTTGGCCCCAGCCCTACAGGCCTGTCTCCCCTCGAACCTGCTCCTGCAAAATCCCGGTGTGTCCTGCAGCCAGCAACCTCAAAAACCCCGGAGGACCTGCCTGCCTTCCCTTCAAAGACTGAATCTCCCGTGAACACCGGACTTGTTCAAACTGCAACTTCTGGCCCCGGCCGGACACCGCGAATCCAGCCCACTCTGCACCCGCCGAACCCGGCCCGAGCTCGAGTGGAAAAACACCACGAGGAGGTCACCCTGGCGATCCTGAACCGAAATCCGGCAACTCCTGACCTGCCTCAAGCCTCCAATCGACGCCTGTAGCCTCAATCCAGAGGATCCCCTCTACCGCGACCAGAGCGGGTAAGACTTTCCGACGTCCCAAGGCACCCCTGCACCCGACGCCCCACGGCCTTGTTTGCCCAAACCAACGGTGCCTAACCAACCCAAGACATCCCAACTTACCCCTCGAAGTGGTGGTCGCACCCAGAAGATCCTCGTCCCGAGCTTGCAGTGTTTCTTCTAACCGGAGGCGCTCCATTGAAAATAACAGGGCACCCGACCTCAAAACAGCACCCTGCACCCGGCCGCCCTAGTGCCGCTGAGGGTGCACCCTTGGTGCTAATTTGGTTCCCTATTTGCCCTAACCTAAACCCTAGGAGCTTTGCTTCCACAACCCAGTGGCCTGCTTGCCAGCAGCCACCAACCGGAGGCCCCCTATCCTCCATAGGATAACATTGGGCCTCAACACTCTGCACCCGGCCGTCCTAGTGCCGCTGAGGGTGAAACAAAAGTGCATCCCTGACCCTGGGGGACCCCTGAGTCTAACCCCAGAACCTTAACACCCACAGTCGTTTACTTGCCTGCAAACCGATAACCTGTTTTTCCTCCATAGGATAACATTGACAATTTTTCTTCCAAAAAAACGACCAAGTGTGGAGTTTTGAAAACTAAAGATATTCTTTAAAAATCGTACAAATAACCAAAAGGTGTTCTCACCTGTTTGCAGGAAATGTCCCAGTGCTGAATCTAGGTATCCAGCACTGAGTTAGAAAAGTAACGTAAAAGTAACTTACCTGCAATTTACTGAAAAAGCCTATTCATTCCAATGTACTGTATTTGCTAAGTGTTGCAACCTACTGCTCCTCTGTAAATCAAACAAAGTACAATTTCTATTGCATTTTCAAACTGTTCTATATCCAGTAACTTATTACTGAAAAGTATTTAATGCTTACCTGTGCCAGGCTTGCTTGGTTCTAAAAATAAACAGTATATTTTTATACAAAAACAATTGGTCTAGAGTTCAGTTCTTGAGTGTGTGAATTCATTTGCTGACTGAGTGTGTACATCAAATGCTTAACACTGTCCTCTGATACTGCCTTACTGCTCGACCAAGCTACCACAAGTAGAGAGTAAGGTTCTATCTAACTTTAACCTCTGCCTACCTCTGGGGTCACCTGGACACACTATACCTCATTTTGGTGTAGTATATATAGAGCCAGTTTCTTACAGGGCGCCGGTGGGGTTTTCTGAGGTGGGGAGTGATGTGGGTCCATCTGGGGAGGTCGAGGATGAGTCTGGCAGCAGAGTTCCTTGTGGTCTGCAGTCTCTGCAGAAGGTGTGTGGTGATCCTAGCGTAGAGTGCGTTGCTGTAGTCTAATTGGCTGGTGATTAGGGACTGAGCGCCAGTATGCCTGGTGGTTAGGGGGAGCCATTTGAAGACTTTATGTAACATACAAAGTGTGCAAAAGCAGGCAGAGGCAATGGCGTTGATCTGATTTCTTCAAAGAAGCCTTCGGTATCAAAATATTTTGGGACTCCTCCCTTAGCCCACTCCCTTAGCCCACAATGCACTAGGACAGAGACTCGACCGCAGGTTTGTTTTTTTCCGCCTTTGAGTTTGGACTTTTCAGTCTGAATTCTCTCCCTCACAACTGCCTTGCATCAATAACTTCACAAGTGGGAGATGAATCCCCCAGTACTTCACCTGTAGTTTCATAAATGAGAAATGCTCATTGGACCTAGTCGATTCCTCCAAAAATGCTAAATGCCCAAGCTTTGCCTGGACCGCGCACCCCCAGTTTCTGGGCAGTGCACTATGGATGGTCTGGTCAGGGATATTTACGTACGCCTTTCCTCCACAGTCTGATTCCATTCATAGTATGTAAGATGAAGCAAACTCCCATGACTCATTTAAGTTGCCCCAACATGGGCGCGACAACCATGGTATTCGATGCTGCTTGAACTGGGATCCAAGATGTTTTCTCATCATTTAGTTCGTCACAATGCACCATACACACTTGATGTCCTGCTTCGCTCTACTTTCATTGCTTACTCGCTGGAGAAAACAATCCGAGGTGGATCTTTGTTCTGGTGCATTGTGGGCAAGGGAGGAGTCACAAGATCTCAAGACAGAAGACGATTTCTAAGAAAGACAACTTGCAAACGTTCCTGCCCAGTTCTAAATGGCAGGAGTATGTAGAGTATGTGATTTACATCACTACAAGCTACAAACTGAAGGTTACAGAGTAACTTTTTCCTTTCTTGGGCAGTGGGTGCTGCAGATAGGTGGTGCCCATCCGAAGAGGCCGCAACATGAATACTGCCTGACTCTCTAGGTTTTAGTGATAAGGAAGCAATGTGTCTTGATTACAGCAGTCGCTCATGTTTTTCCTCCTTGTTTTATTTTCTTCCAGAGATGCTGATGAAACCAAGGAATGGATTGAGGAGAAGAACCAGGCCCTCAACACAGACAATTATGGGCATGATTTGGCCAGCGTTCAGGCTCTGCAACGGAAACATGAGGGTTTTGAGCGTGACCTGGCAGCTCTAGGTGATAAGGTGAGATTCCCCGAGACCTGCCTCTGTTGCAGACCCTGACCCTTCTTCGCCCTTGTTGCCACCATGTGCAGTCCCATGTCGCATTTTTTCCATACTAATAAACCACAGCATCTCCTTGCCAGCGTTTCTCGAACCTTGACATTGTTTCATAGAGGCGTCTTGTCAATGTGTTCTGCACTCGTCTTCCTCTCTTGCTGTCACATGCACATCCCCACAGTTGCATTTATTCCACCTCTGCGCTATGCAGCAGCCTTTTTCTTATGTTCCAATTTTTTCTATCTCGCTCTTTCTCCAGGTAAATTCTCTTGGCGAGACTGCTGAACGCCTCATCCAGTCGCACCCAGAATCTGCAGAAGATATCCAGGAGAAGTGCACTGAGCTCAATCAGGCCTGGAGCAGCTTGGGGAAACGGGCTGACCAGCGTAAGGAGAAACTGGGCGACTCTCATGACCTCCAACGCTTCCTTAGCGATTCAAGGTATGGTCTGCTGGACGCCTCTGAGGCTGAGGTGGTGGAACTCTGGTGATAATGCCCTTTGATCTCATTTGTGCCCACAGCTTCCCCTCATGTGCCCTCCGATCCTGATCGGTCGCTTCATGTGCCGTCTGATCTCTGCCTCTGCCCACCAGCGTGACTGGCCATCGATCTTAACAGCGCCGTTTGGTGCTTATGCTCTGTGCCCTTTGAGCCCTTCCTATACCCATCTCTGTCATGGTGCCCATCAGTATGGTTGTGTCCATGTGGCCATCTGTGTGATTTTGCTCTCTGATCCTACGTGTCTGTCCATGTACTAGTGCATTGTGCCCACACTCTGAGCTGCCCTTAGGTGTGCTTTTGCCCACACATCTCTCTGGCCTTGTATATTTTTCCAGTGTGCCCTTTTAAAAGGGCCTTAAATCACCTATATTTTAAGTCCTTGCAGCTTAAGACCCATGCCTGGAGACCTCCATGGAGGTATTGTGCAACTTGTAAGAGTAGCCGCATCTTTCTGTCACTGCCTGGTGCATCAGAGTATATGGGCCCCTCATGCTACCTTAAAGTATGTTTGCTTTAATCGGTGCACTAAATCTAATTAATCTTTTCTTTGTAAAGCAACACTCGCTGTGGTGCGGATTGTTTGCAAGCTTTTTCTTTGGGACCATGTTCTTGTTCCTTACCCATCAGTAGCTTGGACCCTCTTCCATTGAGGGATTCAGTGTCTTTAATTTTTTGTGAGTTTGTATTCCTGAAGCGCCACTGTTGCACAAGTTACTTTGTGCCACTGTGTGCGTCACTGTTGAAGATCACACATCCATTTCAGTTTTACAGGAAGGGACATTTAGAAAAGTTCCCTGCATTTTCCTAGGGATTTAACTATTGCATACTCCCTATGCTCTTTTTTCTGTTTCCCTTGTGCACGTTGGTGTGCTGAAAGTGTTACTTCTGAGCATTTGATTAGTTCCTCGTGTACTTCAGCATGCTTGCAGAACTAGTCTCCCACTGTAATCACTCCTCACGCTTGAAGTTGTTTCTAATATTTTCTGTACAATGTTTCCCTTCTACTCATGAAAGGGACCTCATGTCGTGGATCAATGGAATAAGAGGGCTTGTGTCCTCCGATGAACTGGCCAAGGATGTGACAGGAGCCGAGGCTTTACTGGAAAGGCACCAGGTAGGGAGCGCAGTATCCTCAGAGGGCTGACCCGCCAGCTGATGCAGGTCCAGACCCTACTGAACAGTTCATGGCTCCCCGGTTGGGTGTTCCCTTTAGGTTCCCCATCTACTAATGGTTTTGTTCTTCTTCAGGAACATCGCACGGAGATTGATGCCAGAGCTGGAACTTTCCAGGCCTTCGAGCAGTTCGGACAGCAGCTGCTGGCTCGCGGGCACTACGCCAGCCCCGAGATCAAGGAGAAGCTGGATGTCCTGGATCGCGAGAGAGCGAGCTTGGAGAAGGCCTGGGTCCAGCGCAGGATGATGCTGGATCAGTGCCTTGAGCTGCAGGTAGTGCCCTTGTGTGCTTCAGCATTCTTTTCGTCTAGTCTGCTTTTGCTTGATGCCCTTTACAAGATCTTCCATGATGACAAGTATGTTTTTGTTTCATGAAGCTCTTTAACAGGGACTGTGAGCAGGCAGAGAATTGGATGGCGGCGCGAGAAGCCTTCCTGAACAGCGAGGACAAAGGCGACTCCCTGGACAGTGTTGAGGCGCTCATCAAGAAGCATGAAGACTTTGATAAAGCGATCAATGTCCAGGTAGGACCTGACCGATCCTTGTATCGGTTAAGATTGTAGGATGCTCGGACTGGTTTACAAGAGTTGGGCTTATTTAAATCTCTTCTAAATGCACGTGGTTGAGTTTCTTTTAAGTCCCTGTAAAGACTGCTTGGTGCTTGTTGGCTCGAGGGCCAGGACTGAATTCGACAGAAGATAACTTCGGAAATGAAAGGGGATGTTGGATGAAACTAACTGGAGATTTGTCTCTCTCGAACAGGAAGAGAAGATCGCTGCCCTTCAGTCTTTTGCTGATCAGCTGATTTCTGCCGACCACTACGCAAAAGGAGACATTTCTGGCAGGTGCAATGAGGTGCTGGATCGGTAAGTGTTTGTGGCACTGCTCGGAGTCGCGTGCTGCAGAGGCTGCATTTATTTCCGGAAGCGTACCTTGCATGTCTATCCTGAGAGCTTGAAATTTTTAATAGCAAGAGTTTCTGAAATTTTTATCGTCCTTTTCCACAGTGAAACATTAAGTCCTCTTTGAGAGGGTAGCGCCTGCCCCTTCTCGCGTGTCACAAAGGAGGAGTATAACAACACTCCCTCATGCTCTTCTCTCTTGTTCCCCTCAAGATAAATTTTTGTTTTGGTTCATGCTTCCTCAGCCAAGCATCTCACTGTACGTTATGCCCGTTTGCCCCCAAGTAGGCCTACCAGAAGAGTGTAACCTTCCCCGCCCCACTACACTTTGTTCATGATCTTGAGTCATTCCCGCCCAGCACCCCATCATTGCCTTAAGGTCTCCCCTATTGCAGCATAGACTGCTCCACTGCTTTCTTGGTTGGTTCATGCCATTAAAGTGATAACGCATATATATGTAAGTGCATTTCAAGTCCGGTCCTATGTTGGCTTGCTGGCCTGCAGGTGGCGCCATCTGAAAGCGCAGATGATTGAGAAGCGGTCCAAGCTGGGCGAGTCACAGACCCTGCAGCAGTTCAGCCGTGATGTGGACGAGATTGAGGCCTGGATCAGTGAGAAGCTGCAGACCGCCAGTGATGAATCCTACAAAGACCCCACAAACATCCAAGTAGGTGGCCATTGGGTTGTGTTGCTAAGGCTGGTATGTGTTGTGAACTAGAACCGCCCATCATTCCCAGCTGTATCTCCCACAGTATAGCAAAAGACACCTAAATGTCCTTCTCCAAGAGAGAGCTCTTGTCACCCTTACCGCCTGGCCATACTTCAACTGGCCAGCAGAAGGCATGCCCGTAGCCTAGGCGCATGTGCCTTCTGCCCCAGAATTGTACTTCTGCATTTACCTTTTAGGATGACTGGAGGGAGTCTAGTCAGGGAGGTTACTCTGTAGCTCCTAAGACCTATGTCATGTTCTACAGGTGAATTTGAGCTTCTTATTCTGCATCATCCTGTTGTCTTGTGCAATACCAGATGGTAGTGTTCAGTTCATGAACCTGCCATGCTGGGTTGAGGTGGAAAACTTTCCCAATCTGTGTCTGCCGTGGGTATGCTTTATGTATAAATTAAAGCATCTACTTGATGTTTGCAGTCTGGGCTACAGTGGAAATGCCTATATTCAGTGCTTGAGAACATTCTGACTGTGTGTTTATACACTCTGCCTTGTCCATCAGCCTCCAGTACAGCTGTGCCCAAGCTCTGGGGTCCTGCAGGCTGGTTGTGCACACAGTGTTTAGTGTCTGGATGCACAGCTCATTCCTTAGGAAATTGCGTTCTTTAGGTGTACCATACAGTGCAGATGTTTACACCCCCTGCCGCGCAGGAGCTTGCGTTTTGAGCTGTGCCTGTAGAGGGGTACTTACCCACATGCCTCAGTGTGCTCTTCCATTAGCTTTGCTCTTTGAATTAGCAGCATTTGTGAACACCACCGGTGTAGGAAAGTGCCCCTTTTTGCATGGTTAGCCCCCACTTTATGCCTGACATCTGATGCAACCTGACATGATGTGCCCTGGGTCCCTGCCAACCCGGTTTCCAGGGCCTGTGTTCTTTCCCAAGACTGTACCTTTGTACCCACAATTGGCACCTCCCTGGCCACAGGTAAGCCTCTTGTAAAAGGTACCATGGGTACCAAGGGCACTGTGACCAGGGAAGGCCTCCAAAGGCTGCAGCACCTATTTTGCCACCCTTAGGGGGCCTGTACACACACACACACACACACACACACACACACACACACACACACACACACACACACCCACACCCACACCCACACCCACACCCACACCCACACCCACACCCACACCCACCCCGCGTGTTTTGGTACAGAGAAAAGTGAAGAGTCGACATGGTGGGGGCGTGGCTTGCCAACACCCGAAATGGTCGCACTGTTCTGAGGCTCCGAGCCTTAGAAGCTTAATCTCCCCCACTAACTCTGTGCAATTATCCGCATAGCCCGATTCGATGCCGGCACTGAGTTGCTGTTGAAGTGTGGAGTCCTCCGGTCCCGCGTAACTGCTGATCTGGCCGCCCGACCCGGAGTTAAGACATCGCAGCTCCGGACCGCGGCAGCAAGGACGCGCTGGCCGTGACGTCGTCCGTAGCTGATCTACGCGAGGGCCGCTCCAGTGGCCTGGCCTGAATACGAGGGCGGTACTCGGCCTTCGGCGCGGCTGTCCCCGGGCACCGGAGGAGTGGCGGGGACGCGGGCAACGTCCCCGTTACTGTCCGGCGAGGACGCTCATTGCTGGTGTGGTGCTGCACCGGGTGGGCTCCGGTGCGAGAGTTAACATCGGCGAGAAGGACGCCGCCATTTGCGCCATCGACTTGGCTCTGGGGCTGGTGAGGGCGAGGGGCTCTCCACCCCCTCGGGCAGAATATTGACGCCGCTGGATTCGAGACTGGCTGTGGGCCACTCTTCCCGAGTGTCTCTCATCGAGACGCGGTAAGGGCGCCACTGGTACCATGACCACTAACAAGGGATCTAGACAATCCAGTGTGCTTCAATTAGCAAAATTCGCCCACTCCAAGGCTGAAGTTGCGGACTGCAAACCGGCAGACATGGAGGTCAAACAGCTGACGCCTGTGGAGGGCCCGTCCCTCGCTGATGTGATGGAAGCTATTCAAGGGGTCCGCACGGCGCTGGAACAGAAGATCGACACGGCTGTGACCGAGATCACTCATATTCGCGCCGATTTTCGCAAAATGGGGGACAGGGTCAAAGAAACGGAAATATCAGTGCAAACCCTCCAGACTTCTACAAAGTCCCTCGAAAACAAAGTCAAACACCTGCAGGCTCAAGCATCGGATTTTGAGTTGAAGTTGGAAGATTATGAAGGGAGAGCGAGGAGGAATAATGTGCGCATTTTGGGGGTTCCATAAAAATCGGAGGGGCAGGCCGCTGACCTGTTTATTGAAGAAATGATACTGAAACACCTACAGCCATGGTCTCTCTCAAAGTATTTCTCCGTGGAACGGGCGCACCATGTACCAGGGGGCCCACCGAAGCCTGGCGCTCCTCCACGACCTCTGTTGGCAAGGATATTTAATTTCCGAGATAGGGACGTAATCCTCCAGACAGCTAGGACTGCCCCGCCTCTCAAGTTTGAGAATGCTACTATCAACCTTTTTCCGGACTTTACCTACATAGTGCAGCAAAGGCGCAGATCTTTCCTTGAAGTCAAGCGAGCTCTCCGAGAACAAGGCCTTAAGTACGCCATGCTTTTTCCGGCTAAACTGAGTTTTTCCAGACTCCTGATGAGACTTGGGATTGGTTCGAAGGCTGGCGCGCCTCCAATGCTCGCCGACACTCGTCGCCAAGCCATGAACAGGGATGAAACAGACTGCAAGAACGAGCTGATCGAAGTGGTAGTGAGTGATCGCAGGAATGTTGTACTTGCGACGTGGACACAAGGAACATTGGTTGATGTTGGGAGGCAGTTTGGTTTTTGGTTTGGGGGGGCGGGCTGTTTCATCAGTTTAAGCGGCTCCACCATGTAAGAAAGTGGCTCTGTATATACTGCACCAAAGTAAGGTTCAGTGTGCACAGAGTCCACAGTCCCCAGAGGTTTGGCAGAGGCTAAAGTTAGATATAACCTTACTCTCTAAAGTGGTAGCTTGGTCGAGCAGTAAGGCAGTATCAGAGGACAGTGTAAAGCATTTGTTGTACACACTCAGTCAGCAAATGAAGCCACACACTCAAGAACTGAACTCTAGGCCAATGGTTTGTATATAAAAATATAGTTGTTTTATTTTAGAACCAACAATGGGTGTCAAAATATACTTTCTCAGAATGAGATGCTTTAGTTAACTACTGTTCAATTGGCAATAGACTTTTGAATGCAATAGTTACAGTTGTTGCAATATGCAACACAATTTTAAACACAATTATACATTGAGCTCAATGGAAATTTCTGGTTAAATGCAATAGATTACTTTTGGATTACTTTTCTAACCACGGGACTGGATCTTGGATTCAGTCCCGGGACACTTCCTGTAAACAGGTGAGAAAAAGCGTTTTGGTTATGGTAGTGATTTTTGAGGAATATTACTGTATTTCAAAAGTTGACACTTAGAAACTTTTCTGGGTAAAATTACCAATGTTATCCTAGGGAAGGAAATACAGTTTGCAAGCAAAGTACGTTTACGTTACTTTTGTAATCCAGTGCTGGACTCCTAGGTTCAGCACTGGGACATTTACTTAAAACAGGTAAGTAATTACGTTTTTGTAGTTTGTACGATTTTTAAAGAATATTTGTATGATTCAGAAATCGACACTTAGAAACTTTTTCAACAAAAAGCAGGCAATGATATCCTATGAGAGGAATTTCCAGTTACTGGTAAGTACGGTAAAAATTACTTTTCATGGTCGGTACTGGACTAAAAGATGCAGTACTGAGGTCTCTCCTGATAGTAGGTGAGTAATTCGGAATTCGTTACTGTTGTGATTTTTAAGCAATATTTTGGTATTTCAAAAGTGGACACTTAGAAGAAATTTCACAGAAAACCAGTCAATGGATCCCTATGTAAGAAAATTCAATTCGCCGGTAAGTTACTTTTAACGTTACTTTTGTAATCCAGTGCTGGACTCCTAGGTTCAGCCCTGGGACATTTACTTAAAACAGGTAAGTAATTACGTTTTGGTAGTCTGTACGATTTTTAAAGAATATTCTTGTTTTCAAAAGTCGACACTTAGAAACTTTTGGAAGAAAAAGTGTCCATGTTATCCTATGAGGAAAAATGAGTTATCGGTCTCGAGGTAAGTAATCGGTCTTTTGAGTTAGGGTTCTGGGGTTAGACTCAGGGGTCTCCCAGGGTCAGTGATGCACTGTTGTTGCACCCTCAGCGGCACTAGGGCGGCCGGGTGCAGAGTGTTGAGGCCCAATGTTATCCTATGGAGGATAGGGGACTCCGGTTGGTGGCGGCTGGCAAGCAGGCCACGGGGTTGTGGGAGCAAAGCTCCTAGGGTTAAGATCAGGGCACGTTGGGGACCAAGTTAGCACCAAAGAGGCACCCTCAGCGGCACTAGGGCGGCCGGGTGCAGAGTGCTGTTTTGAGGTCGGGTGCCCTGTTGATTTCAATGGAAATTTTCGGTTTTGGTTTTCAGCTGCAGGCTCGGTCCAGGAAGACTTCCAGGAGGAACCAACAGCTGGGCAGGTAAGTTGGAGGGCTCGGGGACGTAGGTGCACCTCGGGTTCCTTTCTCCAGGGCGCAGGGCGTCTGGATGCAGGGGTGTCTTTTGAGGTCGGATTTCACCTTACCGGGCCACTCGCGGTTGGGGGTTCTCCGTGCAGAGGCTGCAGGCGACGTCGGGGAGTCCTGGAGGGGTCAACCCACGGTGGACTCGGACTCTGGAGAGCTGGGGGACCTCGCTGGGACCGGTGGGCCACTTGAACTCGGGCTGTAGGCGACGGGTGCAGTGGTGGTTCCAGGCGTCGGGTTTCTTTCTCCTCAGCAGGCTCGGAGTCTTTGTTTGGTGTTTCTTTTGAACAGAGCTGCTGTTCACAGGAGATCCGGTCTTTGTTGAAGGCAGTCAGTCCTCCCTGGGGTTCTGGAGGTCGCTGGCTGCAGGACAAGACTATTTTTGGCGCAGGATCTCTGGAAACTGCAGACGGGCCGGTAGGGCTGGGGCCAAGTCAGTTGTTCTCTGCAGTCTCCTCTGCTGGGCGTCTTCTTTCGTCCTTTTTCTTCTTAGGTTGCGGGAATCTAAGGAAGGAAGGTTCAGGGTGCCCCTAAATACTAGATTTAGGGGCGTTACAGGTAGGTAAAGGGCAGGGACCAATGGGTCCCTGCCCTGGGGTGGGTACACCCCTATCCTGCCACTCTCCTGTGGGAGGGGGCAGGAGCCTAGTCCTGATTGGGCAGGGCTCCCCATCTTCAAGATGGCGAGAGCCCGGAGATGTGCTTCACCTCGCCTCCCCCACCTGAGGGGTGGGGTTGGCAGAGGGTGGCACACCCCTTTCCTCCCTTGGTGTTTCCCTCCAGTCTTCCCACCAGGATGGGGGAGGAACCGGTGGGGACCAGTTGCGGAGTACAGCAAGTGGTCTGGGAAGCTCACAAAGGCGGAATGCCTTTGAAGCTTCCCCCTGCCCATCCTGGGGGAGGGGGCCTAGCACCTCACCCAGGACGTGCATTGTTGCAGGCCCGGGAGAGCGGATGGCTCTCTACCCAGGGGTCCAGCAACATGTCTGCTGTGTGGCAGCCTAGGCAGCCCCTCAGACAAGACGTGGATTGTAGGTTAGGTTCAGGGGGTAACTCTAAGTTGCCCTCTGACGTGCATTTTACAGTAAATCCCACACTGGCATCAGTGTGGGTTTACTGTGCTGAGGAGTTTGATACCAAACTTCTCAGTCTTCAGTGCAGCCATCATGGTGCTGTGGAGTACGTGCTGACGACCTCCCAGCACCATATACTCGGAATGGCAGCCCTGCACTTACAGTGCCCAGGAATGGGCCTGGGTACTGTAGGGGCACAGGGCTCATGCACCTGTGCCCTCACCACTGGCATAGGGCACCCAGCTAGAGGGGTGACTGAGGTATGCCAGGGCAGTGTGTTTGTGGGCATGGCACACAGGGATGTGTGCCATGTCGACTCTCTGTTTTGTTCTGCACCAAGACACTCAGCCTGCAAGGGCAGTGTGTGTGTGTCAGGGTACAGGGCCTCTAAGGGTGGCACAATAAGTGCTGCAGCCCTTAGGGGTCTTCTCTGGTCACAGTGCCCTGGGTACCTAGGGTACCATTTACCAGGGGCTTACCTGTGGCCAGAGATGCCAATTGGGTTTAGGCTGAGTACAGTTTTTAGGGAAGGAACACAGGCCCTGGGTACCTGATTGGCAGGGATCCAGGGCACACCAAGGAAAAGTGCATCAGTTATCAGGCAAAAAGTGGGGGGGTTACTGCAACAGAAACCCACTTTCCTACACACCAGCTTTAAGGTTGGTTGGTGCTGAGGTTGGTGCCCGAGACTGTCTGGTGGACCCAAGAGGGGTCTGGGTCGGAACATGCATATTCCGTTTAGATCGTTAAAGTGCTGAGTCACAATTGCTTGGTTGAGCGACACTTCCTCCATAGCATAGTGGATTGGGGTTTACAGGCGCTCTGCAAATTGGGGGGTGAGCAGTTCGAAGTCCACGTTGCAGGGAGGCAGGGTGGGTGGGGGGGATCCGGGGTTGGTTAATGTTTTTTTTTTTGTTGTTTTTGTATGTTGGCTCAGCTCAAACTTACAAAAGAGATTTCTTCCAGGGCGTGTAGGGATATTCTTAACAATGATTTTCATATTACATTGCTGTGGTATTCATAACTGTGTTCTGCCGTCGGGGGGGACGGGCGGGAAGACGTGTCATAATTGTTCTTCTGTGAACCATTATGTAGATGTGTCCTTACTGCAGGTTAAATGAGTACATTTCAGAGTCCAACCCCGCGATTGGGGCGTATTAAACTGCTCTCCTGGAATGTGAACGGCCTGGGTGACGGAATTAAACGGGGGATCGTTCTGCAATACTTGAAGAGACAGGCTCCTGACCTGGTTTTGCTGCAGGAAACTCACATTCAGGGAACCTCCTATTGTGCCCTTAATCGATGGGGATATAAATTGGTGGCTCATGCTGGGTTTGCCAGGGGGTCCAGGGGGGTGGGTATTATGGTACGAAAGTCCCTCCCCTTTCACATACAATCGGTTTCCCGCGATCCACTGGACAGGTTTGTGACGATTTCTGGGCAATGGGAGGGGAGGCCCCTTAATGTAACTTCTCTTTATGTGCCACCCCGGCTCCATTCCGTTACACTGGCCGACTTAGGACCGCATATGTTGAGCTTACCAGATGGCGAGATGCTGGTGGGGGGCGATTGCAACGCTGCGCTAAATGGGGAATTGGATCGTTTGCCACCCAGAGCGGGGGAGTCGGCTGGGAGGCTATTGGGGGATTTTCTGGATGCAATGGGCTTCATAGATGTGTGGAGGACTTGTAACCCCACCTCCTTGCAATACACCTTTCATTCAGGGGTACATGGGAGCCTGTCCTGAATCGATTATTTTTTCTGTGGAGCCCCCCAACTCTGTTTGATGGTATATCCTTCCTCCCTAGAGGCATCTCTGATCACTCCCTGATAGTAACATACTATGGTGGTTTTCCCCCCCTACCAGGCGTGAAATGGTACTCAATCCATGGTATCTTAAGGTACCAACTATTAGAGAGCAATTAAATAAGACTACCAAAAATTACTTCGCAGAAAACGATGGGTCTGTGGCATCTGATGTCACACTCTGGGAGGCCTATAAGGTGGTCATTCGGGGTGACGGGTGGCAGCTGTTGCCGGTCACAGGAAGGAGAGACGCAAACAGCTAGAGGACTTAGAAACAGAAGTGTCCACGCTAGAGGCAGAACTGGTGGCTTCCCATACCCCAGCTGCTGCACATAAGTTATCCATCAAACAGAGAGAATACAGGGATGTAGCTGAAGAGGCGGCAAAGACGCAGTACCGAGCCACCCAGCATCGTATCTATAATATTGGGGATAAAACCAGTAAACTGTTGGCGTGGTTGGATAAAAGAGAATTGGCTAACAGGTGGTTGGCCCAGGTAGTGAGACGAAAGGGAGAGGTGCTGGGTGACAGAGCCGAAATAGCGAGCGCCTTCGCCAGATATTTCGAGGAAATATACACCTTCAGACCGAATCAGCAGAATTGCTGGCTACCTTGCCGCTACCGGCACTGGACGCTCAAGATGTGGCGAGCATAGAGGCAGGCATTACAGCCGAAGAGGTTGCAAAAGCAATTAGCTCCCTACAGTCAGGTAAAGCTATGGGCCCGAGTGGTCTTCCAATAGAGTTGTATAAATCCAATGCTAAAATTATTGCCCCATTTTTAGTAAGAATGTATGAAGAGAGCCGACTTCGGGGGCTCCTGCCTGAAACGCAAAGGTTAGCCACAATCGTAGTAATCCATAAAAAAGGGAAGCCCCCAGAGGAATGTGGCTCCTATCGTCCCATCTCTCTATTGGACCCGGAAGTCAAGATCCTGGCCAAGCTTTTGGCACGGCGCCTCTCTCCATGCCTCCCTAAAATAATACATCCGGACCAATCTGGCTTTATGCCCACTAGAAACTCCGCACTGAATCTCAGACTGCTGTATGGAGTGCTGGGAAGGGCCGCCACTATACAAGAAGATTCCATTATTATGTCCCTTGACGCCAAAATGGCCTTTGATATGATTGAGTGGCCGTTTCTTTTTGCTGTACTTGAGCGATACGGTTTTGGGATCCGGTTTCGGTCCTGGGTTCGTCTTCTTTACACTGAACCCTCAGCACGGATTTCCGTAAATGGTGCCCGTTCTGCCGCCTTTGTCCTGGGGAGAGGCACGCGACAGGGCTGCCCGCTCTCGCCTCTGCTCTTTGCCCTAGCCCTGGAGCCCCAGGCGATTTGGATAAGGGGGGGACCCGCTCATTAGGGGTTTGAAATGGTTGTCTGATTGGTTTCTACAGGATTTCCCTTTACGCAGACGACATTTTGTTGTATCTGACCAGACCCCCCTTTTCACTGCGGCGTGTCCTCCATATTTTCGCTTTATTTCAAAGATATTCCGGGTACACCATTAATTGGGACAAGTCTGTGGTGTACGTACTGAGTGGTGCTCCTCCTGTTCTGCCGAGGGGCTGTGAGGCCCAGATAGTGACGGACGGCTTTCGATATCTAGGAAATCTGAAAGAGACACGTTAGTGATAGATTCCTTACCTTAGAATATCCCCAGGCGTCAGACTGGATCCGGAAAGTTTTTCGTCAGCAGTACCCCTGCGCGTCAGTAGGTGGCGTCGTGCGGCTCCGCGTTCGTCGCTGGCGTCGTAAGCGCCGAGATGACGTCACGGAGACTACTTAGGCGCCACCCATGCGCGCTGACGTCCGTTCTTTCTTTTTCCGCGCCAGCAAGCGCAGATCCGGTTAGAGCACGTACCCTAGTCACTTTTTGACTAATTATTTTTGGGACTTTTGTCTCTACTTCTTTAAATCTTGACTCCTGGTGCCACGTAGGGATGCCTGGGTTTAAATCTTGCGGGGCCTGCCGCCGTACGATGTCGGTGGCCGACCCCCATGGCTTCTGTCTCTACTGTCTGGAGCGCGACCATTGTGAGAAAGTGCCATCTTTCTTGCATGGTATGCCTCCCACTTTTTGCTGAATTGCTGATGTACTTCGACTGAGTGTGCCCTGGGCTCCTGCCAATCAGGTGCCCAGGGCCTGTGTTCCTTCCCTAAAACTGCATTACAGCCTAAACCCAATTGGCACCTCTGGCCACATGTCAGCCCCTGGTAAATGGTACCCTAGGTACCCAGGGCATTGTGGCCAGAGAAGGCCCCTAAGGGCTGCAGCACTTATTGTGCCACCCTTGGAGGCCCTGTACCCTGACACCCACACCCTGCCTTTGCAGGCTGAGTGTCTTGGTGCAGAACTAAACAGAGAGTCGACATGGCACACATCCCTGTGTGCCATGCCCACAAACACACTGCCCTGGCATACCTCAGTCACCCCTCTAGCTGGGTGCACTATGCCAGTGGTGTGGGCACAGGTGCATGAGCCCTGTGCCCCTACAGTACCCAGGGCCATTCCTGGGCACTGTAAGTGCAGTGATGCCATTAAGAGTATTTGGTGCTGGGAGGTTGTCATTACGAACTCCACAGCACCATAATGGCTACACTGAAGACTGGGAAGTTTGGTATCAAACTTCTCAGCACATTAAACCCACACTGATGCCAGTGTGGGATTTAATGTAAAATGCACGACAGAGGGCAACTTAGAGTTGCCCCTGAACCTAACCTACAATCCACGTCCTGTCTGAGGGGCTGCCTAGGCTGCCACCCAGCTGACCTGTTGCTGGACCCCTGGGTAGAGATCCATCCGCTCTCCCGGGCCTGCAACAATGCACATCCTGGGCGAGGTGCTAGGCCTCCTCCCCCAGGATGGGCAGGGGGAAGCTTCAAAGGCATTCCGCCTTTGTGAGCTTCCCCAGACCACTTGCTGTACCCAGCAATTGGTCCCCACTGGTTCTAGCCCCCACTCTGGCGGGAAGACTGGCGGGACACACCAAGGGAGGAGAGGGGTTGTGCCAGCCTCTGCCAACCCCACCCCTCAAGTAGGGGAGGCGAGGTGAAGCACATCTCCGGGCTCTCGCCATCTTGAAGATGGGGAGCCCTGCCCTATCAGGACTAGGCTCCTGCCCCCCTCCCACTGGAGAGTGGCAGGATAGGGGGTGTACCCACCCCAGGGAAGGGACCCATTGGTCCCTGCCCTTTACCTACCTGTAACGCCCCACACATCTAGTATTTAGGGGCACCCTGAACCTTCCTTCCTTAGATCCAGATTCCGAAACAAGAAAGAAGATCAAGAAACAAGAAGACCTGCCGTGCAGCTGCTAACAAGAGGAAGACACCAACTGATTTGGCCTCAGCCCTACCGGCCTGTCGACCCTTGAACCTGCTCCTGCTAAACCCCGGCGTCTCCAGTGGTCAGCAACCTCAAGAACCCCGGAGGACCTGACTGCCTTGTGACTCTAACTACCTGGGACTCCCACGAGCAGTGGTACTGCTCAAAAGCAAGTAACCTACCCCTGGTGCCAGCCAGGAACCACGAATCCAGCACACTCTGCACCCGCCGAACCCGGCCTGTGCCTGAGTGGACAAAGACATCGAGGACGTCCCCCCGGCGACTGTGACCCAGAATCCAGCACCCAAGGACCCCCCTCGACGATCCTGACGACGCCTGCAGCCTCAGAACCTGGGCCCCCTCCAACCGCGACCAGCCGAGGGTAAGATTTCCGACGCCTAAAGACACCCCTGCACCCGACGCCCCACGGCCTCCTGGGTGCCTACCCTTCCTACAGCTTCCCAACTTACCTCTCGAAGTGGTGGTCGCACCTGAATAATCACCGTCCCCGAGCTTGCAGCCTTTGTTCGTCACGCAGCTTTCCCATTGAAAACCATTGGGCGCCCGACGGCCCAAAAGCCCACTGCACCCGGCCGCCCCAGTGCCGCTGAGGGTGCACCCACTACCCTGTTCGACTTCCCCACTTGCCCTGAGTAAGTGACCAGGAGCTTGGCTCCCACAGCCGAGTGGTCTGCCTGCCAGCAGCCACCAACCCAAGGCCCCCAGCCGTCCATAGGATAACATTGGGCCTACTCACTCTGCACCCGGCCGCCCCTGTGCCACTGAGGGTGTAACAACTGTACTTACCTGACCCTGGGGGACCCCTGAGTCTATGCCCATAATCTTAACTCTGCCAGTCGAGTACTTACCCAAAAGCCGATAACTCACTTTTCTTCCATAGGGTAACATTGACTGGTTTCACTTGGAAATTCTTGTGTGTGGAGTTTTGAAACTTTAAAATATTCATCTAAAATCAACCGAATTACGAAAACGAATTTACTCACCTGTTATCAGGAGAGATCCCAGTGCTGGATCTTGGTGCCCAGCACTGACCCTGAAAAGTAATCATAACTGTACTTACCGGTAACTTGAATTTCCTTCCATAGGATAACATTGCCTGGTTTTTGCCGAAAAAGTTTCAAAGTGTCGATTTTGCAAACTTACAAATATTCGTTAAAAATCACCTGTGTGACATAAACGCATTCTTTCAATTGTTTACAGGAGATGCACCAGTGCTGGATCCAGGATCCAACGCTGAGTAAGAAAAAGTAACGATAACACTACTTACCTGCTAAGTGAATTTCCTCCCATAGGATAACATTGGTGATTCTATGTGAAAAAGTTTCTAAGTGCCAACTTTTAAAATACAATAATATTCCTTAAAAATCACAACTGTAACCAAAACGTTTTTACTCCACTGTTTACAGGAGATGTCCCAGGACTGAATCTAGGATCCAGTCCTGTGGTAAGAAAAGTAATCCAAAAAGTAATCTATTGCATTTAACTAGAAATTCCCATTGAGCTCAATGTTAAATTGTGTTTGAAATTGTGTTGCCTATTGCAACAACTGTAACCATTGCAGTCAAAAGTCTATTGAAAGTATTTATCTAAAGCATCTCATTCTGAGAAAGTATATTTTGATACCTATTGTTGGTTCTAAAATAAAACAAGCATATATTTTTATATACAAACCATTGGCCTAGAGTTCAGTTCTTGAGTGTGTGAGACCATTTGCTGACTGAGTGTGTACAACAAATGCTTTACACTGTCCTCTGATACTGCCTTGCTGCTCGACCAAGCTACCACTTTAGAGAGTAAGGTTATATCTAACTTTAGCCTCTGCCAAACCTCTGGGGACTGTGGACTCTATGCACACTGAACCTTACTTTGGTTCAGTATATACAGAGCCACTTTCCTACAACCATGACTCCCGGTCATGTTCCGACTGTCTGGCCATGGCTCCGAAGGCTTTGCGGGAGGGGTCCCGAAAGCTGCTGGAGGCCCGACAGTTGTCTCCGCGCCGTTCGAGGTCCAGGGGTCGCTCAAGGGACCGGCCGCGGAGTCATCATCACTCCTCGGGGTCCAAGTCTTCACCCTCGGAATCGGGTAAGCGACGTCACAAAAAGGTCGAAGAAGCGCGTACGCTCTCCAACCTCCCCCAGTCGGTCTTCGGACGTGGACGAGGGGGCCCTGGGTCCTTCCCCCGCGGTTCGGTTGGAGCCTGTCAGTCCTGCGGCCTACCCGCCATACCCGGGTCCGTCGGCGACTCCGGCCCAGGTTCAAGAGTCTCTAGCTGCCATGGACCGCCTTTTCAGGCCTAGGGCTCCTGCCGGCGCGCCTTCGGGCCCCACGGTCCCTCTTGAGGGCCCTTGGTTGCCGCCAGCGGCTCCGGCGCCGCAAGGTCCTCCGCCGGCGGCTCCGGCCCCGGCGCCGCAGGGTCCTCTGCCGGCGGCTCCGGCCCCGGCGCACCCTGCGGCTCCCTTCCTGGCACCGCCCTGGGTTCCGTTTGTTCCACCTCCGCCCTTGCCCGAGTTTCCGGGCAATTTTGCTCCAGCTTGGGACCCTGATTGGGGCTTGGAGCCCGAACGGCGTCGACCGGCGCCGTTCTCGGCGCCGTTCCTGGCGCCGGTGGAGCATTTGTTTTCCCCTGTGCCTCCCCCGCCGCTGCAGCCTGTGCCTCGTGCCGTATGTGGAGGGGGAGGACTGGGAGGGGTCGGAGGACCCTCTTGCACGGCAGTGAGAGTCCGAACAGGAGTGGGCAGAAGACTCAGAGGATGCAGGTGGCCTTGACCTCTCCTCTGAGCCTGGGTTTGTGTCTCCTCCCACTGTCATGGAGGAAGGCGCCACATACACTGGTGCTCCGTAGGGCAGCTGAGGCTCTTGACCTTGACTTGCCTACTGTTACCCTCCGGACTAACCTCCTTACTGAAGTGCTTCAGCCGGCGGCAAGTTCTATGGAACCTCTGCTTCCGTTCAATGAGGCCTTGACGGATGTTTTGATGGGTACCTGGTCTACGCCTGCCACAGGGGTTCCTGTGGTTAAACGTGGCCAGGCGTCACCGCCCGGCACCGGGTGACCCTGCCTTTTTGACAACTCATCCGACACTGGAGAGCCTGGTCATTCAGGCCTCCACTTCCCAAACTGCATTCCCTACCGTTCCGCCGGATAAGGAATTCAAAAAGCTGGAGCAGTTTGGCAAAAAGTTGTTTTCCTCTGCCAGCCTGGGGCTGCGGTCAGTTAACACCGCATGCCTCTTGGGCCGCTATTCTCACGCTGTGTGGGACACGGTGGCGCAAACTCTGCCCCAGTGCCCGGAGGAGGTTCGGGCTGTGCTTTCCCAGGCTGTTGCAGAAGGGAAAGATGCCGCGAAGTTCGCCATTCGGTGTGGGTTGGACACCGCGAACTCTTTGGGGAAAGCCATCTCCACGACGGTGGCCTTGCGGCGAAACGCCTGGCTGCGGTCCACGGGGTTTTCGGGGGATGTCCAGAGTTCCCTCAAGGACATGCCTTTTGATGGTACTCGCCTGTTTGGCGATAAGGCAGACAGTGCGCTGGAGCGTTTTAAGGACTCTCGGGCTACAGCCAAGGCCTTGGGTCTCTCCGCCTCACGCCCGGCCACGTCTACCTTTCGTTCCTTTCATGGCCGCGGAAGGGGCGCCCCTACACGCCCGTTCAGCCAAAGGCCTGCGCAAAACCAACCTCAGCGCGGGCGTGGTAGCCGTCGTGGCGGCACAGGGGGCCAGCGTGCGGGTCAGTCCACCTCCGCTCCCGCAGCATCCGCCTCAAAGCCTTCCTAGTCAGAGCTTTGGGGTGCACCCCACGCCGGTGGGCGGCAGGATTCAACATCACCTCCCGCACTGGCGTTCTGTCACTTCGGACAGGTGGGTGCTGCTAATCGTCCGAAGGGGCTACTCCCTCCCCTTAGAGTCTGCCCCCCGGCCATGCCACCTCAGTTCCACCGCATGTCGGGGGGATCACTTGGCGCTTCTCCGACAGGAAGTCACGGCCCTCTTGGCCAAGGGGGCCATCGAGCGTGTTCCTGGGCCAGAAGTAGGACATGGTTGTTATTCCCACTACTTTCTGGTCCCGAAGAAGGACAAAGGGGCTTGCGCCCCATCTTGGACCTCAGGAACGTCAATCGCTTCCTCCGGAAGGAGAAGTTCAAGATGTTGACTCTGGCTCAGGTCTTGGCTGCCCTCGACCCTGGAGACTGGATGGTAGCGTTGGACTTGCAGGACGCATATTTTCACATTCCCGTCCTGCCGGCCCGCCGGCGTTACCTGCGGTTCACGGTGGGCCAGGAGCATTTTCAGTTTACCGTGCTCCCCTTTGGCCTTACCAGCGCCCCTCGGGTGGTCACAAAAGTGATGGCGGTGGTCGCAGCTCATCTACGCAGGTCAGGGGTGTCAGTCTTCCCCTACCTCGACGACTGGTTGTTGAAGGCGGGATCGCCCCAGGCCGTCGTCACCCACCTTCAGACTACGGCCGACCTCCTGCATTTGCTGGGGTTCTCCATCAACGTGCCGAAGTCGCACCTGAGTCCCTCTCAGAAGCTCCCCTTCATCGGAGCAGTTCTGGATTCGACGCGGTTTCGTGTTTATCCTCCCGAGCAGCGAGTCCGGGATATTCAGGCTATGATTCCGATCTTTCAGCCTCTATCCTGGGTTTCAGTCAGGATGACCCTCCGGCTCCTGGGCCTGATGGCCTCCTGCATTCTGCTAGTGCAACATGCCAGGTGGCATATGCGGGCTCTACAGTGGGGCCTGAAGTTCCAGTGGGCACAGCATCAGGGCAACCTGTCCGATCATGTCCAGATCTCGGAGGGCACCGCACAACAATTGCGGTGGTGGCTCACGAATCGCAATTGGGTCAATGGCAGATCCCTCTCCCTCCCCCACCCGGAGCACACAGTGGTGACGGATGCATCCCTCCTGGGATAGGGTGGCCACTTGGGAGAGGCGGAGATCAGAGGCCTCTGGTCTCCGGCGGAGTCCCGGCTCCATATCAATCTTTTGGAGCTCCGGGCGATCCAACTTGCACTGAAGGCATTCCTTCCCTCTGTCCGGGGCAGTGTAGTGCAGGTGTTCACGGACAACACCACCGCCATGTGGTATTGCAACAAACAGGGCGGGGGTGTGGTCGTGGACCCTATGTCAGGAGTCTCTGCGCCTCTGGACATGGCTGGAACATCAAGGCATTACCTTGGTGGTTCAACACCTGGCAGGTTCTCAGAACGCCAGGGCGGACGAACTCAGCCGCAGGTGCATGATGGATCACGAATGGCGTCTTCACTCGGAAGTGGCGCAAGGTCTCTTTCTGCAGTGGGGAGAGCCTTGGTTAGATCTATTCGCCACCGAAGAGAACGCGCAATGTCATCAGTTCTGCGCGTTGGAATTTCCAAGGCGGCACTCGCTCGGCGACGCTTTTCGTTGCGAGTGGAGTTACGGTCTGTTGTACGCCTTTCCGCCTATACCACTTCTGCCCAGAGTGCTGAAGAAGATTCGGCGCGACCGGGCCCAAGTCATCCTTGTGGCTCCGGATTGGGCACGAAGATACTGGTATCCCGAGCTACTCAACATGGCGATCGATCCCCTGATACGACTGCCTCTGCGGAAGGATCTTCTGTCGCAGCAGCAGGGGGACGGTCCTCCACCCGAACCTGTCCAGCCTCCACCTCCATGCGTGGAGATTGAGCGGCGACAGTTGACAGCCTTCGATCTTCCCCCCGAAGTCTGTGATGTCATTCTGGCAGCCAGGCGTCCCTCCACTAAAACGGTATACGCCTGCAGGTGGAACAAGTTTGTGGCATGGTGCACAGCAAAGTCTGTGGATCCCCTTTCTGCCCCTCTTTCTGAGGTCCTTCTGTTCCTACTATCCTTGGCCCAGCAGGGCTCTGCTCTGGGCACTATCAAAGGTTATCTTTCGGCCATCTCCGCCTTTCTCAGGCTTCCAGATCAGCCTTCTCTTTTTAAGTCCCCGGTTGTTAACCGTTTCCTGAAAGGCATTACACACACATTTCCCCCCGTGCCTTTCATAATGCCTCAATGGGACTTAAATCTTGTCTTGACCTATCTGATGTGCGCTCCTTTTGAGCCCCTTCATAACTGTCCTTTACGTCTTCTTACTCTCAAGACTGCTTTCCTGGTAGCTATCACCTCTGCCAGAAGAGTGAGTGAGCTCCAGGCTCTTTCTTCTAAACCTCCTTTCCTTTCGGTTCATCCGGAAAAGGTGGTGTTAAGGACCCGTCCTTCTTTCTTGCCGAAGGTTGTCACGCCCTTCCACATCGGGCAGACCATCACTTTGCCCACCTTCTTTCCGCCTCCGCATCCTTCAAAAGAGGAAGAGAGGCTTCACCATCTGGACCCAAAACGTGCGCTCTTGTTCTATCTCAAGCGCACACAACAGTTCCGGGTGGATGACCAGCTCTTTGTTGGCTACGTGGGCGCCAAAAAGGTCGAGCCGTGCACAAACGTACCATCTCTCGGGTCGTTTTGTGCATCAAAGCGTGTTACTCGTTGGCTAAGAAGGAGCCTCCTGTGGGGCTGCGTGCCCGTTCTACCAGGGCGACAGCAGCCACTACTGCTGGGACGCGGCGTTCCCTTGCAGGATATTTGTCAGGCAGCTACGTGGGCCTCGCTGCACACATTTACCAAGCATTACTGCCTTGACAGTCCAGTCCGGAGAGACGGCTTCTTTGGCCGTTCTGTTCTCCGTGACTTTCTGGTGTAATCTATTCGCAGACCAACCACCGGGGTTGGTATTGCTGGGGTATCTATTCTAAGGTAAGGAATCTATCACTAACGTGTCTCTTTCAGATGCACAAGTTACTACTTGTGTAACGATATATCTGTAAGAGACATTAGTTGGTGATAGATTCCTTACCGCCCCATCCATCCTCCCCGTTCTGCGAACTGATTCCAGGGTTAAGGTCATCCCTTTCAGGGCCCTAGTTTCATGGCACCAGTGGTCAGTTTCTTGCATGGCTCTGCGTTCCTGGCGCGGAAAGTAGTGTACAGAACTGACGTCCGTGCGCATGGGTGGCGCCTAAGTAGTCTCCGTGACGTCATCTCGGCGCTTACGACGCCAGCGACGAACGCGGAGCCGCACGACGCCACCTACCGACGCGCAGGGGTACTGCTGACAAAACTTTCCGGATCCAGTCTGACGCCTGGGGATATTCTAAGGTAAGGAATCTCACTAACTAATGTCTCTTACAGATATATCGTTACACAAGTAGTAACTTGTGCTTCATGTCACGCCGGATCCCTCTGCTTTTTATGAACACAATTTATTGCCCCCCTTACTTCATCTGAAAGCAGATATCCGACATTGGAAAACATTGCCCCTTACACTGCTAGGCAGAGCGGCCCTTTACAAGATGATGGCCCTCCCACGCTTTTTGTACGCCTTACAGAACGCGCCATTCCCAGTTCCCCCGCAGTATTTCCAGTTAATTGACTCCGAAGTTAGGGCCCTACTCTGGGACTGGGGGCCCCCCGTATCGCTCGTACTAAACTGACCAAGAGCTGGTACGACGGTGGCATCGCCCTGCCTGACATCAGGTCTTATTATTGGGGCTCCCAATTAGTTATCTTAAATCAGTGGGCTCATCGACCTATTTCGGACCCCGCTTACAGAATGGACCGGCACAATATGCTACCCGGCACCTACCTCAGAGCACTCTATGGGGGCAAACGTTATGCACCCAGGTTCACTCCCACGTCCACTACAGTGGAGATATGGTATAGAGCAACACGGGCTTTGGGGTGGAAAGACACGATAACGCAAGTTACCCCCTGCTGGAATCCAACCGCTTGGGTATGCTTTCCCGGCAACCGGGGTTCGATGGATGGGATTTGATAGGTCTTACTACAGTCGGAGATATGTGGGCGAGGGGAGGAGTTGTTCCTTTTGCTGATCTACAGAGGGACTATCAATTACATGACCGAGAAACCTTCCGTTATCTGCAGGCCAGAAATGCGTTGTATAAAGCTATCCCTAAGGACTCGGAGGTACCGGTCTCATCGCCTTTGGAGGATAGATTATTGGATGATTATCTTTCAGAGAAGGCTATCTCCTTGACTTACCGGAAAATCCTCCACCACACCCCAGACGCCCAGGATAAACTGCGGGCTAAGTGGGCTGACGAGGTTGGAGATCTGGATGAAGATGATTGGAGAGAGGCGCTGGCATCCCCTCGCGAGGTAGCGATTAGGTCACGATTTAGGCTCATACAACTCAAAATGCTGCATCGGACGTAATATACCAGCTCTGTATTGGTCAAGATGGGTGTGCTGGGTTCACCTGCTTGCCCACGTGGCTGTGGCCTAGATGGCACATACGTACACCAATGGTGGTCCTGCCCTGTTCTACAAGTGTATTGAGGGAAAGTTATTGCTGGTATGACCAGAGTCTGTAATTCCACTATAGACGACTCCCCCGGATGTGTCTCCTTAATATTTGGGACTCCACGGGCCGAGAAGATCTGGGTTACACTGGGATGTATGGTGGCAAAGCGTAATATAGCCAGAACATGGAGGGGTGGAGTTCCGCTGCGGTACAGGGATTGGGAGTTTGACATGGACTGGTTGTATGCAAGCCGAGAGGGTGGTCTATGAAAGTAGGGGGTGCCCACAAAAATGGTACAAGATATGGAATCCATGGAATGAAAGTAGAGGTCTGTTGTGCGCCCCTGTTGTCCTCCCCTTCCTAATGGTAGACGATGAAGATACCTAATAGCATTGAGTATGGAACGATATCGTATGTCTTTTTTGTACTTGTTTCCCAACGCCAAATGTGTCTATTTGCTGTGTCTAGAGCCTTTTTATTTGTCAGATTATTGTATTGGTTTTTTTGGTTTGTATGGTTTGTTTATTTTTGAATAAAAAGATCTTATAAAAATTTTTTTTTAAAAAGTCGACATGGCACACATCCCTGTGTGCCATTCCTACAACCCACTGCCCTGGCATAGGTCAGCCACTCCTCTAGCTGGGTGCACTATACCGGTGGTGAGGGTACAGGTCCACGGGCCCTGTACCCCTACAGTGTCTAAGCCAATTCTTAGACATTGTAAGTGTAGTAAAGCCATAAAGAGTATATGGTCTGGGAGTTGGCCACTACGAACTCCACAGCTCCATAATGGCTTTACTAAAAACTGGGAAGTTTGGTAAACTATTCAGCCCATTTCACTGATGCCAGTGTGGGATTTAATGTAAAAAGCACTCAGAGGGCATCTTATAGATGCCCCCTGTAAAACGACCAGTCCTGGTGTGGTTCCTGAATGGCTGCCTGCCATTTGCCACCACCAGACACTTTTTCTTTCTGGACCCCTGAGTAGAGAGCCTCCGCTCTCTGGGTCCAGAAACAAAGCCCATCCTGGGCAGAGGTGCCATGCCTCCTCCCCCGGATAGGCTGGTTCCACGAAAGGGGAAGCTTCAAAGGCCTGCCGCCTTTGGAATCTGTCCCTGCCTTTTGATGCCCCCAGCAACTGGCTCCCACCGGTTCTGCCCCCCACTTTGGGCGGGAGAATCGGCGGGAAATCCAAGCTATGAAGAGATGTGTGCCCACCTTTGCCAACCTCCTCCCTCAGGTGGGGGAGGTGAGGTGAAGCACACATCTCAGTCCCCTCCATCTTGAAGATGAGGGGCCTCAGCCAATTAGGAGGAGGCTCATGCCCCCTCCCACTGGAGGGTGGCATAATATGGTGTGTACGCACCCCAAGGAAGGGACCTATTGGTCCCAGCCTGCACACTCCTTTAACACCCCTAAATCTAGTATTTAGGGGCACCCCTGAGCCTTGCCTCTTCAGATTCAATGTGACAAGAAGGACCAAAGAGCCGTGCTGCAGAAGAGGAGGACGACAACTGCTTTGGCCCCTGCCATACCATCCTGTCTCCTGCTTTGAACTCCTGCAAGCTAAACCCGGTGTGTCCTGCACCTTGAAACCTGCAACCTCAATCCGAAGGGCCCCCCACCCCCCCCCCAACTGCGACTGGAACCGGTGAGAAGAATCCGACACAAAGGACTCCCCTGCATCTGTGGCTCCTGTGACCTGAGGTGCCCGACCGATGGTGTCCAGTAACTCTTCAACTTCATCCTCCAGTCGTTGGTTCCTTTCATCCAGTCTTCTGGCTCCAGCCTGCAGTCCTTTTCTGTGACGATCCTTCATTGAATTGCATTGGGCTCCCGACACCTCCTGGGCACCCTGCACCTGGCTGCCCCTGCGTTGCTGGTGGTGTGGACCCCTCCTTGCCCTGATCTTAATCCTAAGAGCTTGGCTCCTGAGACAGTGGCCTGCCCCTGAGCAGCCCCCAACCAAGATGCACCCTAGCCCCATTGGCTAACATTGGCACTCTGCACCTGGCCGCTCTAGTGCTGCTGGTGGTGCCCCTTGAGTGCCAACCTGAACCTTGGTTCTACCCCCAAAACGCCTCAAACACTCCAGTTCCAAAACCGATTAACTCACCTTTAACTTAACACTGCGTTTTTCCCATAGGACTGAATAGTGGGTTTTTCTATAAAAATTCTAATTGTTGAACTGTCTTGTACTGCAAAAACAGTAATCTATTGCTTGCACAATAGTTAACCTGCTTATAAGTGTCCTCTGTTGTGTAAACTGTGTGGGGAGTACGTATCATACCAAACCAGAACTGTACTCTAAAAGTAATCTAAAGCACTTACCCGCATTTTTTAACTGTTTTCTCAACTGCAAAAAGTTATCTAAATGTTTCTGCAAATCCAGCTTACTGAAAGTAACATTGTATGAAGAGTTTAACTTAACTGCTACTAAGTAAATCTTGGTTATAGAAATAAAAATAACTAAATAACTTTTTATACAAACAATTGGTCTGGATTCAGTCTTTGAGTGTGTGGCATAATTTCGTGCCTGAGTGTGTACAAGTGCTTAACACTACCCTCTGATAGGCCTGACTGCTCAACCACACTACCACAAAGAGCTGTTAGTACTTACCTAATTTAGCCCTGCTATACCTCTGGGGACTCCCTAGACTCTGTGCACACTATACCTTACTTTGGTATAGTATATACAGAGCCAGCTTCCTACAAAGATCCTGCCTCTTGGAGGTTCAGTACACACCTAAGAGCTCCGTGACCAGCAGTGAGGCTGCGTAGACAACTTAGAACTCAGAGGTCCTGATCCATGATGAGAAAATACTCCTCCAAGGGCTCCTGGTTGTGCAGCATTGCGGATGCCACAGCCTGCAGCTTGAGGCCGTGTGCGCACTGAGGATGCCACAGCCTGCAGCTTGAGGCTGTGTGCCCACTGAGGATGCCACAGCCTGCAGCTTGAGGCTGTGTGTCCACTGAGGATGCCACAGCCTGCAGCTTGAGGCTGTGTGTCCACTGAGGATGCCACAGCCTGCAGCTTGAGGCTGTGTGTCCACTGAGGATGCCACAGCCTGCAGCTTGAGGCTGTGTGCCCACTGAGGATGCCACAGCCTGCAGCTGTGTGTGCACTGAGGATGCCAAAGCCTTCAGCTTGAGGCTGTGTGCACATCTATAGTGGAGGTATGCAGACCGGAAGTTTGACCTTCCAAACGTGGTCTTCTGTAAAAGTTTGGTGTTTGAATGGCTGTCTTCGTACAATTCCCTGTCTTACACACTTTCAAAAGAAACATACTGAATTCATTTTCTTGATCTGTTTTATAGCTTTCCAAACTGCTGGTAAGTTGAGCTGTTAATTACACAACTGTGTAACGTGGTCCACGTGTGTAGAATAAGTGTGGCCGCACGTCTGGTCCTGTCCAGTTTCTAGCTCCATCATTCGTCTGTTCGTTCTTTTTTAACCCATCATTACCTTCCATCCAGGCTCTGCTCGTCCCCAATGTCCACGTCTGGCTTTTGTCATGTAGTGGTTACTTTCTTAATTGTTGTAATTGGTGTCTGAGCGAGTTCTGCATGGTGTGGTTTCACCTGAGGACAGGGATTGGAATAATGGGAACTCAGGCAATGAGTGAGTGGGATCACTGTCTGTTCCTGCCTTCCGGGGCCTCCTGACTAATACGGGGTCAGAGGGAAGCACTGAAGGGTCTACAGACCTGCTGGAAGTCACCTACACAAAGCTTCAAGCACACCTTGTGGTGCATGGGGGTGACTGTCCTGATCTTCTTTGAGCTATTGATGGAGTTAAGATGAAACAAGTGTAGCTTGGGTGGAGGAATTTGGGCGTGTATGTTTGTGGGGGTGTAGGGTCTGTTCAGAGTTGCATTGGATGTGGAAGGAGTGTCTTTTTGTTATGCATTGGGTTGAGCAGCTGGTAACACACCATGCAGAACAGTTCATGGCAGCAGTGTTTTTTGTCCTGTAGTTAGCTCTCCTTTTGAGGCGACACTTCTCCATCCTTGTAAGCGCCCATTGTGGTCTACCCTCTGTAAAGTGTCAGTCTTGTGGCTGTTGTATTTTGTATTCTCAAGTATAACCTCTCACCCCCAGCCCAAATCCTCTTCCCATTCCCTTCCTTAATATTTACAGACACTTCCTTTTCTCTTGGAGACTCTTCACTCCAAACACAACCCTACCCAAACAGCAGGAGTGTGAGTAGTGTGCACACATCTCACCTTCAACTCTCTGCCGCTCTTGAACCCTTGTCTGGCTAACATTCTCTTGTTACTTCTGTCAGAGTAAACATCAGAAGCATCAGGCCTTCGAGGCAGAGCTCCATGCCAATGCAGACCGAATCCGTGGTGTCATCGACATGGGCAACTCCTTGATTGAGCGCGGGGCATGTGCTGGCAGCGAAGATGCCGTGAAGGTATGTAGCTTTGTTCAGAGTTCTTGGGAAGTTAGTTGGGTCCTGCTATAATGGTGTCTGTTCGCTACCATTCTTCCTCTCAATGTAGCTTCGGGCACACAGTTTGCTCTGCTTGAGGTGAATTCTGGATTCTTTGTTGCAGTGCAACTTGTGTGTCCTTGGTGTGGTTTCTAGGTGGACAGTTTGCGCCTCGCAAACCTCAGGACAGCCTACTTGCATAAATAAGTGCTGGGTCCATTTTGGTTCAACACTAGCTGCATAGCTTGGGCTGCCGGGTCCTAGGATCATGAGCGCCCAAGTTTTAAGGGTTTTCTCCTGTTGCAATTGTGTATTGTTAGGCTATGGGGGACCTTGCTTTTGTTGCAGCTCTAGGGCCATCATTGTTTCACACTAATTGACTCCTGCTTCTATTTTCTCTGGGAACATCTGGGTCGTGGAATACTTCAAATTATTTGGGGAGGGCCTGGCTTGACAAAATGGAGCTGTCTGCAAGACCTATGTTACCTAAGCTTTAAGACACCTGTAGACTGATCTTTAGCTCTGCGCAGAGGACTGTTCCGCTCTCACCTTAGGCTATTGGCTGTTTTGTGTCTCATTTTGCATTCTGTTCAGTGCATGCATTGCAGTAAATGACTATTTTACATCTCTGTAGTACTCTGAATCAACACACCTTCATTTTTTAACCCATAGATGCATTGTACACGTAAAACTGTTTTACATTTTTTTTTACCTGCTGCAGGCTTTTTTTTTTTTAAATGTGTTGACAAATTGCAAACAGAACTTTTTTTCTTTGCCAATGGTTAAGTCTTGGATGGCATAGGGGCGTAACTTTATTTTAGACATTGCTGATTACTTTTGCTCAGCACACTGCTGATGACTCCAACCATTTACACTCTTCCTTACCCCCACAGGTGCGTCTGGCTGCCTTGGCCGACCAGTGGCAGTTCCTGGTGCAGAAGTCCGCGGAGAAGAGTCAGAAACTAAAGGAAGCCAACAAACAGCAGAACTTCAACACTGGTATCAAGGACTTTGACTTCTGGCTCTCAGAGGTATGTATCGGACACCTGCGCTGTAAAAGGTCTGTTCAAGTAAAATCGCTCTCCTATTTGTAACTCCCTACTTAACCAGATGCGTGGGACTGTGGAGGAAAAGCCTGGTCAGTGTTGAAACTTTTAGAAAACAGTTCAGCAAGAAATCAGATACACTTTATTATTTTGTCATGCACAGCCACTCAGAGTGTGGCTGAATGAAATTATCTGAACTACTAACAGATCTAACCCATTCCTAGTTGGCTGGTTCTACAGCTCCAGAGCTGATTGATTTCCAAAGAGGTTGACCTACAAACCTTGATTGGTCAGATTCTTGTGGATGGGAATGGAGGGGTGGGGGAGTGATCCTGTAGCTGTGGATCAGGCTGATTCCTCAAGGAGGATTTGGGGTTGGGCAGGCATGGGGAGAAGGTCGGTGTTTGAGATGCTAGGTTGAGCTGCAGATTGCCCTTGAAGAAGGGGAGGGCTATAGCTGCGGATCAAGCACAATTGCTCTGTACTCAGACTGGAGTGATGGCGAGGACACCGCCTTCTCTTGGGCATGTAGAAGTGATGTCATGCCCTTGGGACCTAGTGGTACACGTGTGCATAACCCTGTCTGGGTCTATTGTGGCACATTTCAGCATTTCTAGTTTTTGTAATGATTTTTTAAATGTCTCTCCCACACGTCTTACTTGATTATCTCAGATATTTGGGTTTGGGGCATGATTTAAAATTCTTCCTTCCCGCCACATGCCTCTCCATGGTTTCCTGACACTTGTTTGTTATGCCACTTGCAGGTGGATGCTCTGCTGGCATCAGAGGATTATGGGAAGGATCTGGCGTCTGTTAATAACCTGCTCAAGAAACACCAGTTGCTGGAAGCGGATATCTCTGCCCATGAGGTAAGACCGTCGTGACTCGGCCATCTTGCCTCAAAGGAATGGTGTGCTGAACGCCTGGGGACAGCGTCTGCAACAACCAGGGAATGGTTTGGGGTTTGTGAAGTGTCTGGCTGCTGGAGAAAGGCATGCTTGGTAGCCAGGAAGCACTGGCTGAGGTATCAAAAGCCAGTTTTCTAAGACAAACATTTTAGCATTTTAACATAATATACAGAGTTGGGAACTTCCTCCGAAAATGTGTCCATTTCTCAGTGCTTCTATAATCTTGTGGCATATACTAGCTCCTTGAGTTCACTAGCAGAGAAAACCACAGGAGCCTCCACTCCAGCACAGTTTCTGCACGTTTTACTGCTTCTCCCCCAAGACTTCCACTCATGGTGCCGTTCTGGTCATTGTCTGGCGGAACACCTCCTGGGGGTGGAGCTCTTACGCAGGACGCATCAACAAGTCTATGAACATGAACTTCACCCTCAAGTCCTCCACAGGTACTCTTCCAGTGAGGGAAACTCCCATGACCTATACCCTACCCCAAGAGTTTCAGGACCTTCTTTTGTACCCATTTCATCTTCACAAGGTAAGTCTGCCATTAACATCTATATGCAAAACAGGGATAACTCCTTTCTTTTTTGCATTTGTATGGTGAAGGTGTTCATGAGGGATTCAAAAAGGATATACCCCAGGAACACCTCTTGCACCTGCTTGGAACCTTAATGTGGTAGTTATCACAAAGCTCATGTGCTTTGCACTACCTTTCATGGAAAGTGACTTTTCTTGTAGCAATAACTTCACTCAGGCACATCCGCGAACTGCAAGCTTACTATTGTAGAGCCGTTCGTACAGGTTCACAGAGACAGAATGAACCACAATTTCTACCCTAAGATGGTATCACCGTTTAATGTGAATCTGTCCATGAGCTGACCGTATCCTTTCCACAATCTGAATTTGTAGCAGAAAGGCCATTACGCAGCTTACATGTAAAACAGGCATTAATATATGATATTGATAGGGCTAAACCTATCCGTAGATTAATCTACTTTTTGTGGTCTTTGCTAAACTCTATAAAGATCAGTGTATTTCAAAAGCAGGCATTCAAAGGAGGATTGTTAAATACATCCAGACTTGCTATGCAGAGGTTATTAGTGTATTCTCTCCATACCTTTGGGGGGCACACTACATGTAAAAAGGGTGCCACTATGGCTGTCTAGGGTAACATCTCATTAGCCGATATTTGCAGAGCTGCTTCTTGGTCGGCGTCATCCACTTTCACAAAACACTACTGCGTAAACATATTAGCTTGTCAATAACCTGTGTTTGACCAGACTGTATTAAAAACTTTGTTTCAATCATCTGCTCATTAGCCACTGCAAGGAGGAAACTGATTTACAGTTGATGCTACAGCCACGCATGCTGCAAACGAAATAAAGTTTTGCAGCATTAATCCTTTCAGGATTCACATGCTGTGTATCTATTCCACCTTCTAGTGGTTGGGTCCGGAATAGTGTGTTCTTTTTTTTTTTGTGTGGACGTTGTCAACCACCATTTATTGATGAGTCCATCACTTGTGTGATGTCAGGCGGCCCCCTGGAAGTTCCTTGCGTTGTCACCATCTTTAGAATCTTTTTTCTGCTGTTGGCGCTGGAAGCACTCCGGAGGAGTTCGGAAGACCAGGATCCGCAGAGAAGAGGGGGAAAAAGGGGCACCGAAAGTCTCCAGAGGACACAGGGAACATCGAAGCTGGGGGGCACAGTTGCTGGAGGACATTTGGCCAGAGAATGCAGAGGAGAGGGACAGATAAGTGATATGGAGAACACCCCTTTTACATTAAGTCCTTACTGCCACCACAGATTCGCACAGAGGGATCCACACGAGGTCTTTAACCTGTGCCTTCCGATTAATCACAACGCCGAAGATTGGGAGACCTGCACTGAAATCCTACCGAAGACCTTTGAGGACAGACTGAATCAGCTACTGGCACGTCACGCCATGGCTGCCACTCAGAAAACACAGGAATCCCTGAAGGACCTGGGTCACTCCAACGTAGACAAACAAAACTTTGAAGAAGCAGAGCTGGCACAGGGAGGAGAGTGTCACACCGAAGGGAGCAGTGTCGACATCTTAAGAGCAGAAGCTGTGAGGAAAGTGGCGAGGGATGCCAAAAACAGGACAATAACGAAAGCCCCGAAGGCCACCGTGGCGTCGACGTCTAAACAATCGACGACCAAAGGTCGGCACAAAGACCTGCACAGGTTCCAACCAAAGCACACCGATGGAGTCAAGCCTTCAAAACAAGCTTCGATGCTGACGGGTGCCAAAGCAAAGGGCCATGGAGGCAAAGGACATAGAGCTAATTGCGTCTAAGGGGACGATGAGCCTCGCTTGAGGTCGAAATAAAAGGCTGAAAGGAAAAGACGCCAACTCAAAGTTGGAATGTCAGCACTCCGAAGGAGTTTGACTCCCTCAAAATGTTTTATATCCCAACAAAACCCTCAGAGCCGAGGGATCTGGGAGAAGATTTGCTGGACATTGAGGCCCTGTCAACACCAAAACCGCATGAGGAAGAACTAGAGGACCTCTTTGATTCCAAGTTGGAAGAGTCAAGAGGGCAGAAAAACACAACCGGTTCACCGTCGAGTGGCAGGATCTTGATGCTGAATCCCCCGAGTATGGATTCACCAGCTACCCTTCAAGGCCCTTGTCTCCCGGATGACCTGTCCTTGTATGATGGACTAATAAAGGGCAGCAGACACATAAGGGGTCCATATGGAGGAAGAGAGGGAGGAATCTTGCTTCCTCCTTGAAACCCTAATGCCGTCTCAGAGGCGAACTAATACCTGCCCATGCTTCCCAGCATTATAGACCAGGGCAAGGAAGCCTTTAAGGAACCTGCCACAGCTAGAGCGATTTCTCCTTGAGAGGTGAAAAAATATAAACATTCTACACAAGAATCCCTGTACATCAAGGGTAACTTACCATCAGACTCTATCATAGTGGCACAGCCAGAACGAGGAATAATGCCCCCACATCGACTGGTCCACCCTCACAGCAGGAAAGTAAGAAGATGGACCTGGTGGGTAGGGAGATGGAAAGAGTCAGCGGCGCAATGGAGAATTCCAAATCCAAACTTTCTCAACAGATACAGCCACCAGCAATGGGAAGAAATGGAAGGATTGATGCAACACCTCCCAGAGGAGTTCCTAAAAAGAGCAAAAGCAGTCATCCAGGAGGGCAAGATCATCGCCAACTCCTGCCTCGAATCGGTGGTGGATGCAGCGGACACTGCAAGCAGACAGATGTACACGGGCATCAGACTGAGGAGGCACGCATGGCTCAGTATCTCCGGATTCAAGGCCGACGTACAGTCTTTGGTTATAAACATGGCGTTAAGAGGGGAAAATCTCTTCGGGACCGCCGAGGTGCCTCCAACAGAAGACTAGTAGGCAGAGAGGGTTTCTCAGCAACCCAGCAACACCACCAGCAGCAGGGCTTCAACCAACAGGTCGCACAGCAACCTGCTCATCAACCGTGTGCAACACCCAGTGAGACGCCCCTTTCGCGGAAAGCCCAGAGGCAGGTAACAACCCATGAGGGGAGAAACAACCAAGTGACTCGGGCGACTAACAGCCCCACCACAGAACACCAGTAGGGGGAAGAATAGGAGGATTCCTCCAGGAATGGAGGTCAATCACCTCTGACAATTGGATCTTAAACATTATAAAACACGGCTGAATCGAACTCACCAAACCACTGCCTTGTGTTTCCCCCAAAGACAAGAACACTAAGGGAACAGGAACTTGCACAGTTGCGAGACGAGGAACTCCTCAAAAAGCGGGCCATAGAGAAGGTCCGAAAGAGGGAAACAGGTGGTGGCACCTCGCAGCACACTTTATAATACCAAAACAAATTTTATTGTTGAGACCGATCCTAGATCTCAGGCACCGAAACAAGTTCATTCGAATGCAACATTTCAAGATGACAACATTACGAGAAGTGATCCCACTCCTAAGAAGGGAAGACTATATGGCCACATTAGACCTAAAAGATGCCTACCTTCACATACCAATGAATCACAGGCACAAGAAATACTTCAGATTCCTCAGTGGACAGAGTACACTACCAATTCAGACTGCTACCCTTTGGAATAAAATCCGCAACAAGGGTAGTCACAAAATACCTGTTAGCAGTGGCTATACACCTGAGAAGACCGAGTATACATGTCTACCCATACCGGGACGACTGGTTGGTAAAGGCAAACTCGAAACAAATAAGCCATAGGGACAAGCAAACAGTCATTAGAATGCTCCAAAATCTCGGGTTTACCATAAACCACGAAAAGTTGTCACCACTCCCAGAGAGGGCAAAGGTGTTCCTTGGGGCAACATTGGACTCCAGGACAGCACGAGCAGACCCAGTCCCCAAGAGAGCGTCCACAATAGTGGACCAAGCAGACCTTCATAACCCCAGATACGGCACAATGCCTAAACTTCGCATCCATGGTTCCACACCACCAGTCCGAAGGGAATGCCCTGCCTGTAAACTGGTCAGGGAGATTTGCCTACATCTTTCCACGGATTTCCCCGTGCCCAAGATTTCTGGACAAAGCCAACCTTGGAACATCACGGATACTAATTGCTCCCACAATGGGCCAGACATGCAACAGTAGTTACATTCCTTACCCACCTACTAGACTATGGCCTGACCTATGCATCACAAAAGGTCCAACTGGCCGCCATAGTTGCGTACACCAGGGGAACAACACAGAGCAGCCTCTTCACATTACCAATAAAGAAAAGATTTCTGGAAGGATCAAAGAGTAGCGCCACCAAGAGCAGCATCAGCACCCATGTGGAACTGAATACTGCGCTCACGCAACTCATTGCAGAACCATTTGAACTAATCACAAGACTGAATTGAAGTTCCTAACCCTAAAGACAGCGTTCCTAATAGCCATCATGTCACTCTGCAGGGTCAGCGAGCTGCAAGAACTGACAAGAACCATACCTTCAAATACACAGGGGCATGATTGTCCTGAACGAACCCACACTTCCTACCCAAGTTGATATTGCCAACCAGACCATCCAGCTGCCCGCCTTCTTTCAGGACCCAAAGACTCAGATGGGGCACTTTTCATACTTTTCTTCTTTTTTTCTTTTTCTTTTTTTCTTTATTTATTTTTTTAAATTTTTTATATACCTTTGATGCGTGGAGAGACCTCATGTACTACCTACAAGAGATTAAAGTAATCCGACGGGGGAATCATCTCTGCCTTCTTTGCTAAGGCTAGCAGCGGTACACCAGTAACCAAGGGGACAACTGCACGATGTATAGTCGAAACTATCAAAATATGCTATGCAAGGGAGGGAAAGACTCGTCCCACATGCCCCATGGCGCTCTCAACCAGGAAGCAGGGTGCAACCCTAGTATTCCTAGAAAACTTACTGCTTGCCGACATCTGCATGGCTGCAACCTGGGCCTTCCTACACAACTTCATGAAACACTACTGTGTGGACATCCATCTGAACGAGGAAGCACACGTGGGACTGAGAGACTGATTCCTGTTTGCCAGTTTACCAACATTGCAACACATCCTTCCCAGAGAACCAAACACCACTGCGTAATCCGATGCACAGCATGTGAATCCAGAAAAAGATTCATGCTGCAAAACAAAATGGTAACTTACCAGTAGGAGTAGCTTTGCAGCCTGAAGAGTTTTCTGGATTCCTCAGAAATGGAGGGAAGCACACAAGCTAGGAGAATCGGCGATTTGAGGCAAGAGGAAGTTCAAAAAGAAGGGAAAAGGATAGGGGAAATGAAGAATCTGAAGATGGCGGTGGCTCACAGGACCTAGCATGTGAATCCAGAAAAAGTTTCAATGTGCAGAACAAAATGGTAACTTACCAGTAGGAGTAGTTTTGCAGCTTGAAGAGTTTTCTGGATTCACATGCGACCCTTCCGCCTCCTCAGAAATGGAAGGGAAGCAAACAAGCTAGGAGAATCAGTGATTTGAGGCAAGAGGAAATTCAAAAAGAAGGGAAAAAGAGGGGCAAAAAAGAATCTGAAGATGGCGGTGGCTCACAGGAACTTCCGTGGCACCATCTGGCAACGCACAAGGGATGGACTTACTACCAAATAATGGTCGATGTCTCCCACACAAAAACAAGCATTGGCATAGCCCATAAGTCTTTCCTTTGGGACCTTATAAGTGTTCAGCCATGCGGCACATTATACTAAGTGCTGTGCCGCCAGGGATTGAATAAGCGGCAGCAGCGTTAGACCCAATTATGCAGCAGGTTGACAGTATTATGCGGCAAGAGCAGGCAAATTATGTGGCGTAATGCGGTACATTGTCTGACAGTATTACTTCACCTTTTTGTTATTTTTACTCCTGTTAGCACTGCCCGGGCAAAGGTTTCATCTAGTTAGCACCAGTATAACACTCAAACACAACAATAAGCAACTTACAATTGATCAGCCAACTTTTGTGAAGTACCTTCTATTGCGTAGCAACATGTGTTGCTGCATTTTTAGTAACTTTTGATCTGTTTGAGCTAGAAGCAAGAGTTTTTGTTAAAATCTGCAGATTATGCAATGTATGATGGATTATGTAGCAAATCCATAATTATTCTGAAATGCTACAATGCAAAACTACATAATTCCAATTATACATTTAGCATTTGAGGATGTAGCAGGGCACAAAGAATTAAAGCTAAAATTACATGGTGCACTACCACTCAATTAAAGGTACACATGATCCAAATGGAATGTGCACTGGGGATGCCATTTGGTTTTGGTTAGGGTGGCTTTACGATATAGGAAAGCTTGAAAATAAACAAGTTCAATCTACAGGAGGAAACACACCAAGGTGCTTGGGAGGAAACTGTTAGAAGGTGGTTCTGACCATCTGAGCCGCCTGGATTTTTCGCTTTTTGAACACCTAATTGTTGAGCTTTTACTGTGGGAGAGACTCATAAGTTGGGACTCACCCAGAGTGAACTCATGATGAAAGAGACTGCAGGTGGATTTTACCGGTGTCCCCCTGGTGAGAGTAGGCTGCTGCGTTGCAGCCGGAGTAAGGAGCACAGGGTTGGTTACATGGAGACACGTGTGTACATGTGTGTGCACACGTGTAGGGGCTGCGCAGGGGAGATTCCTGGCGTGCGAAGGAGCAGGTACAGGTTGAATGGTGTGGCAGGAATTATGCAGAGCTGGGTGGTGTCATGGAATAGGCTTTATACAATGGGAAGAAACCGGTATGGGAAAGTCAGTGTGCTTTATTGTTTTCACTGCAGGACCACTCCATTATTCTCCTATGAGGATGGGGATCACATGGGATAGTTTCACTTCCCTAGGGCCTACAAATTCCAGACTCGCACTAAAGTCCACTGTAACTTAGGTGAGAAGAAGTATTCTGCTGAATTCAAAACCATATATGTACTGCTTATGGGTCATCCAGAAATGTCATATTCCTCTGACTCAGCTCATAACCAGAGCCTGGCTGGGGCTGACCCTGCCAGGCTGAATTAATGACCTTCCTCCCCAAGCAGTAGCATCAGAGGCCTAGCCCTTCACGACAAGCATTCCAAGGGCGAAGTTCTCCTCTCCAAAAGGGAGAGAAGATGGGTGGAGCTACACGGTTATCCATCAGCAGCTGTCACCTGGTGCCAGGCACCAAGCTGCTCTGGAGAGAAGGCAGCTAGGGGGAAGGGGCTTTTCAGAGACCATGTGGCATGAGACCGCTGGACGACGCCATTTTGAACTAACCCAGAGGCCTGGGCAGCGAGGAGGGAGCAGGGGCAGAGACGTGAGGTGTCACTGCTTGATGGGGCAAGCAGAGACTTCCTGCCAGCCCCTCCAAATTCTTTTAAAGAGCTTGCACAGGAAGAGGAGCTCTCTCTGGGGTGTAGTCGGCTGAGGAAGACTGGTGCTGGAGCCTGGCGCCATGGGCAGTTGGAAGGAAGAACCTCCAGACTGGCCCAGGACCCTGACTTGCGCCACAAAGGGAGACCAGGACCAGGGAGCAGAAGCCTGGGCCTCTGCGCAAGGAGAAGAGAGGCCCAGGAGGAGAGCCAGGCGAAAGGCTGGCGCAGTGAAGACCGTGCCCTGATGAATTCACCCTCCCTGAGAACTGGAGGGCGAAAGAGAGTGCTCCCAGTGGCTGGGGAGCCCCACTAGGAGCAAGAAGAGGCCGACATGGAGCAGATCGACCGCCTGGGGGCCGAGATATGCCCCCCAGAAGGTAGGGACCTTTGGCCTGACCGAAGCGCGTGGGGCTCCGCCGCCGGTCTTGAATGGGCGGGGTGGGTCAGGTCCCGGGGGCTGCCCCCACAAGAAGCAACGGCGCTCCCCGTGAAAAGGCCCAAAAAGGGGTGCCAGGAGCCCACCCTGGCCCCCGGCGGATCTGGAAGACGGGAGCGCGTTGCGCCCCCCTGGGAAGAAGCTAAGCCGGGGAGCGCCGTCGCGCTCCCCGTGAAACTGGCCTCGCGGGGTGCCAGGAGCCCACCCTGGCCCCCGACGAGAATGGAGGCAGGGGAGCGCCGTCGCGCCCCCCCTGGGTAACGTGAAAGGGGCCCGGGACCCCCAACTCCAGGCCCCGAAGAGAGCGGAAGTCAGGGAGCACCGTCGCGCTCCCCGTGAAGGATTGGCCTGGGGCCCGGGACCCCATCTCTGAGCCCCAAATTGAAGGCGGAGTAGGGGGAGTGCCGTCGCACTCCCCCGCGGCATCGGGAAGGCGGGGGAGTGCCGTCGCACTCCCCGAAGACCCGCCAGGCCGAAGGCAGCCTCGTGTCTGCCCGCAGGAGCGGGCAGCCTCGTGTCTGCCCGCAGGAGCGGGCAGACCTGAAGTGGAGTGCCGGCTCCCGTGGCAGCACACGAGGGTGCTGGACAGACGGGGAGCCGGCGGGAGCCGCCAGGGGTGGGCTCCCCGAGCAGCTCCCCACCGATCCGGCAATGTGGGGTGCCCGGGTGGGACCGGGCCCCCGCGTAGAGAAGAGCGGCTGGGGGTGGGCTCCCGAGTCGTTTGCACTCACCTGGCACAGGAGGGGTCGGGGTGGGACCGCGCTCACCCCCAAGGATCCGGAGCCGCTCTATTTTATGCACGCGCAAGGAGCGCTTCACCCCATAATGCCTTGCAGGCCCGGACCGGCCTGCAAGGAAAGAGGATGGTTCTTTGCGTTTGGTGACCCCAGGAGGATGGGGTCACCGCCAAATGAGTGCAAAGGTGCAGGGGGAGCTGCAGAAGCAACGCAGTCTCCCCCAGCTCGAAGAGGAAAGTCCCCCCGCCCCCAAGTCTATGGGGACTCCAAAGAAATAACCCCTCAAGGGCTCAGCCAACAGTCAAAGCATCCTGGGGCTGGAACTTTTGTTCTACAGCTGGGGGTGCTCGGGGGACTGCACAACGGTATAGAGGGCTGAGCTGGGGATGTCTGGAGAAGGGCATCCCCTGGAGGTGAAGAGGTGCAATTGCACGAGAAGTGCATTTACCAATGTTATTTCTTTTTGAGGGACTGAAAGTCACATGTGTTTTGTGAAGTACGTGTGTAAGGTGAAGTCATAAGCCAAGTGGGGTTATGTTGCTGGTCATCCCTGCTAGGGTGTCTGGCTGTATATGCTTAATCCTGTGATTTTAACTGTGACGCCTTTTAGGGGCTATGATAAGTACCTCATTTAAAGTGATGCCCAAACATGTATTCTTGCTACTGCGTTAGGTGAAGGACAACCCAGACTGTTAGCCACTAAGATGTAGAGGTGCATAAAGTACGGTCAGTGTGAGATGCTCAGTCAGGGTTATGTGTCACCAGGGCAGCTGTACCTATTTTAAATGCTTGTTGAGATAATGGGGTGGGTCGCCACTGGGATGGTGCCAGTGGGCAAGGCCCTCGCTCCAGGTTATGTTAACCCACTGCATTAGGGGGCAAGATGATGTGCATACATGGGAGTGGTGGTACTAGACCCCACCCTCGCGGGAGGGGTGGGAATGTTATGCAATGTCACAAAGTAATTCCAACAGCTTATGTATATTTGTAAATTGGTGCATAGTATTGAGTAGTGTGTGTTTAATAAATGTACTCTTCCTTTTATAAAGCAAAGTAGAGACTGGACAATCAATTATTGAGTATTATTTCTGCGTACTGGTAAATGGTGATTACTAGCCTACACCACCTCCCTTGAGTAAGCCTTAGACTGCTCTGCAACGCTACCTTCTGAGAGTCAAGTGCTCCAATAGGGTGTTTGATTCCCAGTTAAGGATAAATGTGACATGTTATTTGTGCAGCCCTCACAGATACTGCCTCGTTTTCCAACAGAAACACACCAAGGTGCTTGGGAGAAAACTACCCAAGGTGCTTGTCAATTTCATGACTAGAATGTCAGATCTGCCAGATAATCAGGTGGAATACCACTAACCTGATTTCTGTACCCAGCGGGGATGATGATGAAGCTAGTTCTCCGATTATCCTTCGTAATATCTTACAGGAGCATATATATATATGGCTATCCTGAAAAAGCACCACTGGGGGGTGGAAGGGAATTTGGACAAAATAATAAACAGCTGCCGAGAGAAACTGAGACCTCAATTTCAACGTCCTCTCTAGTGCAGGAAAAGCGTGCCCTGTAGAGAAATGGACAGATCAACACATTCAGATAGAACAATTATTCAGCATAACTACGTAAATGGGTTTCAAGATCCTTCTTACTCACTTCCCACACCATGCAATAGTACTGACAGTGGCAACTTCTGAAACATATCATGTATAGTGCATAGTGTTATCCAATGAAGACCACAGAAGGAGTAACATACTTCCTCTCTTGATACTCCTTTGGTGAAGAACAGAAAAATAAGTCACTTCTGCCAATACGGAAATCTATGAGAAATCCAGTTCAGAAATGATATCCATTAATAAAATCCCAGAACTAAAAAAAAATACAAAAATGGGAAATTAAATACTTCTCCTGTGCTCATAGGTTCTGAATGCACTGAGTAAGAGAAAACGTGAGCTTCACAGGTGCTGGATGCCTTCTCCAAGTCCTGTGACCACGTACTGCGGAAAAATGTAGCCGCTCGAGGGATTCACGGCGTTTGTGAATCAGGAAACACACAAAGGAAACAAAGGTACGTAATAACGCAGTAATACAGCACAGACGTAGCTGAAATTTAGCGGGCGTTTTACAAAGAGTAAGAACAAGTAGGAGCACAATAGACAAATGCCATCGACAAAAGTAGATAGGTGGCCAACTAGGTCTTGGATAAGGTCACAGTGTAACTCAGGCTGTCACCTGATGAGTGACCATTTAAATTGCTAAATGGGGGTGAAGGACAACTTGAGTATGGATTTCTGGATTAACGCTCTGAATGGCTTGAGCGTGAGAGGTTCTAATGCGAATGAGTGAGCAGCTCTAAACGTAGAACCCTGTAAATAAGACGATTATATAAATATCCCTCCTTCACATATTCTTACTGGCAGCTTTGGGCTGACATTCCCTTTGCAACCATGACAGAAAAAACGGTGCTGAATTACCGTCACCCCGCCGCCCTCAGTCGCCTCCGTCATGTTGTCTCTCTTGTGAGCCGACCAACGTAGGTTGGTGTCCCTGCGTGATGTCACAACTCTGAAGGAAAAGCTACCAGACTGGTACAGACTGCTGCTCTGCCTGACTGTGTGACATCAGATCTTCGTAACGATAGAGAGATGGAAAGCGATGGGACAGAACTGTCTCAGCTCAAAACCATTTCTAAATCTACAATGTGCATGGGCACTGCACTGTTCTGGTGCTGGCCATCGTAGGATCAGGATAAACAGGTCACGCCTTCATGATGGAGTCTCCTATAACGGCCTTCCTGAGTTGCATTTTTACCTGTCTTCAAAACAAGCGTGACATTCAACCCACCAACAATGGAATTATAGAATTCCCACTCCCGGAAACTTTTCAGAACTAATAGTTATTTAAATGATTGTATCATCTGATATATGTATGAGATTAAATTTAGGTTTGATTAGTTTTATTTGTATATTTATATAAGACACATTTGTTTCTGAGGAACACTTGTGTTTTCGGAATCTCAAAGCAAAATGTATATTTTTTTCTAGTGTAAAATAAAGTTATTGCAGTAAAGAACAAGACTTAAGAGCTTTAAAGTTAGATGCTCCGTTTGTTGCCAGCCATACATTACAGCCGTATTTCAAGGCTGGTGTGTTTGTAAAAGTGGTTTAACTCTCCGTTCCAAGTCTTAGCATGACGAGAGAGTGAATCCAGAGTTCCACAATCTCCTTCCATGTTCTTTCTTCAGAAGAGCGAATTTTGTTTACTTGAGTGAGAAGGCAGTCTTCTAGTCTTCTGCAGTGGTATTTGTGTGGTAAACCGGAGAAAGTGTAAGTGTGAGTGGCTGCAAACCTCATCAAATGACAGGAGTGACGTACTGTATGCTGGCTCTTTAAATTGAAATAATGGAAGAGCCGAGTCCCAAGCGGAGCACTGGGACGGTAGACCATCTGTGGAGTGAAGAGATAGCTCGTAACTTGACTCCACCCTGTGTGTTTGTGTGTTTCAGGGGTGTAGTAGGCGGTGCTAAGAGCTTGGAAGTTCTCGGGTATTAAATAAATAAGCATCTGGGGAACAGGGTTCGAGTTGCGGCGTCTGCTCTCCCGTGTGTACTATAAAGAAAAAAGTAAACCATGGTGATTGGAAACAAAATACGGAAGGAAACAAAAGTATAAATGCCTAAATGCCGATCTGGCAATGGTTGAACACCCTTAAAATTAAGTGTACAAGATCGGGTGAAGGTACGATCAGGTGAACGCTATAGAAAGAAAAGCCCACATTAAAAGACCAGCATGGCAAAGCGGTCGCAAAACCAGCTCGAAATAAACAAAACACGAAAACGTTACCCGAGCAGAGGCAGGCAAACCAAAGAAAGTGTTCTCAAAGTATCCTAATTAACATGAAGAGCAAGAGCACATGTAACAGGGGCAGTCCTCATGGTAGGATACAAAAGTCCAAAAGGAGGGACTGCCAAGCATATTTACCAAACAAAAGCCAGCATTTACAATGGACAGTTCGAGGAACCAGTGAAGAAGATTGTCAGTGCTTGAAGCCCATATTGTAGATACAGCATGTCACAAAGAGACAGCGTGCATGCGCTGCCTAGGTGAGACCTAAAAAACCAAAAGGACTAGACACAATTCTGGACACAACCTCTAGATGGCGGAATAGATACACAGCTTGAGAATCCAGAAACTCTTCAGGCTGCAAAACTAATCCTGCTGGTAATTAATCATATCTGAAAGAGACACGTTAGTGACAGATTCCTTACCTTAGAATATCCCCAGGCGTCAGGCTGGATCCGGAAAGTTTCTGCGTAGCAGTACCCTTGCGCGTCGGTAGGCGGCGTCGTGCGGCTCCGCGTTCGGCGTCGTGATCGCCGGGATGACGTCGCGGGCAGTACTTAGGCGCCGCCCCTGCGCGCTGACGTCAGTTCTTCTTTTTCCGCGCCAGCAAGCGCAGATCCGGGAAGAGCAGTGCCCTAGTCATTTTTTGACTTTTTTGGTGAATTTTTTCACTGTTTTTCTTCGAATCGACTTCAAGGTGTCGTAGGGATGCCCGGTTATAAACGTTGCGGCGCCTGTGCTCGGATGATGTCCATCACAGACCCGCATCGGGAGTGTCTCTTCTGCCTCGGCCGAGGCCACGACACGGAGTCGTGTTCCGACTGCCGGGCCCTCAACCCGAAAGCTTTGCGAGAGCGGTCTCGAAAGCTCCTCGAGGCCCGGCATTCGGCTCCGCGCAAGCCCCGGTCGCGTGAGAGGTCCAGGGGTCGATCGCAGAGTCCTCACCGGTCGTCGGCATCAAAGTCTTCTTCGTCCGGTAAGTCCAAGCACAAAAAGTCCAAAAAGCATCGTCGCTCTAGGACTTCGCCTCGCCGGTCTCGCGACTCGGCTGAGGCCCCTCCCGGCACCGTCCCCGCGGCCCCGGACATGCCTGTGGAGTCGCCCCCGCAATACCCGTCCTTCCCGGGTTCGGGGGCGGATCCGGCCCAGATACAGGAATTCCTGTCGGCCATGGCCCGCCACTTCGGGCCTCAAGGTCCCTCCGGTGCGCCTTCGGGCCCCGCGGGCCCTGATGGGGTTGCTCCGGCGTCGCCGGCGGCTCCGGCCCCGGCGTCGCCCGTGCCTCCAGCCTCGATCCCGGCTCCGGCCCGGCCTCGATCCCGGCTCCGCAACCCCCATCGACGCCGGTCGACCTAACGACACCTCCGCCGGCGCCGATGTCTCCGGTGCCGTTTTCGACGCCACCTGGGGCTCCGGGCGGCGTCGTCCCCCAGTTCCTTCCGGCTCCGGACATGGACCCGGAACGACGTCGCTCGACGCCGGTTCCGGCGCCGATGGGACCTTGGGTCCCAAATGTCCCTCCTCCTCCTTATTTTGAACCAGAGGAGGACCAGGAGGACTGGGAGGGGTCTGATGACCCTCTGGCACAACAGTGTCAGTACGATGAGGACTGGGCAGAGGGTCTAGGGGATGCCAGTGGTCTGGATACTTCCCCTGACACTGGCATGCTGTCTCCTCCCGTGGCTACGGAGGAGGGAGCCAATTTTGCAACGGTGTTGCGTAGGGCGGCTGGGGCCTTACGTCTCCAACTCCCTGCTGTGGCGGTCAAGGTTAATCTCTTGACAGAGGTGCTTCAGCCGGCAGCCTCCTCTACGGAGACTGTGCTGCCGTTTAACAATGCCCTCACTGACGTTCTTTTGGGCGCCTGGTCCAAGCCCAACACAGGGGCTCCTGTGGATAGGAACGTGTCCCGACGCCATCGCCCAGCTCCGGGCGACCACCTGTTTCTCTCTGTCCACCCCACTCCTGAGAGCTTGGTTGTCCAAGCCTCCGCTTCCCAAACCGCCTTCCCTACCGCCCCTCCGGATAGGGAATCCAAACGCCTGGATCAATTTGGGAAGAAGGGTTTTTCTTCCTCCAGTGCTGGCTTGCGGTCCATCAACACCGCTTGTCTTTTGGGCCGATATACCCACTCCTTGTGGGATTCGGTGGCGAATGTTTTGCCCCAGTGTTCTGAGGAGGTCCAGACACTGCTTTCCCGCGCCATTGCGGAAGGAAGGGATGCGGCCAAATACACGATACGATGTGGCCTTGATACCGCCGACTCGCTGGGCAGGTCTATTGCAACGACGGTGGCGCTGCGACGCCACGCCTGGCTGAGAACCACTGGTTTTTCAGGGGATGTCCAGAATACTCTCATGGACATGCCCTTTGATGGAGTCGGTCTTTTTGGGTCCAAAGCAGACCATGCGTTGGAGCGCTTTAAGGACTCATGGGCTACTGCCAAGTCCCTGGGCCTTTCTGCTACACGCCCTCCGCTGACTTCTGCTTTTCGCCCCTATCGTGGCCACGGAAGGGGCGCCCCGTCACGTCAGCAGCCCAGCCACTGGCCCGCGCAGCAGGCGTCTTCGCGTGGCCGAGGACGTGGATTCCGCCGTGGCGGATCGGGCAACCAGCGTGCGGGTCAGGCCACCACCTCCAACCCGTCCGCGGCCTCCAAGCCCTCCTAGTCCCTCCTTTCAGGTGCACAGCACACCAGTAGGGGGCAGGGTCCGCCATCACCTTCCCCACTGGTGTACCATCACCTCGGACAGGTGGGTCTTGGACATTGTCCGAAGGGGCTACTCCCTCCCCTTCGAGACCACCCCCCCAGCCATGCCACCTCAATTCCACCGCATGTCAGGGGATCACTTGGTACTTCTGCAGAAGGAAGTCACGGCCCTCTTGGCCAAGAGGGCCATCGAGCGCGTTCCGACCCCAGAAGTAGGGCGTGGTTGCTACTCCCACTACTTCCTGGTGCCCAAAAAGGACAAGGAGGACATGCGTCCTATCTTGGACCTCCGGAACGTCAATCGCTTCCTCCGGAAGGAGAAGTTCAAGATGCTCACCCTAGCTCAGGTCTTGACTGCCCTCGACCCTGGAGACTGGTTGGTAGCGTTGGACTTGCAGGACGCCTATTTCCACATCCCCGTCCTGCCGGCCCACCGGCGTTACCTTCGGTTCACGGAGGGCCTCGAGCATTTTCAGTTCACCGTGCTCCCCTTTGGCCTTACCAGTGCCCCTCGGGTGTTCACGAAAGTGATGGCGGTGGTCGCAGCTCATCTGCGCCGGGCAGGGGTTTCAGGCTTCCCCTACCTCGACGACTGGCTGCTGAAGGCGGGCTCGTCCCAGGCAGTCGTCTCCCACCTCCAGACTACGGCCGAACTCCTGCACTCGCTGGGGTTCTCCATCAATGTGCCGAAGTCGCATCTGATTCCTTCTCCACAGCTCCTTTTCATCGGAGCAGTTCTGGACACGACGCAGTTTCGGGCCTATCCTCCCGAACAGCGAGTCCGGGATATTCAGGCTATGATTCCGATCTTTCAGCCTTTATCCTGGGTTTCGGTACGGATGACCCTGAGGCTGCTGGGCCTCATGGCCTCCTGCATCCTGCTGGTCGATCATGCCAGATGGCATATGCGGGCTCTGCAGTGGGACCTGAAGTTCCAGTGGGCGCAGCACCAGGGCAACCTGTCCGATCACGTCCAGATCTCGGAGGGGACTGCAAAACAGTTGCAGTGGTGGCTCTCGAACCGGCAATGGGTCATGGGCAGATCCCTCTCCCTTCCCCAGCCAGAGCACACAGTTGTGACGGACGCGTCTCTTCTGGGATGGGGCGGTCACATGGGAGAGGCGGAGATCAGAGGCCTCTGGTCTCCGGCGGAGTCCCGGCTCCATATCAACCTTCTGGAGCTCCGGGCGATCCGACTTGCACTCAAGGCATTCCTTCCCTCTGTCAAAGGGAAGGTAGTGCAGGTGTTCACAGACAACACCACCGCCATGTGGTACTGCAACAAACAAGGCGGGGTGGGGTCGTGGACCCTTTGTCAGGAGGCTCTGCGCCTCTGGACATGGCTGGAACATCAGGGCATGTTCCTGATGGTTCAACACCTGGCAGGTTCCCTGAACGCCAGGGCGGACGAACTCCAGCCGCAGGTGCATGATGGATCACGAATGGCGTCTTCACTCGGAAGTGGCGCAAGGACTCTTTCTACAGTGGGGAGAGCCTTGGTTAGATCTATTCGCCACCGAAGAGAACGCGCAATGTCATCAGTTCTGCGCGTTGAAATTTCCAAGGCGGCACTCGCTCGGCGACGCTTTTCGTCACGAGTGGAGTTGCGGTCTATTGTACGCCTTTTCGCCTATACCACTTCTACCCAGAGTGTTGAAGAAGATTCGGCACGACCGGGCCCAAGTCATTCTTGTGGCTCTGGACTGGGCTCGAAGAGTTTGGTATCCCGAGCTACTCAATATGAGCGTAGATCCCCCGATCAGTCTGCCTCTTCGGGAGGATCTTCTGTCGCAGCAGCAGGGGACGGTCCTCCACCCGAACCTGTCCAGTCTACACCTGCTTGCGTGGAGATTGAGCGGCGGCAGTTGATTCCTTTCGACTTGCCTCCCGAAGTTTGTGATGTGATTCTGGCAGCCAGGCGTCCCTCCACTAAGGTGGTATATGCCTGCAGGTGGAACAAATTTGTGGCATGGTGCACAGCAAAGGCTGTGAATCCCCTTTCTGCCCCTCTTTCTGAGGTCCTTCTGTTCCTTCTTTCTCTGGCCCAACAGGGTTCTGCCCTGGGTACCATCAAGGGTTATCTTTGTGCTATCTCGGCCTTCCTCAGGCTCCCTGATCAGCCCTCCCTTTTCAAGTCCCCTGTTGTTAACAGGTTCTTAAAAGGCATTACTCATCTCTTCCCTCCTGTTCCGTTAGTGATGCCTCAGTGGGACTTGAACTTGGTTCTTACCTTTTTAATGTGCGCTCCCTTTGAGCCTCTACATAACTGTCCTCTTCGTCTTCTTACTCTGAAGACAGCCTTTCTGGTGGCCATCACCTCCGCTCGGCGGGTGAGTGAGCTCCAGGCTCTATCTTGCAAACCTCCCTTTCTGTCTGTTCATCCAGACAAGGTTGTTCTTCGGACGCGTCCGTCCTTCTTGCCAAAGGTGGTTACTGCTTTCCACATTGGGCAGACCATCACTTTGCCCACCTTCTTTCCGCCTCCGCATCCTTCCAGGGAGGAAGAGAGGCTCCACCGTCTGGACCCAAAACGTGCGCTCTCCTTCTATATCGACCGCACAAAACACTTCCGGGTGGATGACCAGCTCTTTGTTGGCTACGTGGGCGCCAAAAAGGTCGGGCGGTGCACAAGAGGACCATCTCCCGCTGGGTTACCTTGTGCATCAAGACCTGCTATTCTTTGGCTAAGAAGGAGCCTCCTGTTGGGCTGCGTGCCCATTCCACCAGGGCAACGGCTGCTACCACGGCCTTGGGCCGCGGTGTTCCGCTGCCGGTTATCTGTCAGGCAGCTACGTGGGCCTCGCTGCACACGATAACAAAGCATTACTGCCTTGACAGTCGGGTCCGGAGGGACGGCTTCTTTGGCCGTTCTGTCCTCCAGGACTTCCTTGTCTGATCTTTGTTCGCAGACCCACCACCGGGGTTGGTATTGCTGGGGTATCTATTCTAAGGTAAGGAATCTGTCACTAACGTGTCTCTTTCAGATGCACAAGTTACTAACTTGTGTAACGATATATCTGTAAGAGACAGTAGTTGGTGACAGATTCCTTACCGCCCACCCATCCTCCCCGTTCTGCGAACTGATTTCTAGGGTTAAGGACATCCCTTTCAGGGCCCTAGTATTTTTCAGACACCTATGTCAGCTTCTTGCATGGCTCTGCGTTCCTGGCGCGGAAAGTCGTGTACAGAACTGACGTCAGCGCGCAGGGGCGGCGCCTAAGTACTGCCCGCGACGTCATCCCGGCGATCACGCCGCCGACGACGGACGCGGAGCCGCACGACGCCGCTTACCGACGCGCAAGGGTACTGCTACGCAGAAACTTTCCGGATCCAGCCTGACGCCTGGGGATATTCTAAGGTAAGGAATCTGTCACTAACTACTGTCTCTTACAGATATATCGTTACACAAGTTAGCAACTTGTGCTTTGTTACCTACCCTATCAGCATTTGTTCATAGTGTGTAAAGCTATAGATTCATCTGCACCCGCCCTCCTCCCTGAAAGTGGGCAGTAATACACATGTTTTTGTAATAAATACACATTTATTATCAGATAAATATATGCAGAGTACATACGTACTATTCTGTACACTCCCCTTTAGCCCACTGAACCAAAAGCAATCTAAGGGTGAAGTTTCTGTGCAGCAAGGTTCAAGCTGTTGCTGTCAGGCCACACACGGTAGGCCTGAAGCCATTTTTTTCACTGCCAGTGTAGTGGAAGGCACAATAGGGGCTGCAGTCTACAAGTGGCATCTAACGTTCCATGCCATAGATACATTTCTGCCCATATTCTATGGCCTTATAGGAAATGTAAATGTACCAATAAGGTTTTAAGCCAGTTTCAACATGTTTTAGGGTTCAGAGCACATACACTACTGGATAGCAATGACCTAGTGTTAAAGTTCAAAGTTTCCACTAGGTGAGTCTCAAAACAAATTGTAAAACTGGGGATGACCTGCCAAAAAAGGGTCACTTGGCGACAATCATGTGGTGTTTGCTTCTGTTCTGCCATTAGGACCGTCTGAAGGACCTGAACAGCCAGGCTGACAGCCTGATGACCAGCAGTGCCTTCGACACCACGCAGGTGAAGGAGAAGAGGGATGCTATCAATGATCGCTTCCAGAGGATCAAGAGTATGGCTTCTGGCCGCCGTGCTAAGCTCAACGAGTCCCACCGTCTTCACCAGTTCTTCCGGGACATGGACGACGAGGAGTCCTGGATCAAGTGAGTGACTCTAACGCCAGAGCACTTCGGCTGCAACATGCTCAGGCAGGGATAGAGGGAGAGACCTGGGGATGCACTGCGCTTCAGTGGATGTGTGTACGATGGGTCCATTGGGCAAGGCCTACACTGATATGTAGGTGGTATGTGCGCCTGCTGCTTACATCTTGGTTGTGTTTGTGTGCATAGGTTTGACTCCAGCTGTGTTAGAGTAATGAGCATTAAGGCTTTACCTATGCCTTCATGGGCAGTACTACATTGATCAGAGAAATGAGGATTGTGGGAACCACAGGTTACCCTGAGGATGAGTCTCTACAGAGCTGGGCAGTCTGTAGAAGGGCTTGTTGTGCTTGTTCTGAAAAGAGCCTGTTCTTTCATCTCTTAAGGGAGAAGAAGCTGCTGGTTAACTCTGAAGACTACGGCCGTGACCTGACTGGCGTTCAAAACCTCCGGAAGAAGCACAAGCGTCTGGAAGCAGAGCTAGCAGCGCACGAGCCAGCAATCCAGGTGAAGGGAGAGCAGTAATATGATAGATGTGGGTACTTTTGTCTTTGTTCGAGTGAAAGACTGTATTGGTATGAGATTCATTCAGCAGGAAGAAGAAATACTTCTGCAGGCGTTCAAGAAAGTCTGTCCTAGGTCTGTGAGCCCCTAAACACATAGTTTGTTTCATACTCTCGTTCTTCCCTCCCTTTGTCCTAAGATGCGCAAACCTCCAATCACCCGATTTCCGTGCTCTGGTGGTGAGTGGTTCAGGGTTTCCTAATATCTGCTCCCTCCTTCCCCAGGGAGTATTGGACACAGGACGGAAGCTTTCGGATGATAACACCATTGGAAAGGATGAGATTGAGCAGCGCTTGGCGCAGTTTGTGGAGCACTGGCAGGAGCTGAAGAAACTGGCAGCTGCTCGGTGAGTGAAATTGTACTGTAAACTGTTTCCTCCTTCCTAGAGCTCCGTAGATCTAGTGAGGTTCACTGACCTCTCTCATGCAAGGTTCCCTGTGTTGCCTATTTCTGATGGATACTTCTAATCGCAGAGTCCTCATTTTGTGAATATCCCCAGGATCCAGTAACTGAAAAAGCAGTGTTTGTGTACGCCTGTAGATGGTTCTGTGTGACTCCGCTTTGATTACATTCTTCTATGGGAGTGAGGTGCGGAGCCGCATATAAGCACCACGTATGTCGGCTGACATCAGTTCCTTTATTTTTGCACCCTCAGACACGGATCCAAAGCTCCTCGCCTCTATCTGTACGCCTGAAGAAATTCTCAATTGTGCACAAGCTTATCACCCCCTTAAGACTGCAGGGTGTAAGCCTTGTAGGGGCTGTTGCAAACAGATGTCTATGACCGATCCGTAGAAGGTATGTCTCTGGTCTTTGGGTTTGATTCACAACTTGAAGGCCTGCGATGACTGCGCCCAGATGAATCCATAGGATATCTGTGACTGCAAAGCTCTATGTGGCGACACACTGCAAGACTCCATGTAGTTCCTGCTTCAGAGCAAAGTAGAGAGTCAGACCCACTCCTAAAGTCGCTCTAGCAGTAAATCTTTGCAGTCGAAGCCTTCAGAGTAGTCCAAAAAGAAACATAAGAAGTCCAAGCAGGACTTAGCCCCTTCCCACTGCTCTTGTTCTCCAGGAAGGCGCAAGGGTGTCACCCTACTTCCAGGTCTCACTCCGGTTCTGCTGAGGAGCCTATTCATCTTTGGTCCCGCTGCACCCTGAGTTTCCACGTCCGTCATTGACATTTTAGCAGGTTGAAGCCTTTTGAAAGGCGATGGCATGCATCTTTGGTATGCTTCTGGCACCCTGTGGTGTACCTTCGGGCCCCAAGGATCCGCAGAGGCCTCCAGTCAGATTGCCACTGGTTGGTCCGCCCTTTGCGCAGTCTGTGCCCCTTGAACCTGCTTTGGGTTCTGCACCGGTGTTGGTGCTGACTTGGGGTTCATCCCTGAACTCTGCTGATCACGCAGACGTCTATGCTGACAGAGATGGTGCCAGAAGTGGAGCAGCAACCCATCATGGTACTGCGTGGCCACGTCCAGACAATACACCAACTCAGACTAGAACCAGCCATATGGAGACAACAGTGGAGGGGATGGAGAAGTGTTTGCAACCCTTCCCCTTCCACCTTTTGATGAAGACAGTTAGTATATGGATCTTCACAAGGCCAGTAGGTAAAATATCTTACCCGATACTGGGTGTCTCTCCACCTTTCCTCGAACCAGCTACAAAGGAAAGAATCTTTCCTCCCTGTGATTAGGAGGGCTGCTGAAGTCCTTGATCTCTACCGCCTAGCTATGGCGGTAAAAGCAAATGTCCTCTCTGAAAGGTCCTTCCCACTGGCCAGGCACTGACCAAGCCTCTTCTGCCCTTCAAATAGGCCCTCAAGGGCATGCTATTGGGCACTTGGGCAAACCAACATTCTGGCTCTCAGAGTAATCGACAGGTCGCCATAGACCAGCTTGAAGCGACCCTTGTTAAAAATCTGCAGCCAACGCCTGAGAGTTAGGTGGTGCTGACGTCCACCAACAGAGTGAACCCGAATGCCTTTCCGATGACATCTGACAGTCCAAACATATGTAAACTTTTGGCAAGAGAATGTTTTCCTTCTGCACCCTTGCCTTGTGGTCAGTCACTGCCAGGCTCCTTCTTGGAAGCTACACCCACGCACTTTGATATAGTTAGTGAGATCCCGCTGGCGGTCACAGAAGACTTTTACTGTGTAAGGAAGTGGGTTTCTGTTGCAGTAACCCCCACTTTTGCCAGACCACTGATGCACTTTGACTTGATGTGCCCTGGGACCCTGCCAATCAGTTTCCCAGGGCCTGTGTTCCTTCCCCAAAACTGTACCCAATTGGCATCTCTGGCCACAGGTCAGCCCCTGGTAAATGGTACCACAGGTACCCAGGGCACTGTGACCAGGGAAGGCCTCTAAGGGCTGCAGCACTTAGAGGTTCTGTACCCTGACACACACACACACACTGCCTTTGCAGGCTGCGTGTCTTGGTGCAGAACAAAGTGAAGAGTCGACATGGCACACATCCCTGTGTGCCATGCCCATAAACACAGTGCCCTGGCATACCTCAGTCACCCCTCTAGTTGGGTGCACTATGCCAGTGGTGAGGGTACAGGTGCATGAGCCCTGTACCCCTACAGTACCCAGGTCCATTCCTGGGCACTGTAAGTGCTGTGCTGCCATTAAGAGTATATGGTGCTGGGAGGTCGTCATCACGAACTCCACAGCACCATGTTGCTACACTGAAGACTGAGAAGTTTGGTATCAAACTTCTCAGCACATTAAACCCACACTGATGCCAGTGTGGGATTTAATGTAAGATGCACGACAGAGGGCAACTTAGAGTTGCCCCCTGAACCTAACCCACAATCCACGTCTTGCCTGAGAGGCTGCCTAGGCTGCCACCCAGCAGACATGTTGCTGGACCCCTGGGTAGAGAGCCATCCGCTCTCTTGGGCCTGCAACAATGCACGTCCTGGGCGAGGTGCTAGGTCTCCTCCCCCAGGATGGGCAGGGGAAGCTTCAAAGGCATGCCGCCTTTGTGAGCCTCCCCAGACCACTTACTGTACTCAGCAACTGGTCCCCACCGGTTCTAGCCCCCACTCTGGCGGGAAGACTGGCGGGAAACCCCAAGTGAGGAAAGGGGGTGTGCCAGCCTCTGCCAACCCCACCCCTCAGGTGGGGGAGGCGAGGTGAAGCACATCTCCGGGCTCTCGCCATCTTGAAGATGGGGGAGCCCTGCCCAATCAGGACTAGGCTCCTGCCCCCCTCCCACTGGAGAGTGGCAGGATAGGGGGTGTACCCACCCCAGGAAAGGGACCCATTGGTCCCTGCCCTTTACCTACCTGTAACGCCCCTAAATTTAGTATTTAGGGGCACCCTGAACCTTCCTTCCTCAGATCCAGCAACGACAACAAGAAAAGAAGAACAAGGACCAAACAGCCGTGCCGCCTTCTAACAAGAGGAAGACAACAACTGACTTGGCCCCAGCCCTACCGGCCTGTCTCCCCTCTAACCTGCTTTCTGCGAAATCCCGGTGTGTCCTGCAGCAGCAACCTCACAAACCCCGGAGGACCTGCCTGCCTTCACTTGAACCGCCTGTTTCTCCTGTGAACACCGGATTTGTTCAAAACCAGCACCCCTGGCACCAGCCCGGGATCGCGAATCCAGCCCACTCTGCACCCGCCGAACCCGGCCCGAGCTCGAGTAAAAAAACACCAAGAGGTGGTCTCCCCGGCGATCCTGACCTGGAATCCGGCGACTCCTGACCTGCCTCAAGCCTCCAGACGAAGCCTGCAGCCTCAGTCCAGAGGGTCCCCCCTGCCGCGACCAGAGCGGGTAAGAAAAATCCGACACTAAAAGGCACCCCTGCACCCGACGCCCCACGGCCTTGTGTGCCCAAACCCAGGGTGCCTACCTAAGCCAAGACATCTCAACTTACCTCTCGAAGTGTTGGTAGATCCCAGGAGACTCGTTTCCAAGCCTGCAGTGTTTGTCCAGTCCGGAGAATCTCCATAGACTTCAACAGGGAACCCGACGCCATAATAGCCCCCTGCACCCAGCCGCCAGAGTGCCGCTGTGGGTGCGCTTTTGGTGCTCACTTGCTTCCCCCTTTGTGCCAAGTCTACAGCCAGGAGCTTTGCTCCCACAACCCAGTGGCCTGCTAGCCAGCAGCCACCAACCGAAGGCCCCCTGTCCCCCATAGGATAACATTGGGGCCTCAACACTCTGCATCCGGCCGCCCTAGTGCCGCTGTGGGTGCAACAAGAGTGCATCACGGACCCTGGGGGACCCCTGAGTCTAACCCCGGAACCTGGACTCCCACAGTCAAAAACTTACCTGCAAACCGATAACTTGTTTTCCTCCATAGGATAACATTGGATATTTTTCTCTGAAAAAAAGTATGGAGTTTCAAAAACTAAAAATATTGCTTAAAAATTGTGTGTTTGACCAAAACGACTTTACTCACCTGTTTGCAGGAAATGTCCCCGGACTGAATCTAGGACCCAGTCCTGAGGTTAGAAAAGTAACGCGATAATTACCTACCTGCATATTACAGTAAAAAGTCAATACATTTCAATGGACTGTTCGAAAAAGTTTCTAAGTGTCAACTTTTGAAATCTTGAAATATTCACAAAAAATCGTCCGAATTACAAAAACGAAATTACTCACCTGTTCTCAGGAGAGATGCCAATGCTGCATCTAGGTACCCAGCACTGATTAGAAAAAGTGACCAACTGTGATTTTCCGATAACTTGATTTTCCTCCATAGGATAACATTGCCTGGTTTTCTCCAGAAATTCTTCTAAGTGTCGATTTTTGAAACAAACAAATATTCCTTAAAAATCGCCTGTGTAACAAAAACGATTTCTTGCAACTGTTTACAGGAAATGCACCAGGGCTGAATCCAGGATCCAGCCCTGAGTAAGAAAATCATACGTAAAGTAATTGATATTGCATTTACTTAAAATTCCCCATTGAGCTCAATGTTATAATTGTTTGAATTGTGTTGCCTAGTGCAACAACTGTAACTATTGCATTTAAAAGTCCTATTGCTTATTGAAAGTATACAACTACAGCATTTGATTCTGAGAAAGTATTTTGATACCTATTGTTGGTTCTAAAAATAAAACAACTATATATTTTTATATACAAAACAATTGGCCTAGAGTTCAGTTCTTGAGTGTGTGAGACCATTTGCTGACTGAGTGTGTACAACAAATGCTTTACACTGTCCTCTGATACTGCCTTACTGCTCGACCAAGCTACCACTTTAGAGAGTAAGGTTATATCTAACTTTAGCCTCTGCCAAACCTCTGGGGACTGTGGACTCTGTGTACACTGAACCTTACTTTGGTTCAGTATATACAGAGTGTAGGAAAGTGGCCCTATATATACTGCACCAAAGTAAGGTACAGTGTGTATAGGGTCCACAGTTCCCCAATGGTAAGGCAGAGGCTAAAGTTAGATATAACCTTACTCTCTAAAGTGGTAGCTTGGTCGAGCAGTAAGGCAGTATCAGAGGACAGTGTAAAGCATTTGTTGTACACACTCAATCAGCAAATGAAGTTACACACTCAAGAACTGAACGCCAGGCCAATTGTTTTGTATATAAAAAAATATACTGTTTTATATCTGAAAGAGACACGTTAGTGACAGATTCCTTACCTTAGAATATCCCCAGGCGTCAGGCTGGATCCGGAAAGTTTTTGCGTAGCAGTACCCTTGCGCGTCGGTAGGCGGCGTCGTGCGGCTCCGCGTTTGTCGTCGGCGTCGTGATCGCCGGGATGACGTCGCGGGCAGTACCTAGACGCCGCCCCTGCGCGCTGACGTCAGTTCTTCTTTTTTCCGCGCCAGTAAGCGCAGATCCGGGAAGAGCAGTGCCCTAGTCATTTTTTGACTAACTTTTTGGTGATTTTTTCACTGTTTTTCTTCGAGTCATCTAGGCTCCGAGGTGTCGGTAGGGATGCCTGGCTGCAAGCCATGCGACGTCTGTGGTCGAATGATGTCGATCACAGACCCGCACTTAGAGTGTCTCTACTGTCTCGGCCGCGACCACGACACGAAGTCGTGTTCCGACTGCCGGGCCTTACACCTGAAGGCTTTGCGAGAGCGGTGTCGAAAGCTACTCGAGGTCCGGCAGTCGGCTCCGCGCCGCACCAAGCCCCGGGAGAGGTCGAGGGGCCGGTCGCGGAGTCCTCGCCCGTCATCGGAGTCCAAGTCTTCGCACTCTTCGGGTAAGTCGAAGCACAAAAAGTCTAAGAAGCACCATCGCTCTAAGACTTCGCCTCGCCCGTCTCGCGACTCGGCTGAGGCCCCTGTCGGCACCGTCCCCGCGGCTCCGGAGGTGCCTGTGGAGCCGCCCCCGCATTACCCGTCCTTCCCGGGTTCGGGGGCGACTCCGGCCGAGATACAGAAATTCCTGTCGGCCATGGCCCGCCTCTTCGGGCCTCAAGGCCCCTCCGGTGCGCCTTCGGGCCCCGCGGGCCCTGATGGGGTTGCCCCGGTGCCGCCGACGACTCCGGTCCCGGCACCGCCTGTCTCACCAGCCTCGCTCCCGGCCCCAGCCTCGATCCCGGCTCCAGCCTCGATCCCGGCTCCGGTGGTACCGCAACCCCCATCGACGCCGGTTGACCTAACTACGCCTCCGCCGACGCCGATGTCCCTGGTGCTGTTCCTGACGCCATCCGGGGCTCCGGGCGGCGTCGTTCTCCGGATCCGGACGTGGCGTCGGACCGACGTCGCCCGATGCCGGCTCCGGCGCCAATGAGACCTTGGGTCCCTGACGTCCCCCCTCCTCCTTATTTTCTGTCGGAGGAGGACCAGGAGAGCTGGGAGGGGTCGGAAGACCCTCTCACACAGCAGTGTGAGTATGATCAGGACTGGGCAGAGGAACTTGGGGATGCCAGTGGTCTGGACACTTCTCCTGACACTGGCATGCTGTCTCCTCCTTCCGTGTCTACGGAGGAGGGAGCAAATTTCGCAACGGTGTTGCGTAGAGCAGCTGGAGCCTTAAACCTCCAATTGTCTACAGTGGCTGTCAGGACTAACCTCCTGACGGAAGTGCTTCAGCCGGCAGCTACCTCCTCGGAGCCATTGCTGCCGTTTAATGATGCACTGTCTGACGTTCTTTTGGGCACCTGGTCCAAGCCCGCCACAGGGGCTCCTGTGGATAGGAACGTGGCCCGACGAATCGCCCTGCTCCGGGCGACCCCTTGTTTCTCTCTCAACATCCCACCCCCGAGAGCTTGGTTGTCCAAGCTTCTGCCTCCCAAACCGCCTTCCCTACCGCCCCTCCGGATAGGGAATCCAAACGCCTGGACCAATTTGGGAAGAAGGCCTTTTCTTCCTCCAGTGCTGGCTTGCGGTCCGTCAACACCGCTTGCCTTTTGGGCCGATACTCCCACTCTCTGTGGGATTCGGTAGCGCTCGTTTTGCCCCAGTGTCCTGAGGAGGTCCAGACACTGCTTTCCCGCACCATTGCGGAAGGAAGGGATGCGGCAAAGTACACCATCCGTTGTGGCCTTGATACCGCCGACTCGCTGGGCAGATCGCTTGCAACGACGGTGGCGCTGCGTCGCCACGCCTGGCTGAGAACAACTGGTTTCTCGGGTGATGTCCAGAATACACTCATGGACATGCCCTTTGATGGAGTCGGTCTTTTTGGTTCCAAAGCAGACCATGCGCTGGAGCGCTTTAAGGACTCACGGGCTACTGCCAAGTCCCTGGGCCTTTCTGCTGTGCGCCCTCCGCTAACCTCTGCTTTTCGCCCCTTTCGTGGCCAAGGAAGGGGCGCCCAGTCACGTCCGCTGCCCAGCCACCGGCCCGCGCAGCAAGCGTCCTCGCGTGGCCGAGGACGTGGCTTCCACCGTGGCGGATCGTGCAACCAGCGTGCGGGTCAGGCCACCAACCCCGCCCCGTCCGCGGCCTCCAAGCCCTCCTAGTCCTTCTTTTCAGGTGCACAGCACGCCAGTAGGGAGCAGGGTCCGCCATCACCTTCACCACTGGCGTGCCATCACCTCGGACAGGTGGGTCTTGGACATTGTCCGAAGGGGCTACTCCCTCCCCTTCGAGACCACCCCCCAGCCATGCCACCTCAATTCCACCGCATGTCAGGGGATCACTTGGTGCTTCTGCAGAAGGAAGTCACGGCCCTCTTGGCCAAGAGGGCCATCGAGCATGTTCCGACCCTAGAAGTAGGACGTGGTTGCTACTCCCACTACTTTCTGGTGCCCAAAAAGGACAAGGAGGACATGCGTCCTATCTTGGACCTCCGGAACGTCAATCGCTTCCTCCGGAAGGAGAAGTTCAAGATGCTCACCTTAGCTCAGGTCTTGACTGCCCTCGACCCTGGAGATTGGATGGTAGCGTTGGACTTGCAGGACGCTTATTTCCACATCCCCGTCCTGCCGGCCCACCGGCGTTACCTGCGATTCATGGTGGGCCTCGAGCATTTTCAATTCACCGTGCTCCCCTTTGGCCTCACAAGTGCCCCTCTGGTGTTCACGAAAGTGTTGGCGGTGGTCGCAGCTCATCTGCGCCGGGCAGGGGTTCCAGTCTTCCCCCTACCTCGACGACTTGCTGCTGAAGGCGGCCTCGTCCCAGGCAGTCGTCTCCCACCTCCAGACTACGGCCGAACTCCTGCACTCGCTGGGGTTCTCCATCAATGTGCCAAAGTCGCACCTGATTCCTTCTCCACAGCTCCTTTTCATCGGAGCAGTTCTGGACACGACGCAGTTTCGGGCCTATCCTCCCGAACGGCGAGTCCAGGATATTCAGGCTATGATTCCGATCTTTCAGCCTTTATCCTGGGTTTCGGTACGGATGACCCTGAGGCTGCTGGGCCTCATGGCCTCCTGCATCCTGCTGGTCGATCATGCCAGATGGCATATGCGGGCTCTGCAGTGGGACCTGAAGTTCCAGTGGGCGCAGCACCAGGGCAACCTATCCGATCACGTCCAGATCTCGGAGGGGACTGCAAAACAGTTGCAGTGGTGGCTCTCGAACCGGCAATGGGTCATGGGCATATCCCTCTCCCTTCCCCAGCCAGAGCACACAGTTGTGACGGACGCGTCCCTTCTGGGATGGGGCGGTCACATGGGAGAGGCGGAGATCAGAGGCGTCTGGTCTCCGGCGGAGTCCCGGCTCCATATCAACCTTCTGGAGCTCCGGGCGATCCGACTTGCACTCAAGGCATTCCTTCCCTCTGTCAAAGGGAAGGTAGTGCAGGTGTTCACAGACAACACCACCGCCATGTGGTACTGCAACAAACAAGGCGGGGTAGGGTCGTGGACCCTATGTCAGGAGGCTCTGCGCCTCTGGACATGGCTGGAACATCAGGGCATATTCCTGATGGTTCAACACCTGGCAGGTTCCCTGAACGCCAGGGCGGACGAACTCAGCCGCAGGTGCATGATGGATCACGAATGGCGTCTTCACTCGGAAGTGGCGCAAGGTCTCTTTCTGCAGTGGGGAGAGCCTTGGTTAGATCTATTCGCCACCGAAGAGAACGCGCAATGTCATCAGTTCTGCGCGTTGGAATTTCCAAGGCGGCACTCGCTCGGCGACGCTTTTCGTCACGAGTAGAGTTGCGGTCTGTTGTACGCCTTTCCACCTATACCACTTCTACCCAGAGTGTTGAAGAAGATTCGGCGCGACCGGGCCCAAGTCATCCTTGTGGCTCCGGACTGGGCTCGAAGAGTTTGGTATCCCGAGCTACTCAGTATGAGCGTCGATCCCCCGATCCGTCTGCCTCTTCGGGAGGATCTTCTGTCGCAGCAGCAGGGGACGGTCCTCCACCCGAACCTGTCCAGTCTCCACCTGCTTGCGTGGAGATTGAGCGGCGGCAGTTGATTCCTTTCGACTTGCCTCCCGAGGTTTGTGATGTGATTCTGGCAGCCAGGCGTCCCTCCACTAAGGTGGTATACGCCTGCAGGTGGAACAAGTTTGTGGCATGGTGCACAGCAAAGGCTGTGAATCCCCTCTCTGACCCTCTTTCTGTGGTTCTTCTGTTCCTTCTTTCTCTGGCCCAACAGGGCTCTGCCCTGGGTACCATCAAGGGCTATCTTTGTGCAATATCGGCCTTCCTCAGGCTCCCTGATCAGCCCTCTCTTTTTAAGTCCCCTGTTAACAGGTTTCTTAAAGGCATTACACACCTCTTCCCTCCTGTTCCGTTTGTGATGCCTCAGAGGGACTTGAACTTGGTTCTTACCTTTTTAATGTGCGCTCCCTTTGAGCCTCTACATAACTGTCCTCTTCGTCTTCTTACTTTGAAGACAGCCTTTCTGGTGGCCATCACCTCCGCTCGGCGGGTGAGTGAGCTCCAGGCTCTATCATGCAAACCTCCCTTTCTGTCTGTCCATCCAGACAAGGTTGTTCTTCGGACGCGTCCGTCCTTCTTGCCAAAGGTGGTTACTGCCTTCCATATTGGGCAGACCATCACTTTGCCCACCTTCTTTCCGCCTCTGCATCCTTCCAGAGAGGAAGAGAGGCTCCACCGTCTGGACCCAAAACGTGCGCTTTCCTTTTATATCAACCGCACACAACACTTCCGGGTGGATGACCAGCTCTTTGGCTACGTAGGCGCCAAAAAAGGTCGGGCGGTGCACAAGAGAACCATCTCCCGCTGGGTCACCTTGTGTATCAAAGCCTGCTATTCTTTGGCTAAGAAGGAGCCTCCTGTTGGGCTGCGTGCCCATTCCACCAGGGCAACGGCTGCTACCACGGCCTTAGGCCGCGGTGTTCCGCTGCAGGATATCTGTCAGGCAGCTACGTGGGCCTCGCTGCACACGTTTACCAAGCATTACTGCCTTGACAGTCCGGTCCGGAGGGACGGCTTCTTTGGCCGTTCTGTCCTCCGGGACTTCCTTGTCTGATCTTTGTTCGCAGACCCACCACCGGGGTTGGTATTGCTGGGGTATCTATTCTAAGGTAAGGAATCTGTCACTAACGTGTCTCTTTCAGATGCACAAGTTACTAACTTGTGTAACGATATATCTGTAAGAGACAGTAGTTGGTGACAGATTCCCTACCGCCCACCCATCCTCCCCGTTCTGCGAACTGATTTCTAGGGTTAAGGACATCCCTTTCAGGGCCCTAGTATTTTTCAGACACCTATGTCAGCTTCTTGCATGGCTCTGCGTTCCTGGCGCGGAAAGTCGTGTACAGAACTGACGTCAGCGCGCAGGGGCGGCGTCTAAGTACTGCCCGCGACGTCATCCCGGCGATCACGACGCCGATGACGCCTACCGACGCGCAAGTGTACTGCTACGCAAAAACTTTCCGGATCCAGCCTGACGCCTGGGGATATTCTAAGGTAAGGAATCTGTCACTAACTACTGTCTCTTACAGATATATCGTTACACAAGTTAGTAACTTGTGCTACAGGTAGGTAAAGGGCAGGGACCAATGGGTCCCTTCCCTGGGGTGGGTACACCCCCTATCCTGCCACTCTCCAGTGGGAGGGGGGCAGGAGCCTAGTCCTGACTGGGCAGGGCTCCCCATCTTCAAGATGGCGAGAGCCCGGAGATGTGCTTCACCTCGCCTCCCCCACCTGAGGGGTGGGGTTGGCAGAGGCTGGCACACCCCCTCTCCTCCCTTGGTGTTTCCCGCCAGTCTTCCCGCCAGAGTGGGGGCTAGAACCAGTGGGGACCAGTTGCTGAGTACAGCAAGGGGTCTGGGGAAGCTCACAAAGGCGGGATGCCTTTGAAGCTTCCCCCTGCCCATCCTGGGGGAGGAGGCCTAGCATCTCGCCCAGGACGTGCATTGTTGCAGGCCCGGGAGAGCGGATGGCTCTCTACCCAGGGGTCCAGCAACATGTCTGCTGGGTGGCAGCCTAAGCAGCCCCTCAGACAGGACGTGGATTGTAGGTTAGGTTCAGGGGCAACTCTAAGTTGCCCTCTGTCGTGCATTTTACATTAAATCCCACACTGGCATCAGTGTGGGTTTAATGTGCTGAGAAGTTTGATACCAAACTTCTCAGTCTTCAGTGTAGCCATTATGGTGCTGTGGAGTTCGTAATGACAACCTCCCAGCACCATATACTCTTAATGGCATCACTGCACTTAGTGCCCAGGAATGGCCCTGGGTACTGTAGGGGCACAGGGCTCATGCACCTGTGCCCACACCATTGGCATAGTGCACCCAGCTAGAGGGGTGACTGAGGTATGCCAGGGCAGTGTGTTTGTGGGCATGGCACACAGGGATGTGTGCCATGTCGACTCTCTGTTTAGTTCTGCACCAAGACACTCAGCCTGCAAAGGCAGGGTGTGGGTGTCGGGGTGCAGGGCCTCTAAGGGTGGCACAATAAGTGCTGCAGCCCTTAGGGGCCTTCTCTGGTCACAATGCCCTGGGTACCTAGGGTACCATTTACCAGGGGCTGACATGTGGCCAGAGGTGCCAATTGGGTTTAGGCTGAAATGCAGTTTTAGGGAAGGAACACAGGCCCTGGGTACCTGATTGGCAGGAGCCCAGGGCACACTCAGTCAAAGCACATCAGCAATTCAGCAAAAAGTGGGGGCATACCATGCAAGAAAGAGGGCACTTTCTCACACAACCCCCCTCCCCCCCCAAACGAAAGATGATGAGACTAACCTTGCCCTATGTAGTCTTCATTGTCTAAGTGGAAGAACCTGGAAAGGCCATCTGCATTGGCATGGGCAGTGCCAGGTCTGTGTTCCACTTCAAAGTCCATTCCCTGTAGGGAGATGGACCACCTCAACAGTTTTGGATTTTCTCCTTTCATTTGCATTAGCCACCTGAGAGGTCTGTGGTCAGTTTGAACTAGGGAGTGAGTCCCAAACAGGTAGGGCCTCAGCTTCTTCAGGGACCAAACCACAGCAAAGGCCTCCCTCTCAATGGCACTCCAACGCTGCTCCCTGGGGAGAAGCCTTCTGCTTATAAAAGCAACAGGTTGGTCCTGGCCTTCATCATTGGTCTGGGATAGGACCGCTCCTATCCCTAGCTCAGAGGCATCAGTCTGCACAATGAACTGCTTGGCATAATCTGGTGCTTTTAGAATTGGTGCTGAGCACATTGCTTCTTTCAGAGTGTCAAAAGCCTTTTGGCAACTGACTGTCCAGCTTACTTTCTTTGGCATCTTCTTGGAGGTGAGTTCTGTGAGGGGAGTCACAATGGACCCATATCCCTTCACAAACCTCCTGTAGTACCCAGTCAAGCCAAGGAATGCCCTGACTTGGGTCTGGGTGGTTGGAGCTGCCCAGTCCAGGATGGCCTGGATCTTGGGCTGTAAGGGTTGTACCTGGCCTCCACCAACCAGGTGGCCCAAGTACACCACAGTGCCCTGCCCTATCTGGCATTTGGATGCCTTGATAGTTAGGCCTGCAGTTTGCAGAGCCTTTAAAACCTTCCCAAGGTGGATCAGGTGATCCTGCCAGGTGGAACTGAAGACAGCAATATCATCAAGATAGGCTGCACTAAAGGACTCCAACCCAGCAAGGACTTGATTCACCAACCTCTGGAAGGTGGCAGGGGCATTCTTTAAACCAAAGGGCATGACAGTGAACTGAAAATGCCCATCAGGTGTGGAGAATGCTGTTTTCTCTTTTGCTCCTGGGGCCATGCCAATCTATTTAGTAAACAACAAGGGGGACAATGAGGGCTTGATAAAGGTCCACCGTACTTGCCCTGGGTAGAACTAGAAGACAAAAGAGGTACGGTGTTCCTGGGTGGCAAGTTGGCCACCTGGTTAGTACTCAGAGTAGTGGAGAGGTGGGGAATACCTCCTTTTGGAACTAGGACCCTCACACACCCAGCAAGCTAGGTGTCCTGCTTCATCATATGGGTCTGCTCCTCGTCGAGCCGGCGCTGCAATGCTCGACGGGCACCCATAAAGGGGCTCTTTATCGGAGATCTTTTGTTCCTTGCCGTATAGGTGCCGTGGGTGTGAGGGGCCTGGTAAGATGTAGATGTGGTGTGTGGGTTAAAACAGGTAAGGGAATCCTCTATAATTATTTTTATTCTGGAGAGGTCACAACCTGATTAAAAAGTAAAAAAAAGGAGGGCGACTATTTTGTTTTAATCTGACAAAAATTACGCTCTACCCCTTAGTGGTTCAACATGTTTCTCGCCTATTAAATGTCTCTAATAGATCAGTTGGCGATTCCTCAGGACCTAGTGACTAAATGAAAACTATGATGCAGCGGAGCGGGTAGGTGAGCCGGACTGCTCTGAGCGGGAGCAGCGACACTACGTTGAGTGTCCATATACTCCGCTGCGGTCTGATGAAGCAGCACTTGAATCCTTAAGAGGTTGGCTGCTTTTCTCCGGGGCAACGTCCTACCGAGAGAAGAAGTGGTATGTAGAACCACACCACACTGTAGATAGTTTTCATTTAGTCACTAGGTCCTGAGGAATCGCCAACTGATCTATTAGAGACATTTAATAGGCGAGAAACATGTTGAACCACTAAGGGGTAGAGCGTAATTTTTGTCAGATTAAAACAAAATAGTCGCCCTCCTTTTTTTTACTTTTTAATCAGGTTGTGACCTCTCCAGAATAAAAATAATTATAGAGGATTCCCTTACCTGTTTTAACCCACACACCACATCTACATCTTACCAGGCCCCTCACACCCACGGCACCTATATGGCAAGGAACAAAAGATCTCCGATAAAGAGCCCCTTTATGGGTGCCCGTCGAGCATTGCAGCGCCGGCTCGACGAGGAGCAGACCCATATGATGAAGCATGACCCCTAGCTTGCTGGGTGTGTGAGGGTCCTAGTTCCAAAAGGAGGTATTCCCCACCTCCCCACCACTCTGAGTACTAACCAGGTGGCCAACTTGCCACCCAGGAACGCCATGCCAATCTGCCAGTACCCTGCAGTTAAGTCAAAGGTACTCAGGTATTTGGCTGCACCCAATCTGTCTATCAGTTCATCAGCTCTTGGGATAGGGTGTGCATCTGTCTTGGTGACAGAGTTGAGACCTCTATAGTCCACACAAAACCTCATCTCTCTCTTTTCACCCTTTTGATGAGGTTTGGGGACCAGAACCACTGGGCTAGCCCATTGGCTCTCAGAGGGCTCAATAACCCCTAGCTCCAGCATCTTGCTGACTTCAGCTCTTTTGCTTTCCTTAACTTGGTCTGACTGACGATAGATCTTGTTTTTGACAGGTGCACTGTCACCAGTGTCCACATCGTGGGTACACCAGTTTGTCAGACCAGGGGTCAAAGAAAAGAGCCCGGCATACTGCTGCAAGACTTGCTTGCAGTCAGTCTGCTGTTGGGCAGTGAGGGTGTCTGAAAAGACAACTCAATCTACTGACCCATCTTTTGGGCTGTGGGAGAGGAGATCAGGGAGAGGTTCACTCTCAGCTTCCTGTTCCTCATCTGTCACCATCAGCATGGTGATGTCAGCCCTGTCATTGTAGAGTTTTAGGCGGGTCACATGGATAACCCTTTTGGGTGTCCTGCTTGTGCCCAGGTCAACCAAGTAGGTGACCGCACTCTTTTTCTCCAGGATTGGGTAAGGGCCACTCCATCCGTCTTGCCACTGGCTCCAAAACCCATACCTGTTGCCCAGGTTGAAATTCAACCAGTGCAGCCTTTTGGTCATACCAGTGCTTCTGAAGCTCCTGGCTGGCCTCAAGATTCTTGGATGCCTTTTCCATGTACTCAGCCATTCTGGACCTTAGGCCAAGCACATAGTCCACAATGTCTTGTTTGGGTTCTTGGAGAGGTCTCTCCCAGCCCTCCTTCACAAGACAGAGTGGTCCCCTCACAGGATGGCCAAACAGAAGTTCAAAGGGTGAGAAACCTACTCCCTTCTGTGGCACTTCTCTGTAAGCGAAAAGCAGGCATGGCAATAGGACAGCCCATCTCCTTTTGAGTTTTTCAGGGAGTCCCATGATCATGCCTTTCAATGTCTTGTTGAATCTCTCAACAAGGCCATTGGTTTGTGGATGGTAGGGTGTAGTAAACTTGTACTGCACCCCACACTCCTTCCACATGTGGGTCAGGTAAGCAGACATGAAGTTGGAACCTCTGTCTGAAACCACCTCCTTAGGAAACCCTACCCTGGTGAAGACACCAATGAGGGCCTTGGCTACTGCAGGAGCTGTAGTAGTCCTAAGTGGAATAGCTTCAGGATACCTAGTGGCATGATCCACTACCACTAGTATGAATTTGTTCCCTGAGGCTGTGGGAGGTTCCAGTGGACCCACTATGTCCACACCTACCCTTTCAAAGGGAACCCCCACCATAAGCAGTGGTATCAGGGGGGCCTTTGGATGGCCACCTGTCTTGCCACTGGCTTGACAGGTAACACAGGAGCTGACAAACTCCTTCACCTTTTGGTGCATCTGGGGCCAGTAAAAGTGACTAACTAGCCTTTCCCAAGTTTTGGTTTGTGTAGGAAAGTGACTCTATATATACTGCACCAAAGTAAGGTACAGGGTGTATAGGGTCCACAGTTCCCCAATGATAAGGCAGAGGCTAAAGTTAGATATAACCTTACTCTCTAAAGTGGTAGCTTGGTCGAGCAGTAAGGCAGTATCAGAGGACAGTGTAAAGCATTTGTTGTACACACTCGGTCAGCAAATGAAGCCACACACTCAAGAACTGAACTCTAGGCCAATGGTTTGTATATAAAAATATAGGCTTGTTTCATTTTAGAACCAACAATAGGAATCAAAATATACTTTCTCAGAATGAAATGCTTTGTTTAAACACTTTTCAAATAGGCAATAGTCTTTTTGATGACAGTAGTCACAGTTGTTGCAAGAGGCAACACAATTTCAAACACAATGCAACATTGAGCTCAATGGAAAGTTTTGGTTAAATGCAATTAATTACTTTGTGGATTACTTTTCTAACCACAGGACAGGATCTTGGATTCAGTCCCGGGACATCTCCTGTAAACAGTTAAGTAAAAGCGTTTTGGTTATAGTAGTGATTTTTGAGGAATATTATGGTATTTCAAAAGTTGACACTTAGAAACTTTTCTGGGTAAAATTACCAATGTTATCCTATGGAAGGAAATACAGTTTGCAAGCAAAGTATGTTTACGTTACTTTTGTAATCCAGTGCTGGAGTCTCAGGTTCAGCACTGGGATATCTATCTAAAACAGGCAAGTAATTACGTTTGTATCGTTGGCACGAGTTTTAAAGAATATTTGTAAGATTCAGAAATCGACACTTAGAAACTTTTTCAACAAAAAGCAGGCAATGATATCCTATGGAAGGAATTTCAAGTTTTGCAGCGTGAATCTTTCTGGATTCACTATGCTGTGCATTATTCCGCCATCTCGTGGTTGGGTCCGGATTCGTAGTCTTTTCTTTGTTTTTGTGTTTTTGTTTTTTTGTTGTTTTTTTTTGGCCCAGGTGGGCGGCGACGCCCCACCATTTGGTGTCTTCGGTGACGTCGTCGCGCTTCCGGCGGAAGCTCCCACCTTTGGTAGCCATCTTCAGATTCTTTTTTCCGCCGTGGGGTCTGGATCGTTGCCGAGAAGTTCCAGAAAGTTTGGACGAAGAATCTCAAAGTCGAAATTTCATCACAGAAGATGTACTCCTGAGACACCGGACGACGACACTAGTACCGGAGAAGAAGGACGACGAGGTAGAAGGTCCACGACCGAAATCTCGACGCCTACAGAGAATGCGCTCACAGGGGGCTCCCTAAGCGCGGTTATGGACAAGACTCCGTTCAAGTTCTGCAGAAATTGCCACCACAAATACGCCCAAAAAGACCAGCACCCAGTCTGCAACCTCTGCTTGCCACTCGACCACGCCAGCGAAGACTGCAACGCGTGCTCGGCGTTCACCCCGAAGACCCTCCGGGTGAGAGACAGACAGAGAAGGGCGAACTACAGCATGCAGGGCCAGGGACCAGCACCATCTCTCCGAGACCTGGGTCTCTCGAGCGGAGAGGAGGACAACATCGCAGAGGGACCAGAGGACTGCGCTGTCGTCGAAATCGAAAGAAAACGTCGAAGGAGGTAAGGAGTCGTCGACCCCAAAACACCAAAGCAACGCTCGAAAGAGTGAAGCCAGAATCCCTAGCGACACTCCGAGAAGTGTAGCAAAGTCCTCGAAGGGAGCGTTGCCGCCGAAACACTCGACGAAAGCAACAGCACCAAGGGACAAACAGCCGAGCGGATCCTTGGACAAGGACTCTCAATCGGCGAAAGCCTCCCGAAAAACGAAGGCGTCGAAGGTCGTCCCCGAAAACGAAACCTCGACACCGAGAAAGGAAGGCCCGGCGTCTGTTTCGACGACCACGAAGAGAGGCACTGCACCACTCGACGCCGAAAAGGTCCACGAGATGGCGAAAAAGAAGAGGAGGCTCGAGGCAGAGATGGCGAGCATCCTGCAACGCAAAAAAGACTTCGACGAGAAGATGAAACAATACGCTATTCCGTCGAAGCAAGCCCACGAGGCAGTCGAGGAGTTCGAGGCCGAAGTCGTCGAGGCCCCGGGGACACCCGAACAGCTCGAAGACCAGGACGAGGAATACTACTACTTCGAGGCCGAAGGCGAAGAAGAGATGCTGTCTTACAGGGACTCGGCGTCCTCTGAAGTACAAGACCTAGACTGGCAAGACCTCGACACAGAGTCACCAGAAGAAGGGGTAGACACTTACCCCTCGAGACCTTCGCCGCCAGACGACATCGGAGTCTACAATGAGGTCGTGCAGAAGGCTGCAAAGACTTATGGGGTCGAAATGCAGGAGGAAAAAACAAAAGCAGGTTTCCTCTTCGAAACCCTGCTCCCCCAACAGACAAGGAGCCAATTTCTACCCATGTTACCTGGCGTTCTCGACCAGGGAAGGGAGGCCTTCAGGGAACCAGCAATCTGCAAGGCGGTTACCCCGAGGAGCGAAAAGAAGTATAAGCACTCCACAAAAGATCCTGCATACATACAGTGGTCTGTACCAGCAGACTCCATTATCGCTGCAACAGCCAGGAAGAGGGCCGGTGTGCCCACCAACACAGGCCCACCTCCAGACGAGGAGAGCAAAAGAATAGACCTCACAGAACGTAAGGTGGAGAGGAACGCAGCCATACACTGGCGTATCGCCAACTCCAACGCCCTCATCAGCAGGCATGCATACCAGCATTGGGCAGAAATGAGCCAGCTCATTAAGCACCTGCCAGAAGAACACCAACAAAGGGCCAATTACCTAGCGGAAGAAGGCAAGGCCATCGCGAACACTTGCCTAAAGTCAGCCTTGGACGCAGCAGAGAACTCCAGCAGGCAAATGATGATAGGGATGACTGAGAGGAGACACGCATGGCTCAGGATCTCCGGCTTCAAACCAGAAGTACAGAGCAACATCATCAACACACCGTTCGACGGTGAGAAACTGTTTGGAGCAACAGTTGACAACAAATTAACACAACTAAAGACGGACAACGAAACTGCAAGGTCCATGGGAGCGCTGCAGTTCAGGGGAATGAGAAGAGGGAACCCCTCAAGGCGAGCCAGTGGTAGAGGAGGCAATGCACCTACCACTTCACACCAATCACAACAACAAGGGTACCAAGGGAACAACCAGGGCCAAAACCTGCAGGGACAACAGCAGCAGAATTGGCAGTACCAACCCAGAGGACGGTCCTTTCGAGGGCGCGGGTACGGACGGGGACAGGCCCGAAGAGGGGGCCAGCAGCCCGCCTCAAAGTGACTCCACACACAGAACAAGCCCCCACCGTTAACACCAAGGTTGAGGGGAAGTCCGCAAAAGGAAGAGATAAAGAGCAGAAGCACACAGCAAATAACCACCGAGCATACGACACCAGTGGGAGGAAGAATAGGAAAATTTCTCACACAATGGAGGAAAATTACCACGGACAAATGGATACTAAACACCATACAGCACGGGTACTGCATAGACCTCCAAAAACACCCGCCAGGGAGAAGACCAAGACATCGGTCAATACCCGCAAGAGAACTAGCCCTCCTCCGCCTAGAAGCAGAGGAACTGCTACAAAAAAGAGCAATAGAGCCAGTTCCAAACAACGAAAGGAACAAGGGAATATACTCAACGTACTTCCTAGTGCCAAAGGTAGACGATACACTAAGACCAATACTGGACCTCAGATTCCTGAACAAGTTCGTAAAAACTCAAAAATTCAAGATGACTTCACTTCAGGAAGTAATACCCCAAATCCAAGAAGGGGATTACATGGCGACCTTAGACCTAAAAGATGCATACCTGCACATACCCGTCAACCGCAAACACAAACGGCTATTAAGATTCGTGATAGGCCACGATCACTACCAGTTCACAGTGCTAGCCTTCGGACTAAAGTCCGCACCAAGAGTGTTCACAAAATGCCTAGCAGCAGCTGCAGCGCACCTTCGGAGAAGGAGCATACATGTATACCCCTACCTCGACGACTGGCTGGTAAAAGCAGGATCATACAGACTCTGCAAAAAACACATCAAACAAGTCATAGAAACACTGTCCACATTAGGTTTCTCAATACATTGGGAAAAATCGTCAACAGAACCCCAACAAATCAAGATATTCTTGGGGGCACAAATAAACAGCACACAGTCCAAGGTGTTCCCCAGCGACAAGAGAAGTATAGCGCTCCTGAGGGAAACACGTCATTACCGCAAGGGGCAAGTTCTGACAGTGAGGACGGTGAGCAGGATAATGGGAATGATGGCATCATGCATCCACCTTGTCCCGCATATCAGACTGCACATGAGACCGTTCCAGGAATGGATACAACAGCAATGGTCACAAGCCACAGGGAGTTGGGAAGATCTAGTGGTTGTCACACACGCAGTGCAGAAAGAAATAGCGTGGTGGAAAGAAGAGAACATATTACAAGGGAAGCCATTCACACAGCCAACTCCAACAGTGACCATCACAACAGACGCCTCACAGCAGGGCTGGGGCGCGCACATGACCAGACTCCGCGTCAGGGGCTCTGGTCACAACAAGATGCAGTGAAACGCATCAACTACCTAGAACTCAAAACTGTGTTCCTAGCCTTAAAAGCCTTTCAAAAGCAGCTTTACGGCCAGCGAGTGCTGATACAAACAGACAACACAACTGCAATGTTCTACATCAACAAGCAAGGTGGGACACAATCAGCACCGCTGTCAAGTCTGGCACAACAGATCTGGAGATGGGCCATCCCTCTAAGGATAGACCTGCTAGCAATACACCTCCCAGGAATAGACAATGTAGAAGCAGACCGACTCAGCAGGCAGACGTCTGCATCCCACGAATGGGAACTGAACCAACAGGAGGTGCAGCAACTGTTCCAAAAGTGGGGAACACCACGGATAGACCTCTTTGCAACACCCCAGAATGCAAAATGCCAACATTACGCATCCAGACAGCCGGACCAAAGGTCCCTAGGGAATGCCCTATGGATAAGTTGGTCGAACGAATTTGCTTACGCTTTTCCCCCGATACCACTGTTACACAAAGTACTCAGCAAATGCAGGAGCAGCAGCATGACACTCATACTGGTGGCACCTCAGTGGGCCAGACAAACATGGTTCTCACAGATAATGGAAATGGCGCAGGAACCAGCACACAGGTTCAGCAGAAGGAAAGACCTCCTCACAATGCAAGACGGAAAAGTGCTCCACCCAGAACCAGACAGCCTCAGCCTAGCAGCATGGCTCCTGAGGACCTAGAATTCGCACACCTCAAACTACCTCCAAGCACCATGGCAGTACTCAGAGAAGCAAGGAGACCCACTACAAGAAAATGCTACATTGCAAAGTGGAAAAGGTTCTCACAATGGTGCATTACAGAGGGACTGCAACGAAAAGTCACAAAAGAATCAACAGTACTGCGATACTTAACACACCTACTATAAAGCGGGCTGAGCTACTCGTCACTAAGGGTTCACCTAGCAGCCATAGTGGCCTACACCAGGGGAGAAGCGGTGAAAAGCTTCTTCACCTCCCAAGTGGTCAAAAGATTCCTGGAAGGGGCTAAAAGAATAGCCCCCTAAAAGGATGCCAGCCCCAAGCTGGAACCTCAACACTGTACTGACACAGTTGATGAAATCACCATTTGAACCCATACACAAGATCACACTGCACATGCTCACACTAAAAACGGCTTTCTTAGTGGCTATCACGTCACTGCGAAGAGTCAGTGAACTACAGGCTCTCACACTACAAGAGCCCTACTTGCAAATACACAAGGACAGAATTGTCATGAGGACGGACCCACACTTCCTGCCAAAGGTGGTGTCGCGGTTCCATATCAATCAAACAATACAGATACCAAGTTTCTTCCAGAAACCTTCAACACCCTCAGAAAAGGCGCTACACACGCTAGACGCCAGAAGGGCAGTGATGCACTACATAGAAAGGACGAAGGTATGCAGGAAAACAAAACAACTCTTCGTTTCCTTCGCAAGCAGTTTCCTGGGACGACCAGTAACAAAAAATACCATTGCACGGTGGATTGCACAAGCAATACAACTCTGCCTCAAGCAGGCAGGACAATAGTTACAAGGAGCCGCCCAGGCTCACTCAACAAGGAAAAAGGGAGCAACGGTTGCGTTCCTAGCGAACACACCTATACAAGACATTTGCCAAGCGGCAACATGGTCTTCCGTGCACACGTTCACCAAACACTACTGTGTTGATATCCAAATGAACAAAGAGGCACAAGTAGGACAGAAGGTCTTACAGCACATTTTCAGCAACCAATGCTCATCTTCCACCCAACCACCGCAATAACAAAACCGCTACTAAGTCTATGCACAGCATAGTGAATCCAGAAAGATTCACGCTGCAAAACGAATAGTTTCTTACCTGTCGGTGTAGTTTTGCAGCTTGAAGACTTTCTGGATTCACTAGCGATCCCACCCGCCTCCGCCAAGAAGATAACATAGGAGGTTAAGGGTACAACTGAACTACATACAAGGTTAAAGGGATCAAAGAATAATTGAAGGATTAAAGGTTAAAGACATAGACAACAAAAAACTGTAAGAGGAAAAGAAAAAAAGAATCCGAAGATGGCTACCAAAGGTGGGAGCTTCCGCCGGAAGCGCGACGACGTCACCGAAGACACCAAATGGTGGGGCGTTGCCGCCCACCTGGGCCAACAAAAAAAAAAAAAAAACACAAAAACAAAGAAAAGACTACGAATCCGGACCCAACCACGAGATGGCGGAATAATGCACAGCATAGTGAATCCAGAAAGTCTTCAAGCTGCAAAACTACACCGACAGGTAAGAAACTATTCGTTACTGTTCAGTACGGTAAAAATTACTTTGCAGGGTCAGTACTGGGCTGAAAGATGCAGCACTGAAGTCTCTCCTGATGACAGGTGAGTAAATCGGAATTCGTTACTGTTGTGATTTTTAGGCAATATTTTAGTATTTCAAAAGTAGACACTTAGAAGAATTTTCACAGAAAACCAGTCAATGGGTCCCTATGGAAGAAAATTGAGTTAGCGATAAGTAACGTTGTGATTACTTTTCGGGGTCAGTGCTGGGCACCAAGATCCAGCACTGGGATCTCTCCTAATAGCAGGTGAGTATTTTCGTTTTAGTTACTCGGTTGATTTTAGGTGAATATTTTAAAGTTGAGAAACTCCACACTTAGAAGAATTTTCCGGTGATGCCAGCCAATGTCACCCTATGGAAGGTAAGTGAGTTATCGGTTTTTGGGTAAGTACTTGACTGGCAAAGTTAAGGTTCTGGGCATAGACTCAGGGGTCTCCCAGGGTCAGGTAAGTACAGTTGTTTCACCCCCAGCGGCACAGGGGCGGCCGGGTGCAGAGTGAGTTAGGCCCAATGTTATCCTATGGCAGGCAGGGGGCCCTTGGTTGGTGGCTGCTGGCTAGCAGGCCACGCGGCTGTGGGGGCTGGGCTCCTGGTCACTTGCTCAGGGCAAATGGGGAAGTGGATTAGGACAGAGGTTGCACTGCCAGGGCCACTCGGGCGGCTGGGTGCAGGGTGCTTTTGAGCCGTCGGGCGCTCAATGTTAACCAATGGAGATCTTGGAAGGTGAACAAAGGCTGCAGGCTCGGGGACGGTGACTCTTCAGGAGCGACCAACACTTCGAGAGGTAAGTTGGGGTCTTGGAGGATAGGTAGACACCCAGGAGTTGGGCACAGGGGGCCGTGGGGCGCCGGGTGCAGGGGTGTCTTTTGAGGTCGGGAAATCTTACCCCCTGCTGGTCGTGGTTGGAGGGGTCCTTGGGCACTGGATTCCAGGTCAGAATCGCCGGGGGGACGTCCTCAAAGTCTTTGTTCACTCAGGCACAGGCTGGGCTCGGCGGGTGCAGAGTGTGCAGGTTTCGCGGTTCCGTGCCAGGGCCGGGTCTTTTGTAGTTTTTCTTTTGAACAGTACCACTGCTCGTGGGAGTCCCTGGGTTGAAGGCTGTGGCACAGAAGTCAGGTCCTCCGGGGTTTTGAGGTTGCTGAGGCCGGGGTTCCGCAGGAGCAGGTTCGGAGGTCGACAGGCCGGTAGGGCTGGGGCCAAGTCAGTTGTCGTCGCCTCCTTGTTAGCAGCTGCACGGCTGGTCTTCTTGCTTCGTCTTCTCTTCTTGTTTCGGATTCGGGAACTGAGGAAGGAAGGTTCAGGGAGCCCCTAAATACTGAATTTAGGGGTGGTTACAGGTAGGTAAGGGCAGGGACCAACCCGTCCCTGGGGTGGGTACACCCCCTATTCTGCCACTCTCCAGTGGGAGGGGGGCAGGAGCCTGTCCCTGGTTGGCTGGGTCCCCCCCATCCTCAAGATGGCGGGGACTCGAGTTTGTGCTTCACCTCGCCTCCCCCACCTTAGGGGTGGAGTTGGCAGAGGTGGGCACAACCCATTTCCTGCCTCTGGTTTTCCCGCCGGTTCTCCCGCCAGAAGTGGGGGTAGAACCAGTGGGGACCAGTTTGCTGTGAGCAGCAAATGGTCTGGGGAAGCTCAAAAGGCGGCAGGCCTTTGAAGCTTCCCCTGCCCATCCTGGGGGAGGAGGCTTTGGCACCTCGCCCCAGGATGAGCATTGTTTCAGGCCCCTGAGAGCAGAGGCTCTCGACCCAGGGGTCCTGAAACATGTCTGGTGGTGGCAGCTTGGGCAGCCACTCAGTCCGGACACTGGAGGTCGGGTTGGTTTCAGGGGGCATCTCTAAGATGCCCTCTGTAGTGCATTTTACATTAAATCCCACACTGGCATCAGTGTGGGTTTAATGTGCTGAGAAGTTTGATACCAAACTTCTTAGTTTTCAGTGGGGCCATTATGGTGCTGTGGAGTTCGTAATGACACTCCCAGCACCATATACTCTTAATGGCAGCACTGCACTTACAATGCCCAAGAATGGACTTTGGCACTGTAGGGGCACAGGGCTCATGCCTCTGTGCCCTCACCACTGGCATAGTGCACCCAGCTAGAGGGGTGGCTGACCTAGGCCAGGGCAGTGGCTTGTAGGCATGGCACACAGGGATGTGTGCCATGTTGACTCTTCACTTTTGTTCTGCACCAAGACACGCAGCCTGCAAAGGCTGTGTGTGTGTGTGTGTGTGTAAAAGTACAGGGTCCCTAAGGGTGGCACAACAAGTGCTGCAGCCCTTAGGGGCCTTCCCTGGTCACAGTGCCCTGGGTACCCATGGTACCATTTACCAGGGGCTGACCTGTGGCCACGGATGACAATTGGGTGTAGGCATCAATGCAGTTTTAGGGAAGGAACACAGGCCCTGGGTACCTGGTTGGCAGCAGCCCAGGGCACACTCAGTCAAAGCACATCAGCAATTCAGCAAAAAGTGGGGGCATACCATGCAAGAAAGATGGCACTTTCTCACAGTTTGGCCCAGATGTTCAGCTAGGGGGATGTCATGAGCCAACGTTAGGAGGAACTCCCTGTATTTCTGTGGCACTACCACTCTCCTGGTGGCTCCAGGATTGGGGTCTTTTGCCTCAGTGTACAGTAATCCCTCTTCCCAATAGACTCTGTGGGTACCACTGACATCTCCCTTGGCTTCTGAAACAGCTTGCTGCCTCAGGCTGTCAAGAGTGGGACAGTCTTGCTGTCCTTGGCACAGCTCTTCCCTAGAGGGTCCCCCTGGGCCCAAGAGTTCAACCTGGTAAGGGTCAAGCTCCAGGGGCTCAGTTCCCTCTGGGGTATCCAGGTTCTCTCCCTGAGGAGAGGGGTCCTGCTCTTGTGGCTGTGTAGAAGCTGGTTCCCCAGTCTTCTTTCCTTTTCTCTTGGTAGGTTGGGCCATCATTTCAGGCTCCAACACTATTTCTTCACCCTGCCTTTTGCTCTGTGCTCTTGTTTTTACACACACCAATTCAGGGATGCCCAGCATGGGACTTTAGCTCAACCTCTGCCCAGGCTGAGGTTTCCAGATCATTTCCTAGCAGACATGCAGCTGGTAACTTCTGAGAGACCACTACCTGCTTCAGGCCAGTAACCCCCCCCCCCCCCAGCCTAATGTCGCCATGGGATGACTAGTGGTGACACTGTCAGCATTGGTGACTGGGTAAGTTTCCCCAATCAAGTATTGCTCAGGGGAAACCAGCGTGTCTCTCACCATAGTGACACTGGCACCTGTAGCCCTCAGAGCTTCTACCCTAGTTCCATTCACCCAGGGGTATTGTAAATATTTCTTTAAGTTGGGTGGCCACACAGCTACAGTGGCAAACTCCACTTCCCCTAGTGAGACTAGACTCGCCTGAGTGTGTCCCCAGATTTGCTCAGGGCACACTTCTGATCCCATCTGTAGACCTGCTGCCCCAGGAGTAGCTGTACTGGGTGCCTTAGGGGCTTTGTTGTGGGGGCAAGATTTGTCTACAGTTAGGTGTCCTAACTTCTTACAGTTATTACACCAGGCCTTCGAGGGATCAAAGTTCTTCCCCCTATAGGGTTGAGGCACATAGGGAGTAGTTTGGGACCCACCCCCAGAACAGGTTTTTGGGGCCCTTTGGAAGACTCAGACTTCTTATCTTGGGGATTCTCACCACCTTTCCCCTGGGGAGGTTTTGTGACCACCTTCTTTTGGTCACCCCCAGTGGTTGTCCTTGTCACCCTAGTCTTGACCCAGTGGTCTGCCTTCTTTCCCAATTTTTGGGGAGAAATTAGACCTAGGTCTACCAAATGCTGATGCAACTTTTCATTTGTGCAATTACTTAATATATGTTCCTTCATGAACAAATTGTACAATCCAGTAAAATCCTGCACACCATGTCCAGCTAACCAACCATCCAGTGTCTTTACTGAGAAGTCCACGAAGTCAATCCAGGACTGGGTCTGGGTTTTTTGAGCCCCCCTGAATCAAATTCTATACTCCTCAGTAGTGAATCCAAATCCCTCAATCAGAGTCTTCCTCATGAGGTCATAGGACCCTGCATCTGGCCCAGAGAGGGTCAGAAGCCTGTCTCTGCAGTTACCAGAGAACAGTTCCCACAGGAGTGCCCCCCAGAGAGGTTTCTTTACTCTTCTTATTTCACAAGCCCTCTCAAAGGCTGTGAACCATTTGGTGATGTCATCACCTTCCTCAAATTAGGGACAATCCCTTTTGGGATTTTAGGATCAGAAGTTTCCTCCCTATCCTTGCTTGCATTATTGCTGCCACCATTGATGGGTGCTAAACCCATCTCTTTTCTTTCTTTCTCTAGAGCTAGGAGTCTGGTCTCTAGGTCCAGTCTTTTGGCCAGCTTTGCTAAAAAGCTGTCCCCCTCACCAAGGCTGTCCTCAGCGTCCTCTCTGAGACCCAAGCCACCTGTGTGGCCTCTAGGTCCCCAGAGGTCTGTTCTTGGAGTCAAGGGCACTGGGTGCCTGTCCTCCCTAGGGATAAAAGGAGGTAGGTTACCAGTCCCATCATCCTCATCCCTTTCCTCATCTGATTGGTCATCACCATGCTCAGATGGGTGGGCCTTAGCATACTCAGCCAGGAGCTCCTGGAGCCCTTGTTTGGTTGGATGCTGGCCCATTGGTATGTTTTTAACTTTACACAAGGACCTTATCTCTTTAAAACTTAAATGGAGATAAGGGGTGAGGTCGAGCTCCTCAACCAGGTCCATTGGGTCATGGTTATCTTCACTAACAGCTGGGTTCTTGTTTTGAGACATTCTAACAAAAAAGTTCTAATCCCTCTACCCTTGGCTAAAGTGACTTTTTATTTTCTAAAGTTCTAAAGGGACTTAGGCAAAGGCCCTAACCAGACTTTTAGAAAGTTGAAAAACAAATACCAATTTAAAAAAATCAGAATTCTAAAGGCAATTTAAGAGTACTGTCGTGTGATCAGATGGTAACCAGGTAGTCCAACAAATGCAAGTTGTGTATCCCACCGCTGATCCACCAATGTAGGAAAGTGGCCCTATATATACTGCACCAAAGTAAGGTACAGTGTGTATAGGGTCCACAGTTCCCCAATGGTAAGGCAGAGGCTAAAGTTAGATATAACCTTACTCTCTAAAGTGGTAGCTTGGTCGAGCAGTAAGGCAGTATCAGAGGACAGTGTAAAGCATTTGTTGTACACACTCAATCAGCAAATGAAGTCACACACTCAAGAACTGAACTCCAGGCCAATTGTTTTGTATATAAAAAAATATACTGTTTTATTTTAGAACCAAGGAAGCTTGATGCAGGTAAGTATGTAAAATACTTTTCAATTACAGATTACTGTGATAGATACTTTTTCAAAGACAGTTGTACTTTGCACTTTTTAGCGTTTTACAGAAGCTGTAAAAGAATATAGCACAATTCATTGATTTCAATGGACTGTTTCAGGTAAAATGCATTTAAATTACTTTTGGATTACTTTTTATAACACAGTATTGGATCAGGGATTCAGCACTGGGGTAGGACCTGAAAACAGTTAAGTAAAATCGTTTTGGTTAAACGTATGATTTTTAAGCCATATTATACTGTTTTAAAAGTGAGCACTTCGAAATATTTTCCCACAGAATCACCAATGTTATCCTATGGAAGGAATTACAAATATCTGAAAGAGACACGTTAGTGACAGATTCCTTACCTTAGAATATCCCCAGGCGTCAGGCTGGATCCGGAACGTTTTTGCGTAGCAGTACACTTGCGCGTCGGTAGGCGGCGTCGTGCGGCTCCGTGTCCGTCGTCGTGGTCGCCGGGATGACGTCGCGGGCAGTACTTAGACGCCGCCCCTGCGCGCTGACGTCAGTTCTTCTTTTTCCGCGCCAGTAAGCGCAGATCCGGGAAGAGCAGTGCCCTAGTCAATTTTTGACAACATTTTTGGTGAATTTTTCACTGTTTCTTTTCGAGTCTTCTCGACTCCTAGGTGTCAGTAGGGATGCCCGGCTTCAAGCCATGCGACGTCTGTGGTCGAATGATGTCGATCACGGACCCGCATCTCGAGTGTCTCTTCTGTCTCGGCCGAGACCACGACACAAAGTCGTGCCCTGACTGCCGGAAACTCCACCCGAAGGCTTTGCGAGAGCGGTCTCGAAAGCTCCTCGAGGTCCGGCAGTCGGCTCCGCGCCGCACCAAGCCCCGGTCCCGTGAGAGGTCGAGGGGCCGGTCGCGGAGCCCCCGCCGGTCGTCTGAGTCCAAGTCTTCGCGCTCCTCGGGTAAGTCGAAGCACAAAAAGTCTAAGAAGCATCATCGCTCGAAGACTTCGCCTCGCCGGTCTCGCGACTCGGCTGAGGCCCCTGTCGGCACCGTCCCCGCGGCCCCGGACGTGCCTGTAGAGCCGCCCCCGCATTACCCGTCTTTTCCGGGTTTGGGGGCGACTCCGGCCGAAATACAGGAATTCCTGTCGGCCATGGCCCGCCTCTTCGGGCCTCAAGGTCCCTCCGGTGCGCCTGCGGGCCCTGATGGGGTTGCTCCGGCGTCGCCGACGACTCCGGTCCCGGCGTCGCCTGTCCCGCCAGCCCTGATCCCGGCCTCGGCTCCGGCCCCGGCCTCGATCCCGGCTCCGGTGGTACCGCAATCCCCATCGACGCCGGTTGACCTAACCACGCCTCCGCCGGCGCCAATGTCCCCGGTGCCGTTCCTGACGCCGTCCGGGGCTCCGGGCGGCGTCGTTCCCCGGTTCTCTCCGGCTCCGGACATGGAGCCGGACCGACGTCGCTCGACACCGGCTCCGGCGCCGATGAGACATTGGGTCCCAGATGTCCCTCCTCCTCCATATTTTGAACCAGAGGAGGATCAGGAGAGCTGGGAGGGGTCGGAAGACCCTCTCACACAGCAGTGTGAGTATGATCAGGACTGGGCAGAGGAACTTGGGGATGCCAGTGGTCTAGACACTTCCCCTGACACTGGCATGCTGTCTCCTCCCGTGGCTACGGAGGAGGGAGCAAATTTCGCAACGGTGTTGCGTAGAGCAGCTGGAGCCTTACACCTCCAATTGCCTACTGTGGCTGTCAGGACTAATCTCCTGACGGAAGTGCTTCAGCCAGCAGCTTCCTCATCGGAGACTGTGCTGCCGTTTAATGATGCACTATCTGACGTTCTTTTGGGCACCTGGTCCAAGCCCACCACAGGGGCTCCTGTGGATAGGAACGTGGCCCGACGCCATCGCCCTGCTCCGGGCGACCCCTTGTTTCTCTCTCAACATCCCACCCCCGAGAGCTTGGTTGTCCAAGCCTCTGCCTCCCAAACCGCCTTCCCTACCGCCCCTCCCGGATAGGGAATCCAAACGCCTGGACCAATTTGGGAAGAAGGCTTTTCTTCCTCCAGTGCTGGCTTGCGGTCCGTCATCACCGCTTGCCTTTTGGGCCGATATACCCACTCCCTGTGGGATTCGGTGGCGGCTGTTTTGCCCCAGTGTTCTGAGGCGGTTCAGACACTGCTTACCCGCACCATTGCGGAAGGTAGGGATGCGGCAAAGTACACCATACGTTGTGGCCTTGATACCGCCGACTCGCTGGGCAGATCGCTTGCAACGACGGTGGCGCTGCGTCGCCACGCCTGGCTGAGAACAACTGGTTTCTCGGGTGATGTCCAGAATACACTCATGGACATGCCCATTGATGGAGTCGGTCTTTTTGGTTCCAAAGCAGACCATGCGCTGGAGCGTTTTAAGGACTCACGGGCTACTGACAAGTCCCTGGGCCTTTCTGTTGTGCGCCCTCCGCTAACCTCTGCTTTTCGCCCCTTTCGTGGCCACGGAAGGGGCGCCCAGTCACGTCCGCTGCCCAGCCACCGGCCCGCGCAGCAAGCGTCTTCGCGTGGCCGAGGACGTGGATACCGCCGTGGCGGTTCGGGCAACCAGCGTGCGGGTCAGGCCACCACCTCCAACCCGTCCGCGGCCTCCAAGCCCTCCTAGTCCCTCCTTTCAGGTGCACAGCACGCCAGTAGAGGGCAGGGTCCGCCATCACCTTCACCACTGGCGTGCCATCACCTCGGACAGGTGGGTCTTGGACATTGTCCGAAGGGGCTACTCCCTCCCCTTCGAGACCACCCCCCAGCCATGCCACCTCAATTCCACCGCATGTCGGGGGATCACTTGGTGCTTCTGCAGAAGGAAGTCACGGCCCTCTTGGCCAAGAGGGCCATCGAGCATGTTCCGACCCCAGAAGTAGGACGTGGTTGCTACTCCCACTACTTTCTGGTGCCCAAAAGGACAAGGAGGACATGCGTCCTATCTTAGACCTCCGGAACGTCAATCGCTTCCTCCGGAAGGAGAAGTTCAAGATGCTCACCCTAGCTCAGGTCTTGACTGCCCTCGACCCTGGAGACTGGTTGGTAGCGTTGGACTTGCAGGACGCTTATTTCCACATTCCCGTCCTGCCGGCCCACCGGCGTTACCTTCGGTTCACGGTAGGCCTCGAGCATTTTCAGTTCACCGTGCTCCCCTTTGGCCTTACAAGTGCCCCTCGGGTGTTCACGAAAGTGATGGCGGTGGTCGCAGCTCATCTGCGCCGGGCAGGGGTTCCAGTCTTCCCCTACCTCGACGACTGGCTGCTGAAGGCGGGCTCGTCCCAGGCAGTCGTCTCCCACCTCCAGACTACGGCCGAACTCCTGCACTCGCTGGGGTTTTCCATCAATGTGCCGAAGTCGCATCTGATTCCTTCTCCACAGCTCCTTTTCATCGGAGCAGTACTGGACACGACGCAGTTTCGGGCCTATCCTCCCGAACGGCGAGTCCGGGATATTCAGGCTATGATTCCGATCTTTCAGCCTTTATCCTGGGTTTCGGTACGGATTACCCTGAGGCTGCTGGGCCTCATGGCCTCCTGCATCCTGCTGGTCGATCATGCCAGATGGCATATGCGGGCTCTGCAGTGGGACCTGAAGTTCCAGTGGGCGCAGCACCAGGGCAACCTGTCCGATCACGTCCAGATCTCGGAGGGGGCTGCAAAACAGTTGCAGTGGTGGCTCTCGAACCGGCAATGGGTCATGGGCAGATCTCTCTCCCTTCCCCAGCCAGAGCACACAGTTGTGACGGACGCGTCCCTTCTGGGATGGGGCGGTCACATGGGAGAGGCGGAGATCAGAGGCCTCTGGTCTCCGGCGGAGTCCCGGCTCCATATCAACCTTCTGGAGCTCCGGGCGATCCGACTTGCACTCAAGGCATTCCTTCCCTCTGTCAAAGGGAAGGTGGTGCAGGTGTCCACAGACAACACCACCGCCATGTAGTACTGCAACAAACAAGGCGGGGTGGGGTCGTGGACCCTCTGTCAGGAGGCTCTGCGCCTCTGGACATGGCTGGAACATCAGGGCATGTTCCTGATGGTTCAACACCTGGCAGGTTCCCTGAACGCCAGGGCGGACGAACTCAGCCGCAGGTGCATGATGGATCACGAATGGCGTCTTCACTCGGAAGTGGCGCAAGGTCTCTTTCTGCAGTGGGGAGAGCCTTGGTTAGATCTATTCGCCACCGAAGAGAACGCGCAATGTCATCAGTTCTGCGCGTTGGAATTTCCAAGGCGGCACTCGCTCGGAGACGCTTTTCGTCGCGAGTGGCCTTGCGGTCTGTTGTACGCCTTTCCGCCTATACCACTTCTACCCAGAGTGTTGAAGAAGATTCGGCGCGACCGGGCCCAAGTCATCCTTGTGGTTCCGGACTGGGCTCAAAGAGTTTGGTATCCCGAGCTACTCAGTATGAGCGTCAATCCCCCGATCCGTCTGCCTCTTCGGGAGGATCTTCTGTCGCAGCAGCAGGGGACGGTCCTCCACCCGAACCTGTCCAGCCTCCACCTGCTTGCGTGGAGATTGAGCGGCGGCAGTTGATTCCTTTCGACTTGCCTCCCGAAGTTTGTGATGTGAATCTGAAAGAGACACGTTAGTGACAGATTCCTTACCTTAGAATATCCCCAGGCGTCAGGCTGGATCCGGAAAGTTTTTGCGTAGCAGTACCCTTGCGCGTCGGTAGGCGGCGTCGTGCGGCTCCGCGTCCGTCGTCGGCGTCGTGATCGCCGGGATGACGTTGCGGGCAGTACTTAGACGCCGCCCCTGCGCGCTGACGTCAGTTCTTCTTTTTCCGCGCCAGCAAGCGCAGATCCGGGAAGAGCAGTGCCCTAGTCATTTTTTGACTAACTTTTTGGGTGAATTTTTTTCACTGTTTCTTCGAATCGACTCAAGGTGTCGTAGGGATGCCCGGCTTTAAACGTTGCGACGCCTGTGCTCGGATGATGTCCATCACAGACCCGCATCTGGAGTGTCTCTTCTGCCTCGGCCGAGGCCACGACACGCAGTCGTGTTCCGACTGCCGGGCCCTCAACCCGAAAGCTTTGCGAGAGTGGTCTCAAAAGCTCCTCGAGGCCCGGCAGTCGGCTCCGCGCCATTCCAAGCCCCGGTCGCGTGAGAGGTCGAGGGGTCGGTCGCGGAGTCCTCACCGGTCGTCGGGATCCAAGTCTTCGTCGTCCGGTAAGTCTAAGCACAAGAAGTCCAAAAAGCATCATCGCTCTAGGACTTCGCCTCGCCGGTCTCGCGACTCGGCTGAAGCCCCTCCCAGCACCGTCCCCGCGGCCCCGGACATGCCTGTGGAGTCGCCCCCGCAATACCCGTCCTTCCCGGGTTCGGGGGCGGATCCGGCCCAAATACAGGAATTCCTGTCGGCCATGGCCCGCCTCTTCGGGCCTCAAGGTCCCTCCGGTGCGCCGTCGGGCCCCGCGGGCCCTGATGGGGTTGCCCCGGCGTCGCCGCCGACTCCGGTCCCGGCGTCGCTCGTGCCTCCAGCCTCGATCCCGGCTCCGGCCCCGGCCTCGATCCCGGCTCCGGTGGTACCGCAACCCCCATCAACGCCGGTCGACCTGACCACGCCTCCGCCGGCACCGATGTCTCCGGTGCCGTTACTGACGCCGCCCGGGCCTCCGGGCGGCGTTGTCCCCATGTACTCTCCGGCTCCGGACATGGAGCCGGACTGACGTCGCTCGACGCCGGTTCCGGCGCCGATGGGACCTTGGGTCCCAAATGTCCCTCCTCCTTATTTTGAACCGGAGGAGGACCAGGAGGACTGGGAGGGGTCTGAGGACCCTCTGGCACAGCAGTGTCAGTATGATGAGGACTGGGCAGAGGAACTAGGGGATGCCAGTGGTCTAGATACTTCCCCTGACACTGGCATGCAGTCTCCTCCCGTGGCTACGGAGGAGGGAGCCAATTTTGCAACGGTGTTGCGTAGGGCAGCTGGAGCCTTACATCTCCGACTCCCTACGGTGACGGTCAAGACTAATCTCTTGACGGAAGTGCTTCAGCCGGCGGCCTCTTCCTTGGAGACTGTGCTGCCGTTTAACGATGCACTTACTGACGTTCTTTTGGGCGCCTGGTCCAAGCCCAACACAGGGGCTCCTGTGGATAGGAACGTGTCCCGACGCCATCGCCCAGCTCCGGGCGACCCCTTGTTTCTCTCTCTGTCCACCCCACTCCTGAGAGCTTGGTTGTCCAAGCCTCCGCTTCCCAAACCGCCTTCCCTACCGCCCCTCCGGATAGGGAATCCAAACGCCTGGATCAATTTGGGAAGAAGGGTTTTTCTTCCTCCAGTGCTGGCTTGCGGTCCATCAACACCGCTTGCCTTTTGGGCCGATATACCCACTCCTTGTGGGATTCGGTGGCGACTGTTTTGCCCCAGTGTTCTGAGGAGGTCCAGACACTGCTTTCCCGCGCCATTGCGGAAGGAAGGGATGCGGCCAAATACACCATACGATGTGGCCTTGATACCGCCGACTCGCTGGGCAGATCTATTGCAACGACGGTGGCGCTGCGTCGCCACGCCTGGCTGAGAACCACTGGTTTTCAGGGGATGTCCAGAATACTCTCATGGACATGCCCTTTGATGGAGTCAGTCTTTTTGGTTCCAAAGCAGACCATGCGTTGGAGCGCTTTAAGGACTCACGGGCTACTGCCAAGTCCCTGGGCCTTTCTGCTACACGCCCTCCGCTACCTTCTGCTTTTCGCCCCTATCGTGGCCACGGAAGGGGCGCCCAGTCACGTCAGCAGCCCAGCCACCGGCCCGCGCAGCAGGCGTCTTCGCGTGGCCGAGGGCGTGGATACCGCCGTGGCGGTTCGGGCAACCAGCGTGCGGGTCAGGCCACCACCTCCAACCCGTCCGCGGCCTCCAAGCCCTCCTATTCCCTCCTTTCAGGTGCACAGCACGCCAGTCGAGGGCAGGGTCCGCCATCACCTTCACCACTGGCGTCCCATCACCTCGGACAGGTGGGTCTTGGACATTGTCCGAAGGGGCTACTCCCTCCATTTCGAGACCACCCCCCCAGCCATGCCACCTCAATTCCACCGCATGTCAGGGGATCACTTGGTACTTCTGCAGAAGGAAGTCACGGCACTCTTGGCCAAGAGGGCCATCGAGCGCGTTCCGACCCCAGAAGTAGGGCGTGGTTGCTACTCCACTACTTCCTGGTGCCCAAAAGGACAAGGAGGACATGCGTCCTATCTTGGACCTCCGGAACGTCAATCGCTTCCTCCGGAAGGAGAAGTTCAAGATGCTCACCCTAGCTCAGGTCTTGACTGCCCTCGACCCTGGAGACTGGTTGGTAGCGTTGGACTTGCAGGACGCCTATTTCCACATCCCCGTCCTGCCGGCCCACCGGCGTTACCTTCGGTTCACGGTAGGCCTCGAGCATTTTCAGTTCACCGTGCTCCCCTTTGGCCTTACCAGTGCCCCTCGGGTGTTCACGAAAGTGATGGCGGTGGTCGCAGCTCATCTGCGCCGGGCAGGGGTTTCAGTCTTCCCCTACCTCGACGACTGGCTGCTGAAGGCGGGCTCGTCCCAGGCAGTCGTCTCCCACCTCCAGACTACAGCCGAACTCCTGCACTCGCTGGGGTTCTCCATCAATGTGCCGAAGTCGCATCTGATTCCTTCTCCACAGCTCCTTTTCATCGGAGCAGTTCTGGACACGACGCAGTTTCGGGCCTATCCTCCCGAACGGCGAGTCCGGGATATTCAGGCTATGATTCCGATCTTTCAGCCTTTATCCTGGGTTTCGGTACGGATGACCCTGAGGCTGCTGGGCCTCATGGCCTCCTGCATCCTGCTGGTCAATCATGCCAGATGGCATATGCGGGCTCTGCAGTGGGACCTGAAGTTCCAGTGGGCGCAGCACCAGGGCAACCTGTCCGATCACGTCCAGAACTCGGAGGGGACTGCAAAACAGTTGCAGTGGTGGCTCTCGAACCGGCAATGGGTCATGGGCAGATCCCTCTCCCTTCCCCAGCCAGAGCACACAGTTGTGACGGACGCGTCCCTTCTGGGATGGGGCGGTCACATGGGAGAGGCGGAGATCAGAGGCCTCTGGTCTCCAGCGGAGTCCCGGCTCCATATCAACCTTCTGGAGCTCCGGGCGATCCGACTTGCACTCAAGGCATTCCTTCCCTCTGTCAAAGGGAAGGTAGTGCAGGTGTTCACAGACAACACCACCGCCATGTGGTACTGCAACAAACAGGGCGGGGTGGGGTCGTGGACCCTCTGTCCAGGAGGCTCTGCGCCTCTGGACATCGCTGGAACATCAGGGCATGTTCCTGATGGTTCAACACCTGGCAGGTTCCCTGAACGCCAGGGCGGACGAACTCAGCCGCAGGTGCATGATGGATCACGAATGGCGTCTTCACTCGGAAGTGGCGCAAGGACTCTTTCTACAGTGGGGAGAGCCTTGGTTAGATCTATTCGCCACCGAAGAGAACGCGCAATGTCATCAGTTCTGCGCGTTGGAATTTCCAAGGCGGCACTCGCTCGGCGACGCTTTTCGTCACGAGTGGAGTTGCGGTCTATTGTACGCCTTTCCGCCTATACCACTTCTACCCAGAGTGTTGAAGAAGATTCGGCGCAACCGGGCCCAAGTCATTCTTGTGGCTCCGGACTGGGCTCGAAGAGTTTGGTATCCCGAGCTACTCAGTATGAGCGTAGATCCCCCGATCCGTCTGCCTCTTCGGGAGGATCTTCTGTCGCAGCAGCAGGGGACGGTCCTCAGCCCGAACCTGTCCAGTCTACACCTGCTTGCGTGGAGATTGAGCGGCGGCAGTTGATTCCTTTCGACTTGCCTCCCGAAGTTTGTGATGTGATTCTGGCAGCCAGGCGTCCCTCCACTAAGGTGGTATACGCCTGCAGGTGGAACAAATTTGTGGCATGGTGCACAGCAAAGGCTGTGAATCCCCTTTCTGCCCCTCTTTCTGAGGTCCTTCTGTTCCTTCTTTCTCTGGCCCAACAGGGTTCTGCCCTGGGTACCATCAAGGGTTATCTTTGTGCTATCTCGGCCTTCCTCAGGCTCCCTGATCAGCCCTCCCTTTTCAAGTCCCCTGTTGTTAACAGGTTCTTAAAAGGCATTACACACCTCTTCCCTCCTGTTCCGTTTGTAATGCCTCAGTGGGACTTGAACTTGGTTCCTACCTTTTTAATGTGCGCTCCCTTTGAGCCTCTACATAACTGTCCTCTTCGTCTTCTGACTCTGAAGACAGCCTTTCTGGTGGCCATCACCTCCGCTCGGCGGGTGAGTGAGCTCCAGGCTCTATCTTGCAAACCTCCCTTTCTGTTTGTTCATCCAGACAAGGTTGTTCTTCGGACCCGTCCGTCCTTCTTGCCAAAGGTGGTTACTGCCTTCCACATTGGGCAGACCATCACTTTGCCTACCTTCTTTCCGCCTCCGCATCCTTCCAGAGAGGAAGAGAGGCTCCACCGTCTGGACCCAAAACGTGCGCTCTCCTTCTATATCGACCGCACAAAACACTTCCGGGTGGATGACCAGCTCTTTGTTGGCTACGTGGGCGCCAAAAAAGGTCGGGCGGTGCACAAGAGAACCATCTCCCGCTGGGTTACCTTGTACATCCAGACCTGCTATTCTTTGGCTAAGAAGGAGCGTCCTGTTGGGCTGCGTGCCCATTCCACCAGGGCAACGGCTGCTACCACGGCCTTGGGCCGCGGTGTTCCGCTGCCGGTTATCTGTCAGGCAGCTACGTGGGCCTCGCTGCACACGTTTACAAATCATTACTGCCTTGACAGTCAGGTCCGGAGGGACGGCTTCTTTGGCCGTTCTGTCCTCCAGGACTTCCTGGTCTGATCTTTGTTCGCAGACCCACCACCGGGGTTGGTATTGCTGGGATATCTATTCTAAGGTAAGGAATCTGTCACTAACGTGTCTCTTTCAGATGCACAAGTTACTAACTTGTGTAACGATATATCTGTAAGAGACAGTAGTTAGTGACAGATTCCTACCGCCCACCCATCCTCCCCGTTCTGCGAACTGATTTCTAGGGTTAAGGACATCCCTTTCAGGGCCCTAGTATTTTTCAGACACCTATGTCAGCTTCTTGCATGGCTCTGCGTTCCTGGCGCGGAAAGTCGTGTACAGAACTGACGTCAGCGCAGCAGGGCGGCGTCTAAGTACTGCCTGCGACGTCATCCCGGCGGTCCCGACGACGGACGCGGAGCCGCACGACGCCGCCTACCGACGCGCAAGGGTACTGCTACGCAAAAACTTTCCGGATCCAGCCTGACGCCTGGGGATATTCTAAGGTAAGGAATCTGTCACTAACTACTGTCTCTTACAGATATATCGTTACACAAGTTAGTAACTTGTGCTTCTGGCAGCCAGGCGTCCCTCCACTAAGGTGGTATACGCCTGCAGGTGGAACAAGTTTGTGGCATGGTGCACAGCAAAGGCTGTGAATCCCCTCTCTGCCCCTCTTTCTGAGGTTCTTCTGTTCCTTCTTTCACTGGCCCAACAGGGTTCTGCCCTGGGTACCATCAAGGGCTATCTTTGTGCCATTTCGGCCTTCCTCAGGCTTCCTGATCAGCCCTCCCTTTTCAAGTCCCCTGTTGTTAACAGATTCCTTAAAGGCATTACACACCTCTTCCCTCCTGTTCCGTTTGTGATGCCTCAGTGGGACTTGAACTTGGTTCTTACTTTTCTCATGTGCGCTCCCTTTGAGCCTTTACATAACTGTCCTCTTCGTCTTCTGACTCTGAAGACAGCCTTTCTGGTGACCATCACCTCCGCTCGGCGGGTGAGTGAGCTCCAGGCTCTATCATGCAAACCTCCCTTTCTGTCTGTCCATCCAGACAAGGTTGTTCTTCGGACGCGTCCGTCCTTCTTGCCAAAGGTGGTTACTGCCTTCCACATTGGGCAGACCATCACTTTGCCCACCTTCTTTCCGCCTCCTTCCAGAGAGGAAGAGAGGCTCCACCGTCTGGATCCAAAACGTGCGCTTTCCTTTTATATCAACCGCACACAACACTTCCGGGTGGATGACCAGCTCTTTGTTGGCTACGTGGGCGCCAAAAAAGGTCGGGCGGTGCACAAGAGAACCATCTCCCGCTGGGTAACCTTGTGTATCAAAGCCTGCTATTCTTTGGCTAAGAAGGAGCCTCCTGTTGGGCTGCGTGCCCACTCCACCAGGGCAACGGCTGCTACCACGGCTTTGGGCCGCGGTATTCCGCTGCAGGATATCTGTCAGGCAGCTACGTGGGCCTCGCTGCACACGTTTACAAAGCATTACTGCCTTGACAGTCAGGTCCGGAGGGACGGCTTCTTTGGCCGTTCTGTCCTCCGGGACTTCCTTGTCTGATCTTTGTTCGCAGACCCACCACCGGGGTTGGTATTGCTGGGGTATCTATTCTAAGGTAAGGAATCTGTCACTAACGTGTCTCTTTCAGATGCACAAGTTACTAACTTGTGTAACGATCTATCTGTAAGAGACAGTAGTTAGTGACAGATTCCTTATCGCCCCACCCATCCTCCCCGTTCTGCGAACTGATTTCTAGGGTTAAGGACATCTCTTTCAGGGCCCTAGTATTTTTCAGACACCTATGTCAGCTTCTTGCATGGCTCTGAGTTCCTGGCGCGGAAAGTCGTGTACAGAACTGACGTCAGCGCGCAGGGGCGGCGTCTAAGTACTGCCCGCGACGTCATCCCGGCGACCACGACGCCGACGACGGACGCGGAGCTGCACGACGACGCCGCCTACCGACGCGCAAGGGTACTGCTACGCAAAAACTTTCCGGATCCAGCCTGACGCCTGGGGATATTCTAAGGTAAGGAATCTGTCACTAACTACTGTCTCATACAGATATATCGTTACACAAGTTAGTAACTTGTCCTACAGGTAAAGTACGTTGCGATTATTTTTACAACACAAGCAATGGATCATGGATTCATCACTGGGACAGTACCTGCAAACAGTTGGAAAAATTCGGATTAGTGATTTGTGCGATTTTTAAGGAATTTCCTTAGATTTGAAAAGTGGACACTTAGAAACTTTTCCGGTAAAAGTGTCTCAATGTTATTCAATGGCGAAAAACAAAGTATCGGTTTTTAAGGAGTTAATCGGTCTTGTTCGGATCAGTCCTGGAACCTTTTCTCCAGCACTGGGGTCTCTCCTGGAATCGGGTGAGAATTTTCGAATTTGGACTTCGGTCGATTTTTAAGGAATATTTCTAAGTTGCAAAACTCGACACTTAGAAGAATTTTCCAGTGAAACCAGTCAATGTTAATCTATGAGAAAAATCGGATTATCGGTTTCAAGATAAGTTTTCGGTCTGTTGAGTTAGGGTTCTGGGGTTAGACTCAGGGGGTCTCCCAGGGTCAGTGATGCACTGTTTCTGCACCCTCGGCGGCAATCGGGCGGCCGGATGCAGAGTGTTGAGGCCCAATGTTATCCTATGGAGGACAGGGGACTCCGGTTGGTGGCTGCTGGCAAGCAGGCCACTGGGTTGTGGGAGCAGAGCTCCTAGGGTTAAGCTCAGGGCAAGTTGGGGACCAAGTTGGCACAAAAGGTGTACCCCCAGCGGCACTTGGGCGGCTGGGTGCAGGGTGCTGTTTTGAGGTCGGGTGCCCTGTTGTTTTCAATGGGATTTCTCCAGGACAAAGAAGCACTGCAGGCTCGGGGACGAGGATCTTCCAGGAGCGACCACCACTTCGAGGGGTAAGTTGGGATGTTGAGGGATGGCTGGGCACCGCTGGTTTGGGCACACAAGGCCGTCGGGTGCAGGGATGCTTTGGGATGTCGGATTTTCTTACCCGCTCTGGTCGCGGTAGGGGGGGTCCTCTGGATTGAGGCTGCAGGCGTCGTCAGGAGGCTCGAGGCAGGTCAGGAGTCGCCGGATCTCGGGTCAGGATCGCCGGGGTGACCTTCTCTGGGTGTTTGCCCACTCGAACTCGGGCCGGGCTTGGGATGTGCAGAGTGGGCTGGATTCGCGGTCCCGGGCTGGTGCCAGGGGTGCTGGTTTTGAACAAATCCGGTGTTCACGGGAGAAGCAGGCGGTTCAAGTGAAGGCAGGAAGGTCCTCCGGGGTTTGTGAGGTTGCTGGCTGCAGGACACACCGGGATTTCGCAGAAAGCAGGTTCGAGGGGAGACAGGCCGGTAGGGCTGGGGCCAAGTCAGTTGTTGTCTTCCTCTTGTTAGCAGGCTGCACGGCTGTTTGGTCCTTGTTCTTCTTTTCTTGTTGTCGTTGCTGGATCTAAGGAAGGAAGGTTCAGGGTGCCCCTAAATACTAGATTTAGGGGTGTTACAGGTAGGTAAAGGGCAGGGACCAATGGGTCCCTTCCCTGGGGTGGGTACACCCCCTATCCTGCCACTCTCCAGTGGGAGGGGGCAGGAGCCTAGTCCCTGATTGGGTAGGGCTCCCCATCTTCAAGATGGCGAGAGCCCGGAGATGTGCTTCACCTCGCCTCCCCCACCTGAGGGGTGGGGTTGGCAGAGGCTGGCACACCCCCTCTCCTCCCTTGGTGTTTCCCGCCAGTCTTCCCGCCAGAGTGGGGGCTAGAACCAGTGGGGACCAGTTCCTGAGTACAGCAAGGGGTCTGGGGAAGCTCACAAGGCGGGATGCCTTTGAAGCTTCCCCTGCCCATCCTGGGGGAGGAGGCCTAGCACCTCGCCCAGGACGTGCATTGTTGCAGGCCCGGGAGAGCGGATGGCTCTCTACCCAGGGGTCCAGCAACATGTCTGCTGGGTGGCAGCCTAGGCAGCCCCTCAGACAGGACGTGGATTGTAGGTTAGGTTCAGGGGGCAACTCTAAGTTGCCCTCTGTAGTGCATTTACATTAAATCCCACACTGGCATCAGTGTGGGTTTAATGTGCTGAGAAGTTGATACCAAACTTCTCAGTCTTCAGTGTAGCCATTATGGTGCTGTGGAGTTCGTAATGACAACCTCCCAGCACCATATACTCTTAATGGCATCATTGCACTTACAGTGCCCAGGAATGGCCCTGGGTACTGTAGGGGCACAGGGGTCATGCACCTGTGCCCACACCACTGGCATAGTGCACCCAGCTAGAGGGGTGACTGAGGTGTGCCAGGGCAGTGTTTGTGGGCATGGCACACAGGGATGTGTGCCATGTCGACTCTTTAGTTCTGCACCAAGACACTCAGCCTGCAAAGGCAGGGTGTGGGTGTCAGGGTGCAGGGCCTCTAAGGGTAGCACAATAAGTGCTGCAGCCCTTAGGGGCCTTCTCTGGTCACAATGCCCTGGGTACCTAGGGTACCATTTACCAGGGGCTGACATGTGGCCAGAGGTGCCAATTGGGTTTAGGCTGTAATGCAGTTTTAGGGAAGGAACACAGGCCCTGGGTACCTGATTGGCAGGAGCCCAGGGCACACTCAGTCAAAGCACATCAGCAATTCAGCAAAAAGTGGGGGCATACCATGCAAGAAAGAGGGCACTTTCTCACACAGAGCCACTTTCTTACACATGTTTATAATCCGCTCGGGCCTGAACACCACTGATTGTTTAGGAAGGGCTAATGGGACAAGCGTGGTTCTCTGGTGCCGTGCATAAATGAGATCCGCAGGCTTCTCAGGGGATATCCAGGCTTCCATAATGGACATTTCCTTTGACAGTACCAGCCTGTATGTCAAAAAGGTGGACTAAGCTTTCTAGCGTTTTAAGGAGAGCAGAGCCATGGTGCATTCTTTCAACCTTTTGGCACTGGTTTCTCCATCCCCTCCTCCCCCAAACAGTTTCACCCTTTTCAGGGATATGCAGACCACGACCAGGCCATCAAGGATAGCATATGTCCCAAGCCACCACCCCTCCAGCAACAACCTCAAAACTTCTTAATGCGCCCTGTGCCATGCAGTAGCACGCAGGATCAGCCACTTCGTTCCGGGATGAGAGTATTACATCCGAAAGTTGGGTCCTTCAAACTGTCCAATGGCTCTACGCCATGCTATTTAACACTCCACACCTGCAACAGAGCAGCTCTCAGAGGACCAGATGTCTGGTTCTGCCAGGAGGTGGAGGCTCTTTTGAACAAAGGAGCCTTGACGGTGCCGGCCTACAGGGACTGGATATTATTCCTGCTACATTCTCTTGCTGAAATATGACTGAGGCCTTTGTCCTGTTTTGGATCATCGCCATCCCAACACCTTCCTGCGCAAGGACAAATTCAATCTGCTGATCCTGACTCTGCTTCTTCCTATCCTGGAGATTGGATGGCGGCATTGGACCTGCAGGATTCCCATGTCCCCATGCCCGTTCTACAGGCCTGCAGGTGCCTTCAGGAGTTCAAGGTGGGCCACAAGCACTTTCAGTTTGCCGTGCTCCCTTCTGCCTCGCGAGTGCCCCTTGGGTGTTCACAAAGGCAATGGTTGCTACCCGTCAATGGAGGTTGGGGTTGCCAGTCTTAAACTACCTATACAACTGGCTGTTGACAGTGGGCTCTTCAGTCAGCCGCAAACCACCTCCAGACAACAACGAACCTTTGACATCATTGGGTTCTCAATCAACCTGCTGAAGTGACACCTTACTCCTTCACAGAGGCTCCCTTTCTTCTGGGCCATGCTGGATACGGTGAGTTTTTGGGCCTTTCCTCCAGACCAATGAGTCCAGGACATTCGATCTGTGATCCAGATGTTTCAGCCTCTGTCCTGGGTCTGTGAGGATGGTTCTCAGGCTTCTTGGCCTTGTAGCCTCCTGCAACTGATCACGCCAATGGCATAGGTGGGCTCTGCAGTGGGATCTGAAGTCTCAGTTGGGCCCAGTAATAGGGGGACCAGTCTTATTCCTTCCAGGTCTCATTGGAGACTGCAAAAGATCTGTAGTGGTGTCTGCTCAGCCACAATTGGACCAGTGTGCGACCCCTCTCCCTACTCCACCCAGAATTGACAGTAGTGAAGGATGCATCACTATTAATTCGAGGAGACCATCTTGGAGAAGTGAAGATCACAGCACTCTGGTGTCCGGCAGAGCCCTGCCTCCACATACATCTGCTGGAGCTGCAGGCAGTTCGCTTGGCATTGAAGCCCTTCTGCCAACCGTCAAGGGCAGGCTGGTTCAGATCCTCACAGACCACACCACCGCCATGTGGTAATGCAACAAGCGAGGCGTGGTGGGGTTGTGGGTCCTGTGCCAGGAGACTCTCTGCCTGGCTGAGTCATCCGGTCATTTCCCTGGTGGCACACCACCTGGCATGATCTTTAAAAGCCATGCAGACAAGCTCCGACGCCTTGTGTGTCTCGAATGGGGTTTACACTGCTTTGAACTCTTTGCCACCTCAGAGAATGCAGTGTCAACACTTTTGAGCGCTTGAGTTCCCAAGAAGGATCTCCCTCAGGGACCATTCCTCATGCAGTGGAGCACAGGACTCCTGTGTGCCTTCCTGCTACTATCGCTCCTGCTCCAAGTTCTGAAGAAGATAAGGAACAACCGGGCCTAAGTCATCCTAGCGACACTGGATTCGGCCAGGAGTGTGTGGTAGCCGGAACTTGTAGGCCTGAGCATCTGTCCTTTATGCTGTCACAGCAGCAGGGCCTTGGACCCAGGTATGCGCAGCCTGCACCTCCCTGAGCATCTGTGCTCCATTCTGTCATAGCAGCAGCAGGGACTTGGACCCAGGCATCTACAGCCTGCACCTCCCTGCCTGAGCATCTCTCCTCCATTCGGTCACAGCAGCAGGGCCTTGGACCCAGGCATGCGCAGCCTGCACCTCCCTGCCTGAGCATCTCTCCTCCATTCTGTCATAGCAGCAGCAGGGCCTTAGACCCAGGCATGCGTAGCCTGCACCTCCCTGCCTGAGCATCTCTCCTCCATTCTGTCACAGCAGCAGGGCCTTGGACCCAGGCATGCGCAGCCTTCACCTCCCTCAGCATCTGTCCTCCATTCTGTCATAGCAGCAGCAGGGTCTTGGACCCAGGCATGCGCAGCCTGCACCTCCCTGCATGTGCATTGAGCGGCAGCCGTTGATCTTTTTTTACCAAACTTGTTGCTATAGCAGCAGCATCCAGACGTCCATCAAGGAAATCACTGTATGTTTGGCGCTGGTATAAGTTTGTGGCTTGTGGTTTGTGCCAGACAGACCTCCTGCAGACCAAAGTGGTGGGTGTATTGCTGCATGTTCTGTCCTTGGCCCAGCAAGGTCTTGATGTGGGCACTATTAAAGGTTACTTGTTGGCCCTTTTGGCCTTTTTATGCATACCGGACCAACTGTCCTTGTTGAAATTGCCCGTTGTGATGCATTCTCTTAGTTTTGAAACAGATTTCCTCCAATGCCCTTTGTGATGCCACAGTAGGACTTAAATTTGGTCCTCACTTTCTTAATTTGTATTCCTTTTCAACCAATGCACAGTTGTCCAGTGTGCCTAGTCACATTGAAAATGTTTTTCCAGCCTCCTTATAACGTTATTTTCTGGAAAAGCTGGTGTCGCTGACTTGAGCAGTGTTCCTACCAATGGTAGTGATGCCTTTTCACCTTCTTTGCTCCGCTTCAACCCTCGAAAGAGGAGATTCCATAATTTGGACCCCAAGAGAGCTCTCAGCTTTTACGTTGATCACAACAAAGCGCATCAGGTGGATGATCGGCTCTTTGTGGGATTCTCTGGGGCAAAGACGGGCATGGGCGGCGCAGAAGCGTGCATGGGCGGCGCAGAAGCGTGCATGGGCGGCGCAGAAGCGTGCATGGGCGGCGCAGAAGCGTGCATGGACGGCGCAGAAGCGGGCTTAGGCGGCGCTTCCATGCTGCTCCGGTTACTTGCGCTTAGAGGATCTGCTCGCAAAGAGCATTACTGAAGGTAAGGAACATTTTCTTATGGCCCCGCCATCACAGCCTATATATGCCCAGAAGTCGGAGCCTCTAGGAGTTAAACAACGAAAGGTGACAGGTGGAATGCTTTCAGAAACCTTTCACTGGCAGTCCCTTGGGACGCAGTCCAGTTACATTTTTGGCACAGTGTACCACTCCAGGCAGACGCAACCAGTGTTGGTCCCACGTTAATTGGAAGAGTCCAGCCCAAACTGCGAGGTGATGCCCTTGTAAAGGGGAGCGCATGCACCCCCAGACTGGCTTCCAGCGAATGGGCCTTAGAAGTGAGTGGCGACTTGGATCCTACAGCACGCCATGTCCTGGCATCACATTAAAACCAAAACAAGTGAGCGGTGAAAGGCTAAATTCTAAGGCACTGGTAGTTACTTAGGGCTGCGTTCCTTTTCAAGCTGTATATGACCGTGTCAGCCTATATGTGTCCCTGTGTCACAGCCTGTGAACGCAACAAAGATGACGCATAAAATGCTTTTCGAAGTCCCTCCACCAGTAGCCATGCCAAAGTTCTGCCTTCCTTCCCTTGCAGCGGGCAGCGTCTGGAGGAGTCTCTCGAGTACCAGCAGTTTGTCGCCAACATGGAAGAGGAGGAGGCCTGGATCAACGAGAAGATGACGCTGGTCGCCAGTGAGGACTATGGGGACACTCTGGCCGCCATTCAGGTGAGGGAAGCGCTCCATGTTCTCATTGGTGCCTGCTCTAGAAAGAAACCCTGTGTGGCCCTCGTCAGACTTGTGTGGTCCCTACAAAGCCCATGATCATGGTCCCTTAAAGTATACTTTATTTCATGTTTGCACCACTACCAGTGACATCTTCCAAAGATATAGCTATTACTTATGCTACTCAATAGGCTTTGAAAAATGTAAGAAGAATGAAATTCTTTCCTTTCTTCAGACAGAATTTGGTGAATAATATGGTCTGTGGAGAAGCTGCAGACTAAGTGTTGGTTCCCCAATTGTTGGAACGCGTGTGGTTTTCTGGCAGTAATGCCTTCTTGTTATGGCTTTAGCTAAGAGAAGCCCCTATAGATTGCAATCAGGAGAGGCCCAGGGTATTTCATTGAAACAAAACTTGTTGTATTTCAAGATCAACTCTCCATTGCAGTCACTGGTTCTTGAGAGCCGTTCCAGCTCGGTGCTGTCTCTGCCAGAGAGCCTCAGAAGCTCAGAATAACAAGCTCATGGCTGTTTTTGTCCTAAAACAGGAAGTCTTTGCTGTTGTGCTTTGCCCCTCTTGTGTCTCAGTAGTATCTAGTGGGGGTCAGAGGGCATCAGTTTGTTCTTCTTGAGGAAGAGAGGTGGGTGTCTGTGTTTTACGCAATTCGTTCTTTTAATCTCAGTCTCGGATGATAGAACACCGGTTTTTAAATTAAGGTTCATTATTAAGGTGCTGTCTTTTCTCATACATTCTTTGCAGGGCCTGCTAAAAAAACACGAGGCATTTGAGACTGACTTCACAGTGCACAAAGATCGTGTGAATGATGTCTGTGCAAATGGGGGGGAGTTAATTCACAAGGTGAGTGATATTTCTTACCTGCCCTCTGGTGAGTATGGGGCAGGTGCGCAGCCAGTTGAGGGAGAGCTGCCACTCTGTGAGGGAGCTCTGTGGCCCAGCAACAGGGAGATCTGTAGCAGTGGGAGGGAGAGGGCTCCGTGGCCCAAGAAGGGGAGGTCTATACTACTGGCAGTGGCAGAGGAGAGCGCTCCGTGGCCCAAGAAGGGGAGCTCTTATAGTACTGGGAGTGGAAGGGGGAGAGCTCCGTGGACAATGGGAGGGGTGGTGATACTGCATTCTTGTACTGGAAAGTGGATATGTGGAGGGGGAGCCACGGATATTCAACAACTATTTTCCTGGTACTCGCCGCAACAGTCTTAGGTCAGCCAATACAGGACTGGTACTGGTTCCTAAGATAAAAGCCAGATGGGGGGGCAAGAGCCTCTCCCACCGAGCAGCCAAACTGTGGCACTCCCTCCCGACTACTGTCGGACTACAATCTAATGGGTCTCTCTTTAGGAAACTGGTTAAGACCTGGCTCTTCCCTTAAGCTTTTAGATCGGCAAGCCTGGGCAGCGGTATCAACTCACCCTAGCGCCAAGACGCCTCGGCAATCGAGCGCTTTATAAATATGACAGTCAGTCAGTAGGTTGTTTGTACCAAGTCCATTCTGTGCTCTTCCAGAACAATCACCATGTGGACAATATCACCCTGAAGATGAAGGGGCTGCGCGAGAAGGTGGCCGAGCTGGAGAAGGCCGCTGCCCAGCGGAAGGCCAAGCTTGATGAGAACTCAGCCTTCCTTCAGTTCAACTGGAAGGCGGATGTGGTTGAGTCTTGGATTGGTAAGTATACTGGATGGCTGTCCTCATTGGCTATCCTGATGTGCAGCGCGCTTCAGTGTTCTTGTGGAGTTCACTGTACATTGCAGCTGGCGTCAGTGTCCTTGTGGCGCTCACTGTACATTGCAGCGGGCTTCCGTGTCCTTGTGGCGCTCACTGAACATTGCAACTGGCTTCATTGTCCTTGTGGCGCTCACTGTACATTGCAGTGGGCTTCTGTGTCCTTGTGGCTCTCACTGAACATTGCAACTGGCTTCCGTCCCCTTGTGGCACTCACTGAACATTGCAGCGGGCTTCAGTGTCCTTTGTGGCGCTCACTGAACATTGCAGCGGGTTTCAGTGTCCTTGTGGCGCTCACTGAACATTGCAGCGGGCTTCAGTGTCCTTGTGGCGCTCACTGGACACTGCAGCGGGCTTCAGTGTCCTTGTGGCGCTCACTGGACATTGCAACTGGCTTCCGTGTCCTTGTGGCGCTCACTGAACATTGCAACTGGCTTCCGTGTCCTTGTGGCGCTCACTGAACATTGCAACTGGCTTCAGTGTCCTTGTGGCGCTCACTGTAGATTGCAGCGGGCTTCAGTGTCCTTGTGGCGCTCACTGGACATTGCAGCGGGCTTCAGTGTCCTTGTGGCGCTCACTGAACATTGCAACTGGCTTCAGTGTCCTTGTGGCGCTCACTGGACATTGCAGCGGGCTTCAGTGTCCTTGTGGCGCTCACTGAACATTGCAGCGGGCTTCAGTGTCCTTGTGGCGCTTACTGGACATTGCAACTGGCTTCCGTGTCCTTGTGGCGCTCACTGAACATTGCAACTGGCTTCAGTGTCCTTGTGGCGCTCACTGTAGATTGCAGCGGGCTTCAGTGTCCTTGTGGCGCTCACTGGACATTGCAGCGGGCTTCAGTGTCCTTGTGGCGCTCACTGAACATTGCAACTGGCTTCAGTGTCCTTGTGGCGCTCACTGGACATTGCAGCGGGCTTCAGTGTCCTTGTGGCGCTCACTGGACATTGCAGCGGGCTTCAGTGTCCTTGTGGCGCTCACTGGACATTGCAGCGGGCTTCAGTGTCCTTGTGGCGCTCACTGAACATTGCAGCGGGCTTCAGTGTCCTTGTGGCGCTCACTGGACATTGCAACTGGCTTCCGTGTCCTTGTGGCTCTCACTGAACATTGCAACTGGCTTCAGTGTCCTTGTGGCGCTCACTGTAGATTGCAGCGGGCTTCAGTGTCCTTGTGGCGCTCACTGGACATTGCAGCGGGCTTCAGTGTCCTTGTGGCGCTCACTGAACATTGCAACTGGCTTCAGTGTCCTTGTGGCGCTCACTGGACATTGCAACTGGCTTCAGTGTCCTTGTGGCGCTCACTGGACATTGCAGCGGGCTTCAGTGTCCTTGTGGCGCTCACTGAACATTGCAGCGGGCTTCAGTGTCCTTGTGGCGCTCACTGAACATTGCAGCGGGCTTCAGTGTCCTTGTGGCGCTCACTGGACATTGCACATGGATGTGGTGGACTTGGGCTGGTAGAGCACAGTGGCCGCAGTAATGATGGGCAGACGCTGCCTGGCGGACGTGGATTGGATATTGCGGCAGAAGAGGATTTCCATTTGGATGTTGAGCTTGGGCTTCAACTCAAGGGACATTTTGTTTACAGCTGTAAAAAAAAATCTGATTTGGTTAGTTTATTTGCTTCCCTCTCAGTGTACTGATCTCTTAAAAGAGCTTATTGCTGACATCTCAGATATAATCATCTATGACGACATTGAAGTGGGCTTAGATCGCACATTTCCACAATTGATGTGACATTTTAAGCATATTTCAGGAGTTTTCTGGAATATGATGGACTTTCAGAAAATAGAAGAAAACCTTTAGAAATATGATGCCGCATTTCGTACTGTGATGCTATTTCTTGGGTATGTCTTCATGCCCTTTCTGGCATGTGATGTCGCTTCCGTGTATGCAGGTCTTGATGCAGAAACTCCTGATGAGGTGAAGATAAAAAGCTGCAGTCACCAGACCACCATCTTTGGTGCTCTAACCCTTACCAACCAAATGGCACCTGCTGTTATTGCAAGGTGGCTAGTTGCATGTATCTGAAAGTCTTTGACCAGGTTCAACCTTCCGCAAGACCTATATGAAAGCCACATTAGTAGAGTGCCCTAGGGCATCCTGGCTTATTCCTTCTCATAGGGCATAAGGACAGTATCTGACTTCCTGAAGGCCACGGTCACACCACACGGATTAGATTTCATTTTGTTGAGAGGTAGAATGCTGATAATTTGATGGTTGCAAGGTGCTCGATTCCCAGACAAACTATTCATCTGGTGATAAAAAGCCATATTGTTTTGCATTTCCCAAATTATTTATTCATCTAATGCACTTGTGTAGTACACACTACAAAGTGACTCTGGTAGTACACGCTCTCATTTTTGACGACATTCACTATTCTAACGTACCCTCATGATGGCACAGCTCTGATCATAATGATCAAGGCCTCAGTACTTGACTGAAAATTGCCTGACTGAGCAAATTACTCAATTTTCCTCGTGTATAAACTGAATCCCTCCTCCATGTTAGAGGAAGACCAAAGGGCCCATATACTTGCTAAACGGGAAGCATGAGAGATTAGATCTGTGCGACACCTCAGCTGAATCTTTGGGTGCAAGAACTCAGCGATGCAAGGGAAACTACCTGTGAGCTGTGTTTGAGCTCTGTGATGCAAGCGAAACTACCTGTGAGCAGTGTGTGAGCTCTGTGATGCAAGCTAAACTACCTGTGAGCAGTGTTTGAGCTCTGTGATGCAAGCAAAACTACCTGTGAGCAGTGTGTGAGCTCTGCGATGCAAGCAAAACTACCTGTGAGCAGTGTGTGAGGTCTGTGATGCAAGGGACACTACCTGTGAGCAGTGTGTGAGCTCTGTGATGCAAGGGACACTACCTGTGAGCAGTGTATGATCCCTGTAATTTAAGTGAAACTACCTGTAAGCAGTGTTTGAGCTCTGTGATGCAAGGGAAACTACCTGTGAGCAGTGTGTGAGCTCTGTGATGCAAGGGACACTACCTGTGAGCAGTGTGTGAGAGCTCTGTAATTTAAGTGAAACTACCTGTGGGCAGTGTTTGAGCTCTGTGATGCAAGCGAAACTACCTGTAAACAGTGTGTGAGCTCTGTGATGCAAGGGAAACTACCTGTGAGCAGTGTGTGAGCTCTGTGATGCAAGGGACACTACCTGTGAGCAGTGTGTGAGCTCTGTGATGCAAGGGGCACTACCTGTGAGCAGTATGTGAGCTCTGATGCCAGGGACACTACCTGTGAGCAGTGTGTGAGAGCTCTGTGATGCAAGCGAAACTACATGTGAGCAGTGTGTGAGAGCTCTGTGATTCAAGGGAAACTGCCTCTGAGCAGTGTTTGAGCTCTGTGATGCAAGCGAAGGGAAACTACCTGTGAGCAGTGTTTGAGCTCTGTGATGCAAGCAAAACTACCTGTGAGCAGTATGTGAGATCTGTGATTCAAGGGAAACTACCTGTGAGCAGTGTTTGAGCTCTGTGATGCAAGGGACACTACCTGTGAGGAGTGTGTGAGCTCTGTGATGCAAGCGAAACTACCTGTGAGCTCTGTGATGCAAGCAAAACTACCTGTGAGCAGTATGTGAGATCTGTGATTCAAGGGAAACTACCTGTGAGCTGTGTGTGAGCTCTGTGATGCAAGGGACACTACCTGTGAGCTGTGTGTGAGCTCTGTGATTCAAGCCAAACTACCTGTGAGCAGTGTGTGAGCTATGTGATGCAAGGGACACTACCTGTGAGCAGTGTGTGAGCTCTGTGATGCAAGGGACTCTACTTGTGAGCAGTATGTGAGCTCTGTGATGCAAGGGACACTACCTGTGAGCAGTGTGTGAGCTCTGTGATGCAAGGGACACTACCTGTGAGCAGTGTGTGAGCTCTGTGATGCAAGGGACACTACCTGTGAGCAGTATGTGAGCTCTGATGCCAGGGACACTTCCTGTGAGCAGTATGTGAGCTCTGTGATGCAAGGGACACTACCTGTGAGCTGTGTGTGAGCTCTGTGATGCAAGCGAAACTACCTGTAAACAGTGTGTGAGCTCTGTTATGCAAGGGAAACTACCTGTGATCAGTGTTTGAGCTCTGTGATGCAAGCGAAACTACCTGTGAGCAGTGTGTGAGCTCTGTGATGCAAGGGACACTACCTGTGAGCAGTGTGTTAGCTCTGTGATGCAAGCGAAACTACATGTGAGCAGTGTGTGAGAGCTCTGTGATTCAAGGGAAACTGCCTCTGAGCAGTGTTTGAGCTCTGTGATGCAAGCGAAGGGAAACTACCTGTGAGCAGTGTTTGAGCTCTGTGGTGCAAGCAAAACTACCTGTGAGCAGTATGTGAGCTCTGTGATTCAAGGGAAACTACCTGTGAGCAGTGTTTGAGCTTGTGATGCAAGGGACACTACCTGTGAGCAGTGTGTGAGCTCTGTGATGCAAGCGAAACTACCTGTGAGCTCTGTGATGCAAGCAAAACTACCTGTGAGCTGTGTGTGAGCTCTGTGATGCAAGGGACACTACCTGTGAGCAGTGTGTGAGCTCTGTGATGCAAGCCAAACTACCTGTGAGCAGTGTGTGAGCTCTGTGATGCAAGGGACACTACCTGTGAGCAGTGTGTGAGCTCTGGGATGCAAGGGACACTACCTGTGAGCAGTGTGTGAGCTCTGTGATGCAAGGGACACTACCTGTGAGCAGTGTGAGCTCTGTGATGCAAGGGAAACTACCTGTGAGCAGTGTGTGAGCTCTGTGATGCAAGGGAAACTACCTGTGAGCAGTGTGTGAGCTCTGTGATTCAAGGGAAACTACCTCTTAGCACTCGGTGAGGAAGGGCTCAGACCATTGAGTAGAGCTTGATCAGCAGTTCCATTAGTGGTGTTACAAGTGTTGAAGGATCTACGCCACCCCCATCAACCTCATGTCAGAGGTGTCGAAGACGGAGCACACTACTAACTCTGTGCTTGACCAACCAGAACCCTGCCTGGAAGGGATTCAACAACTAGTTAGCTGCAGCAAGTGACTACACTTGTTTTGTAGAACTGTTTTTTCCATCAACTTTGCAAGAAACGATAGTGTAGAAATGTCTGTAATTGGTCAGGTCAGTATGCTCTAGCGAGGACAAGTCCCCCATCAGTACATTAGATCTTCGTCGCTCACAACAGTACACACCATGAGCAGTTCTTGCGATGCCGGCGCAGTCAAGTGTTACTGGACAGGATCCTGTGAGTTGTCTGGCGCTTCCACTGGGTGTCTCTTGACTACCGATTCTATTCCACTTCAGTTGGAAAACATGTTACTCCCTGTAAACACTTGGTCCTGAGGGCAAGAAATCAAGGCTTACTGTGTCAGGTGGTATGTATGAATACACAGAGGCAAAACAAATGAATCCCCTCTGTAGGGCCTGCTTCCGCTCAGACCATCGCTTCTAAGAACAACATATTCTATTTACTTGTAGGTCAATAGGGGAGTCAAAGGTAACATTTACAGAAAAGCCCATAGATGCTAGCACTTTCTGCTAGTAAGACTTCATTTTAGTGCCTACAGACATTATACATTTCTACACTGCCCAGGATGGGGCTTAGGAGGATGTGATCCTGTGAGGGGACGGTTGGGGGTCCTCCATGCATGTGAACTCTAATCTTTAGTATTTACAATGTCCTTGTTTAGTCAGTGAGCAAAAGATGCACAGTGGCAGGTTTAATCTGTCTAAGCCTTGCCAATATTTTTACCTCTGACCTTGATGCTAAGAAGAGGTATGGCTGCAGATTCCGCACCTGGTTGGGGCAATGTGCAAAAAAACGCAGCAAACACCATTAGCCCAAACATCACCCTCAGGATGTAGTGGAGCTCGCAGATAGCCATGTGGAAGTGACGATACATACCCACATGCGTGCACACACCTGAACCTCTGCCGCACAGACACCGTGCCATCTTGAGAGGGTGCTTCTCTAACAAGCGAGTTAGACCGTTAGCTGTTCAGCGTCTCTCATACAATCCAAATGCAGAGTTTGCATTCAGAAATCGTGTTGTGACAAAATATTCTGCATTTCAATTTCTTTTTTTCTTTTCAGTTTTTTCTTTATTCTTACACTCCACCCAATCGTAATCACTCTGTTCCTTATTTTCCAGGATTAGTCATGCATGCATTTACACTTACGCAAAGCTTTACGCAGAGGCACAATAACTGGGCCAGAGTTCCAAGTGAACAATTCAACACTAAATTGTAAATAATCTCTCCGACATTGGCTGTTAATTCTTAAGGGTACTTTCAAAACGTTTTCTCTCATTTTGCTGTGGTTATCTACTTCAGCGGCTGGGCTTCTTGAATGTGCAAGCAGTGCAACCCCTGTGACTGAGGCTGCGGGGAGAAGCCACAGTGCAACACCTGAGGCTGAGCAGAGCAGCCGCAGTGCAACTCCTGTGACGGAGGCCGCACAGAGCAGCACAGTTGCTGATGTTTCACTTTGCTTTTCGCAGGTGAGAAGGAGAACAGTCTGAAGACAGATGACTACGGGCGCGATCTCTCCTCCGTGCAGACACTCCTGACTAAGCAGGTGAGTGCCAACAGCTGTCCCAGTTGGATGAATCTGTGATGGGTTTCAGGCTCTGCATGCTTTGCTAATGCCAGGTCCTTCTCTTTTTAACTACAGGAAACCTTTGATGCTGGTCTGCAAGCCTTCCAGCAAGAGGGCATCACCAACATCACAGCTCTGAAAGACCAGCTGCTGGCAGCCAAGCATGTGCAGTCCAAGGCCATTGAGGCGCGCCATGCCAGCCTGATGAAGCGCTGGAACCAGCTGCTCTCCAACTCTGCGGCCAGGAAAGAGAAGCTGCTGCAAGCCCAGGAGCACTACAGAAAGGTGAGTATGTGCAGCAGGCAGTCAGGGGAGCAGAGACTCATCTTGGGGAGCACCACAGAAAGGTGAGGATGTGTTGCAGGCAGTAGAGCCAGGGGAGCAGAGACGCATCTTAGTGAGCACCACAGAAAGGTATGGATGTGTAGCAGGCAGTAAAGTCAGGGGAGCTGAGACACATCTTAGGAGCACCACAGAAAGGTGGGGGATGTGTAGCAGGCAGTAGAGCTAGGGGAGCAGAGACACATCTTGGGGAGCACCACAGGAAGGTGAGGATGTGTAGCAGGCAGTGCACCAGGGGAGCAGAGACACCTCTAGGGAGCACCCAAGAAAGGTGAGGATGTGTAGCAGGCAGTAGAGCCAGTGGAGCAGAGACCCATCTTAAGGAGCACCACAGAAAGGTGAGGATGTGTAGCTGGCAGTAGAGCCAAGGGAGGAGACGCATCTTTGGGAGCACCACAGAAGGTGTGGATATGTAGCAGGCAGTAGAGCCGAGGGAGGAGACGCATCTTGAGGAGCACCACAGAAAGGTGAGGTTTTGCAGCGTGAATATTTTCTGGATTCACATGCTGTGCATTATTCCGCCATCTAGTGGTTGGGTCTGGAATTGTAGTATTTCTTCTTTTTTTTCCCTTTTTTTTTGTTGGTGGGCGTCGACGTACCACCATTTGGTGTCCTTCTGTGACGTCGACGTGCTTCCTCCGGAAGCTCCAACCTTTGGTCGCCATCTTCAGATTCTTTTTTTCCGCCGTTGGGTCTGGATCAATACGGAAGGAGCTCCCAAGATTGGGGAGAAGAATCGACAAAAAGAAAGGAAAAACCGGTAGGACGTTTTTATCGAGTTTCAACTTTCAACACAAGACGACCGGAGTCCGACGGGTCAAAAAACAAGATCTTCGACGATCAGAGAATGCGCATACAGGGGGCTCCCTGTGCGCGGTAATGGACAAGACCGTTTCATGTTTTGCAAGAGCTGTCACCACAAGTACGGACAGAAGGATCAGCACCCGGTTTGCAACCTGTGCCTGCCACTGGATCATCAGAGCGACGACTGCAACGCCTGCTCCGTCTTCACCACAAAGACGTTGAGGGTGAGAGAAAGGCAGCGACGAGCCAACTACAACATGCAAGGGCAAGGACCACCGCCTTCGCTGCGAGACCTGGGCCTCTCCAGTGAGGAGGAAGATAACATCGCGGAAGGGCCAGAGGGCGACGAGGACCGAGATGTTTTGGTTGTGGAGTCAAGAAGAAGACTTGGAAGGAGGTAAGAGTCGTCGACCTCGAAAAAACTAGAAGAGTCTCGAAAATCAGACTCTAGACCTCCAAAGGGAGAATCTGCGTCGAAGCATTCGGCGACCGCAGTGGCATCCAAACAAAAACACACCGTAGGATCCTTGGATAAGGACTCCGGAACGGCAAAGGTCCTCGAAAAGACAGACGTCGAAAGACAGTCTGGAAAAGGACGCCTCGGCGTCGAAAAAAGAGGCCCAAACAAGCATCGACGACCGGGTCGGTGTCAACAGGCGAAAAACGGAAAGCCGAAAATCTCGACACGAAACACACGCGGCCGAGATAGAGAAAAAGAGGAAAAGGCTCGAAGCCGAGATGGCTAATATTTTACAGCGTAATAAAGACTTCGACGAAAGCAAGCAAAGAATACGGAAGGCGAAAAGGTCGTCGACGATCTAATACCACCGACAACCCCTGAACTGATCGAAGAGGAAGAATCCTTCTTCGGAGAAGACGTCGAAGACGAACAGACATATGCCGAATTGGCAATTTCAGAGACTCAAGACCTACTATGGCAAGATCTCGACGCCGAATCACCGGAGTAGGGCTGTGGAAACACATCCTTCGAGGCCATCACCCCCAGATGACATTGGCATGTATAATCAGGTGATTAAAAAAGCTGCAGAGACTTATGGTGGTCAACTTGAGGAAGAAAAACCACAGTCATGTTTTTTATTAGAGACACTGATGCCTACGCAGTCCAGAAATCAATTCCTCCCAATGCTGCCAAGTGTACTAGACCAGGGGAAAGAGGCCTTCAAAGAGCCTGCTGCATTCAAGCCTATCACACCAAGAGCAGAAAAGAAGTATAAGCATTCCTCTAAGGATCCCATATACATCAGGGGATCTGTACCAGCTGACTCTATTATTACTTCCACAGCAAGAAAAAGAGCAAATGTACAGTGGGACCTCCTCCAGACAAAGCAAGAGGATGGAACTGGTAGGAAGGAAGGTGGAAAGAAGTGCAGCGAATCAATGGCGCATAGCTAACTCCAATGCATTGCTAAACAGACATGCTTATCAACATTGGGAGGAGGTAGGAGAATTGTTAAAGAATCTACCTGAACAATTCCAAAAAAACAGCTAGCCACCTGGTGGAAGAGGGTAAAAACATTGCAAATACATGTTTAAAATCAACCCTGGATGCTGCTGAAACATCAAGCAGACAAATGATGATTGGCATCACAGAAAGGAGGCACGCATGGCTTAGAATCTCAGGCTTCAAGCCAGAGGTGCAAAGTAACATCATTAACTCACCATTCAATGGGGAGCAATTGTTTGGAAGTGTGGTTGATGAAAAGCTCAATCAATTAAAAAAGGATAATGAAACTGCAAGGTCCATGGGTGCTCTACAGTTCAGAGGCATGCGTAGAGGCACACCATCAAGGAGACCAGCGGGGAGAGGTTCAGACCAACCTACTACCTCACATCAAGCAAACGTATCAAGCAGGAAACCAGGTTCCACAACAGGTACAACAGCAGAGCTGGCAATACCAAGGAAGAGCATCCTTTCGAGGGCGTCCCCGTGCCAGAGGTCCGCCACAAAGAGGTGGACAACAGACCTCGACTAAGTGACTGCGCTCACAAGAAGGTACACTCACAAACAGCAGTGAGGGTACACACGGAAAAACAACAAGTACAAAGACGAAAACAAACCAGTTTACAGTTCCTCCAACATACCACCCCAGTAGGAGGCAGACTTAAGTTTTTTCCTGCAGAAATGGAGGGAAATAACCACAGACAAATGGATCTTAAACATAATGCAGTACGGTTACTTCATAGAGTTAACAAAACAACCTCCAAACAGGAGGCCAAAGCAAAAGAGACATTCAAAAGAAGAATTATCTCACCTAGTCAAAGAGGTGCAGGAACTTCAGGGAAAACATGCAATAGAGCACGTACCACACAGAGAAAAGAACAGCGGAGTATATTCAACATACTTCCTAAGGTGGACGGAACATTACGGCCAATATTAGACCTAAGGTTTCTAAACAAATTTATAAAAACACAAAGATTCAAAATGACTACACTGCAAGAATTACTACCTCAGTTGCAAAAGGGAGATTACATGGCAACAATAGACTTTAAAAAATGCCTATTTATACATCCCAATAAACAAGACACAAGAGGCTGTTAAGATTTGTAGTGGACAAAAAAACACTACCAATTCAAAGTACTCGCTTTCGGACTAAAATCAGCACCAAGAGTGTTTACAAAGTGCCTAGCAGCAGTAGCAGCACATCTCAGAAGACAAGGAATTCATGTTTACCCCTACTTAGACGACTGGTTGGTAAGAGCAAACTCTTACAGCCTATGCAAACAGCATATACACCAAGTGATAGAGACACTAGTTCAGCTGGGTTTCTCCATACATTGGTTAAAATCATCAATGGAACCAGAACTCATAAAAGTGTTCTTAGGCGCAGAGATAAACACCGGGTTAGGGAAAGCATTCCCCAGCGAGAAGAGGAGATCAGCCGTATTGAAGGAGACTCATCTATACCAGAGGGGGCATCGTCTGACAGTGAGGACAGTGGGGAAATTACTAGGAATGATGGCCTCATGCATTCATTTAATTCCCAACATTCGTCTACACATGAGACCATTTCAAGAATGGCTCCAGACACAATGGTCACAGGCAACAGGGAGTTGGGAGGATCTTAGTGGTTGTAACAAAGTTCATCAAGAGATGGCATGGTGGAACACAACAAACATAGCACAGGGGAGACTTTTCACACCACCAACTCCAGCAGTGACCATAACAACAGATGCATCCCTAGTAGGATGGGGAGTACACATGGACAATCTCAAAGGGGATTGTGGACACAGCAGGATGCAGTGAAACACATCAATATCTTGGAGCTAAAAACAGTATTCTTAGCCTTAAAAGCCTTTCAGAAAGAGCTCTACGGGAAAAGGGTGTTGATACAAACACACAACACAACAACCTTGTTTTACATAAACAAGGAGGGACTCAGTCTGTAGCACTCAACGCTAGCCCAAGAGATTTGGAAATGGTCAATCCCAAGGGGAATAGACATAGCAGTACCAGGAAAAGACAATATAGAAGCAGACAAACTGAGCAGACAAACAACATCATCCCACGAGTGGGAACTAAATCAAACAGAAGTGAAAAAGATTTTCACGAAATGGGGGACACCACAAATAGACCTATTTGCAACACCCCACGATGCAAAATGCCAAAACTTCCCAACCAGGCGACCTTGCAATCAGTCCCTAGGGAATGCGCTATGGCTAGACTGGTCGGGGATATTTGCTTACGCTTTTCCCCCGATACCATTAATGGACAAAGAGATCAACAAATGCAAGATCAGCCAAATGACAATGATTCTCATTGCACCACAGTGGGCCAGACAGACTCGGTTCTCAGAAATAATGGAAGTGTCTCGAGGAACAAAGCACAAACTTCCAAAAAGGAAAGATTTGCTAACAATGCACAACGGGAAAGTGCTTCATCCAGAACCAGAGAGCTTAGGCCTAGCGGCATGGCTCCTGAAGACTTAGAATTCGCGCATCTCAAACTACCAGAAAGCACAATGGCTGTCCTGAGAGAAGCTAGGAAACCAACAACAAGAAAATGTTATACAGCGAAATGGAAAAGATGCACACAATGGTGTCTTAAAAAACGACTTTCAAGAAAGATTACAAAAGAAAGAACTGTGCTAAAGTATTTTGACACATTTACTACAAAGTAAGTTATGTTTTACTTCGCTAAAAGTACACTTAGCAGCAATTGTAGCGTATACAAGAGGTGAAACTGGGAAGAGTTTATTCACTTCACATGTGGTCAAACGGTTCCCTGAAGGAGCAAAAAGAATCGCACCACCAAAAATGGTACGAGCACCAACATGGAATCTAAACATAGTTCTAGCGCAAATGATGAAAGCACCATTCGAACCACAACACAAAGCAATGCCACAAATGCTCACGCTAATAACTGCCTTTTTAGTGGCAATAACATCTCTATGTAGAGTTAGCGAACTGCAGGCACTAACACTACAGGAACCCTAATTCCAAATACATAGCAACAGGATCGTCATGAGGACAGATCCTCAATTCATACCAAAGGTGGTATCAAAATTTCACATAAATCAGAGAGTTCAGATACCAAGTTTCCTTCAAAATCCAAAGACCAAAGCGGAAAGAGCTTTGCACATGCTTGACGCTAGAAGGGCGGTCATGTATTACATTGAAAGAACCAAAGAATACAGAAAAACAAAAGTTATTTTTATCTTTTGCAAAAAGTTTTCTGGGAAGGCCAGTAACCAAAAACACAATTGCAAGATGGATAGCGCAAGCCATACAATTATCCCACAGGCAAGCAGGACAAACTTTACAAGGTGCCCCACGGGCACACTCAACAAGAAAGAAAGGGGCAACTATTGCATTTCTAGCTAACACTCCAATTCAAGACATCTGCATGGCTGCAACATGGTCTTCAGTGCACACATTCACAAAGCATTACTGTGTGGACATTCAAATGAACAAAGAATCACAAGTTGGACAAAAGGTCTTACAACATCTATTCACAAACCAAAGCTCATCTTCCACCCAGCCACCACAATACTAGCAAACCGCTACAAAGTCTATGCACAACATGTGAATCCAGAAAAGATTCACGCTGCAAAACGAATAGTTTCTTACCTGTTGGTGTAGTTTTGCAGCTTGAAGAATTTTCTGGATTCACTAGCAAACCCACCCTCCTCCGCCAAGGAAAAGAACAATAAGAAGAAAAGAAAAAAAAAGAATCCGAAGATGGCGACCAGAGGTGGGAGCTTCCGGAGGAAGCACGTCGACGTCACAGAAGGACACCAAATGGTGGTACGTCGACGCCCACCAACAACAACAACAAAAAAGAGAAGAAATACTACAATTCCGGACCCAACCACTAGATGCTGGAATAATGCACAGCATGTGAATCCAGAAAATTCTTCAAGCTGCAAAACTACACCGACAGGTAAACTATTCTATATGTAGCAGGCAGTGGAGCTGAGGGAGGAGACGCATCTTGAGGAGCACCACAGAAAGGTGAGGATGTGTAGCAGGCAGTAGAGCCGAGGGAGGAGATGCATCTTGGGAGCACCACAGGAAGGTGTGGATGTGTAGCAGGCAGTAGAGCCAGGGGAGGAGAGACACCTCTAGGGAGCACCACAGAAAGGGGAGTATGTGTTGCAGGCAGTAGAGTCAGTGGGCGTGTACACACGTGAAGAGCAGGGGATCAAGAAAGTAACCCTGACACCAGACTCTCCCCAGGGCATAAGTCAGTGAAGATTAAATACTTTTGAAGGGAATAGAGGAGTGAGCAGAGAAATGTGGAGTGGCAGAGATCCTGAAGAACGAACAAATCTTGCATAGGATGTTGTAGTGTCAAACAAAAAACAAAGGTGCCAAGATGGATACAAGTTTAGCCACACCAGGTGTATTTAAAAAGAGACCACAAGACAAGCAGATGTAATAGAATGTCCTGGGTGGAAGCTATTTGGTGAGTGAACTGTGTTAAAGGTAAAATACCAAAGAGCAATTCGACTAAAGCGTGGCTTTGAACATCCTTTTTAAACAGTTTAAGAAGTGAAGTAAGTTGTACTAAAATTGAAAGTGCAATGGGATAGAGGGAGGGGCCATAGAATAAAAGTGGTACATCGATGTGAGGGAAGAGATACAGAGGCTTGTAAAGGAAACATTGATGCATGGATTCAATGCTTTAAGATGCAGAATAGTGGTCGGTGGTGGAGCTACAGGGAAGAGGAAAGAAGGTGTAGAAACTGGTGGGTGGAGCTGCAGAGAAGAGGAAGGAAGGTGCTGAAACGGGGGTTGAGCTGCAGGGAAGAAAAAGGAAGGTGCAGAGCTAGTGGTCGGTGGTGGAGCTGCAGGGAAGAGGAAGGAAGGAAGGTGCAGAAACAGTGGTTGGTGGAGCTGCAGGGAAGAGGAAGGAAGGTGCAAAGATGGTCAGTGGGGGAGCTGCAGGGAAGAGGAAGGAAGGTGCAGAATAGTGGTCAGTGGTAGACCTGCATGGAAGAGGAAGGAAGGTGCAGAAACCGTGGTCCACGGTGGAGCTGCAGGGAAAAGGACGGAAGGTGTAGAGATAGTGGTTGGTGGTGGAGCTGCAGAGAAGAGGAAGGAAGGTGCAGAAACTGTGGTCGGCCGTGGAGCTGCAGGAAAGAGGAAGGAAGGTGCAGAAATAGTGGTCGGTGGTGAAGCTGCAGGGAAGAGGCAATGAAGGGGCAAACATAGTGGTCAGTGGAGCTGCAGGGGGGAGGAAGGAAGGTGCAGAAATAGTGGCCGGTGGTGGAGCTGCAGGGAAGAGGGAGGAAGGTTCAGAAATAGTGGCCAGTGGTGGAGCTGTGATAAATAGTAAAGGACCGGGATTTGTCATGGGATCAAGTTGGAGGTGAAGTAGGAGCCTGCAGGAGAGAGATGTTGAAGTGGGTGCCATGCGGGCCGATGCAGCCTGCATGGTAGCTAGGAGGAAGAAAGGAAGTGGAGGGGGTCTTTAGTCGCCTTCCAGCATTGATATAACTGCACCTCCCCATCCAATAATCTGACTCTGCAGTCATTTGGTATTGGCTGTTGTAGGGAAATCGTTCAGAGATCTCACTGAGTGATCACAGCTGCTTAGTGCAAACTTTTTTTTTTTTTTTTTTACAGGTCGAGGATTTGTTCCTGACATTTGCCAAGAAGGCTTCTGCATTTAACAGTTGGTTCGAGAATGCGGAAGAGGATCTGACTGACCCAGTGCGTTGTAACTCGCTGGAGGAGATCAAGGCTTTACGAGAGGCACATGATGCTTTCCGCAACTCGCTGAGTTCTGCTCAGGCGGATTTCAATCAGCTCGCTGAGCTGGACCGACAGATCAAGAGCTTCCGCGTGGCTTCAAACCCCTACACCTGGTTCACAATGGAGGCGCTAGAGGAAACGTGGCGCAACCTGCAGAAAATAATCAAGGTAACGGGAACAGGAGGTTTCTGAGCGCTGGTGGGGGAAGGGTTGGGTATAAAGTAGTCTCACCTTCAATGACAATATGGAGATTATCCAGTTTTCCTTGTTGATGTGCAGCAAGTTTCCTTATCTTGAGCAACAGCCTGGCGTCTCCTCGGGCTTCAAAGTAGTTGCCCTTTTATAGCTGCCGCTTAGTCCTCGCAGGTAGCTAGGTCTAGACTGGGATGCTGAACTGAAGCCCAGTAGGTCTTGGCTGGGATGCTGAACAGGCCTCTGCCGGGTGATCTGAAGCCCAGTGGGTCTTGGCTGGGATGCTCAACAGGCCTCCTCCTGGTGAACTGAAGCCCAGCTCCTTGTGTCACACTGGCAAATGCAAGCCCAGATCCTGATCCCATGTCTTCCAGAGGCGGAATCCCTCGGATTGCTATTCCCCCTGCGCGTCTGCTTCTACAGCCACACTACTGTGTTGCTTCTCAGAAGACAAATGAAGCGTTGAAGAAACTACTCGTCAATGCCAGTCTTTTAGAATTCCCTGATGGACAGTGGATGTGGTCTCTTGCATTTGAATCCTGGGTGCCTCTCCAGTCCTGGGGGGTATATTTCCTGCATGTTTATTGCATGATCGCTGCATGAGGGGAGCCTGCTGCCCTCCTCCCAGTCTCTTGCTACCTGTGTGTTCTCCCCAAGAAAGATTGTTAATGAACCCCCGATCCGGGACTGTGTCCATCGCTCAGCAGAAGGGATGTTGGAGCTAAACACTAGATATAAGGGTTCGTTGTTTCCCCAACCCATCAAGCTTTTACAGGGGCTAGATAGGGGCACAGGAGGTAGACTGCCCAGCAGGACAAATACAAGCTTGGTTTACTTTAAACACTATTGCTAACCAATCCATCCTCACCCATTGACCACTCTCTCTCTCACACACATCCCAGATGCGAACAGAACCCAGTTAAGGGTGACTGCACAGACTTCACAAGGAGGGAGCTGGAGTCAACCCCCCTAAAGGATACAGGTACCCCCAAGTATAGACTAATGCTGCCACCAATGTAAGTCTACTACAGCCTGGCTAGAAAGGGCAGTAGGCTCTGTTAAAGAGGGGTGCACTTAGCTTGCCCCCTTGACGTCTGAGCCAAGCTGTAGGGTCTCAATCTATGTAAACAGAGACCCTCAGTAGATGCACTGCGCTTGCCCCCTTGACGTCCGAGCCAAGCTCTAGGGTCTTAATCCATGTAAACAGAGACCCTCAGTGGATGTACTTCGCTTGACCTCTGAGCCAAGCTCTAGGGTCTCAATCCATGTAAACAGAGACCCTCGGGGGATGCACTGCGCTTGCCCCATTGACCTCCGAGCCGAACTCTAGGGTCTCAATCCATATAAACAGAGACCCTCAGTGGACAAGCATTATTGTCCTGTTCACCAAGGTAAAAATCAAAAAACCTACAGCAACTTTCCAGTGACTTGTCAGAGAAGCAACTTGAGGCTGGGAAGCGCGCTCTCCAAGGCCTTGTAGAAGACTTCCTGTCCCGACACAGCTCAAAACCTAAGCGTAAGATTCACATGCGTGCATAACACACCATTGAGTGGGCTGGGCATAGAATATCGTGGTGTTTACTTGAAGATCCCAAGAAGGGCTCCCACTGTTCACATTGTCAGTCCTGTAGCTAGGAACAATATTCACCACTTCATTAATCCTTTCAACAGGTCATACAAGATCTTTAGCCTCTTAATACGCAACACAAGAAAGTTTAAGACAAGCTGTTGCAAGATGTCAACCCCCCTGCTGCATTCACTTGTAAATACCGCATAATAGTTTGAAAAGCATTTATTTCACTTACCTGTGCCAGGCTTGGCTTGGTTATAGAAATAAAATAACTTAATACTATTTTTGATACAAACAAAATTGGTCCGAGTTCAGTCTTTGAGTGTGTGACATCATTTGCTGAGATAGTGTACAACAAATGCTTACCACTACCCTCTTGATACAGCCTTACTGCTCGCCCACACTACCACAAATGGAGAGTAAGGTGCTATCTACTTTTACCTCTGCCTACCTTTGGGGTTCCACTGGACTCTGTGCACACTATACCTCATTTTGGTATAGAATATACAGAGCCAGCTTCCTACACCTATGGCTTGGAAAAATAAACCTGTTGCCATAAATATAGTGTTTCTAATGATTACTGTTCATTTTAGAAAAGTAGATCGGAAGAATGAAAAGCCAGTTCAGTTTTCTGTGCTTGAACGCAGATGTAATGATGCTCCCAGAGCTGCCTTTCTCCCTGGCTGCTGGCAGCAGGCATTGTGAGGTCCGAAGTCCACTCTAATAGCTTATTACAGTTGAGCGGCTATGTGATTTCTTCATTACAGTTGACCAGAGAAGTCACAAGTCACCTTTAATAAGAACATTGGAGACTGGATTTCTAATGGGATTGCAGCCCCGTGTATTATTACAGATAAGATTTACAGGCAGGTGTCCTGCTTCCTTGGGTAAGGGTGTCAGATAGCACTGATCTTGCAGATTTCATCAGTACTACTCTCACTCCCAGGATCAGAGAAAAACACAATCTGACGATGGCATCGAAGGTGCTGGGCATTGTGGACTTTAGGTGGACATGTGAATCTCCCACATCTTTAGATGACCCAACAATTTACAGATTTCAGAAAACGCACTGGTATTTTGAGCCTAGCCATTAGGTAGCAGCATTTTGTGTACACAGCGTGTGTATTTATAATGGCTTCTTGAAGGAAAAATGGTCACGTAGTGAGATTATGGATGTACTCGACTCCTATGGTAGGCATCCACGACAAAAGAATTATTTCTAAACAAGAATGTTTTTCAGCCACTAGATAAGGAGGTGAGGCACAACCTGTGAGTCTCCTATAGTGTTAAGCTACAAAACTATTGTCACAGGCAAGTGACTGGTTCCTTGCTCCTGCCCAGTCCCCGGTGGGGCATGGGTAGCTCAGTAAATGCTGGTACTTGTGATTTACTGTTGGGAAACAATTACTGGGGGAATTGCTTGCTGGTGCACTTTCACACTCAATTTATTCCGGTTGTAGGAACGCGAGTTGGAGCTACAGAAGGAGCAACGGCGACAAGAAGAAAATGACAAGCTGCGCCAAGAGTTTGCGCAGCATGCCAACGCTTTTCACCAATGGATTCAGGAAACCAGGTAAACTCAATAACCTCTCCCTCCTCCTCTCGGGGCATAGAGGTCCTCCAAGAGTAGGTACGCCGCGCAGTCATCCCCACTGAAAGAGCGACGTCAACTGCTCCGAAAACTCACAAGTAGGTCCACAGAAGTAGTTGTGCTTGGCAAAGGCACAGCACTTTATTCCGAATACAAATGGATGGTCAGCTGAGACATCCTTTCCAGTCACAAAGTGAAGATGGGTTTCGGGGACCAGGTGCTTGAGGTCTTGATCACAGAGCAGTTTGTTGGCTTGTGCATAGTTGCAAAGTCTTTCTTCTAAACTTGATGAAGTTTTCACCAAAACCTTGCAAGCGCATATTTTGTTTTTTGAGGGGAGGGTAAGAAGGAACGCAGCAAAACACATATATAATGACAAAAATAAGCAGTAGTGGGTAAAGTTGACAAAGCGTTGCTACCTTTATGAACTTTGTAAACTTTGTAAAACCTTTTATTGAAAATGTAAATTCTCCCCATCTCTGTGATCCCACACCAGCCGGGAGGGTTGGTTGAGTTCTACCCCCGCTGTGAGCCATCTAAGTGGGGTGTTGAAGACTGCCACCCATCCCCTCTAGGTGTAGGCTTTTTGAATCCTCCCCTTTGCGGATGCCCTTGAGCCTACGAATGGCACTACGATGGGCAGTGCCTTTAAGTGTCCCACTGTACTTGTGTGATGCTCTTGCGAGCCTGATCAGTGCAGCCTTTTCTGTTGAAGTGCTTTGGGTGCACACCTATTCTGACTGGTCACTGTTTTTTCTCCCCTCCCCCGCTGCTGTTTGACACCGGACCATCTTCTGCAGGACCTACCTACTTGATGGGTAAATAAATATGTTCTTTTATTTCACTAGATGCTTGTGTGTTAGAATGGAAGGGCTAGTGGAGGGTGATATTGTTTTGCACCTTTTAACTCCAGTTGAAAGACCTTTTGTACTTGACCTTTTCTTATGAGGCTCTTTTGTACTCCTGGTTTGTCATTTGCTTGTCTAGTCTAGAGGGGGCTTGGCAGTGAATCCACTTCTAGAAAGCAGGCGTCTTTCATTCTGGCAGTGGTGCTTGCTTGCCAGGGCCTAGTATGTCTTGCTGTGCTGACTAGTCTGGGAACTGTCTGTGTATTCAGTTGTGCCATGTGTTCTCTGGGATCCAGTCTCCAGGCCAGACCTTCCATTCAGTTCCTGGAGTCTATCTTTGCCACCCAATCTTTGGTACCCAGTCGACCCGTGCAACCCATGCTCTTGGTCTGGCCTTGTAACCAACTCTCGTGGTTAGAGCCCTCAAGCCTGGTCCTACCTCTTCTCTCGAGTGCAGTCTACACAGTGCCCCCAGGTTCTGTGTTCTGGTTGCCATAGTCCTGACTGTGGCAGTTTATGTTGGTATTTTTCTTGCATGCTTGTGAGGTTAAACTGTGCATGTTCAGTTCGATGCTTTTCAGGCGGGTGTGCAGGGTGGGAGTGGGGCAACAGTTGGGCTCTAGGGGAATTGAGAGAATTGCTAATTGATGAATGGGTGGCTGTGTGTCAAGTTGTCATGCTCTCCGTGAAGCGGGAGTGGTTTGCAGATATCCATACTTTGTGCATGTGAACTTGGATGTGAGTTGGGTTGCTGGGGTGACTGGTAGCCTCCTTTGTGTATTGAAGAGTTGTTTCTGGGGGGGGGGGTGTCTTGCTTTCTTGCAACGATACAGGTATTTGTACTTGGGCTGTATATGCTTGTGTGTATGTTGGCTGGGAGTTGTATTGTTGGATTGATGAAGGGAGGCATGAGTTAACAGTATGTGTGTTTGCTGATTGTCTCTGGATTAGTTTATTCATCCCGGAAGCTGACACACCTGGGTTACAGGTATTCATCATATGTAATGCGTAACTTGGGGTTTATATCTGAGAGCAGCATAACTTGGAGTTAGTATCTGAGAGTGACGTAACTTGGGGTTTGTATCTGAGAGTGGCGTAACTTGGGGTTTGTATCTGAGAGGGGCGTAACTTGGGGTTTGTATCTGAGAGTGGCGTAACTTGGGGTTTGTATCTGAGAGTGGCGTAACTTGGGGTTTGTATCTGAGAGGGGCGTAACTTGGGGTTTGTATCTGAGAGGGGCGTAACTTGGGGTTTGTATCTGAGAGGGGCGTAACTTGGGGTTTGTATCTGAGAGGGCGTAACTTGGGGTTTGTATCTGAGAGGGGCGTAACTTGGGGTTTGTATCTGAGGGGCGTAACTTGGGGTTTGTATCTGAGAGGGGCGTAACTTGGGGTTTGTATCTGAGAGGGGCATAACTTGGGGTTTGTATCTGAGAGGGGCGTAACTTGGGGTTTGTATCTGAGAGGGGCGTAACTTGGGGTTTGTATCTGAGAGGGGCGTAACTTGGGGTTTGTATCTGAGAGGGGCGTAACTTGGGGTTTGTATCTGAGAGGGGCGTAACTTGGGGTTTGTATCTGAGAGCGGCGTAACGTGGGGTTTGTATGCGAGAGCGGCGTAACGTGGGGTTTGTATGCGAGAACGGCGTAACTTGGGGTTTGTATGTGAGGGCGGCGTAACTTGGGGTTTGTATGTGAAGGCGGCGTAACTTGGTGTTTGTATGGGAGAGCGGCGTAACTTAGTTTGTATGTGAGAGTGGCCACTTCATGTTGGCAGCACACTGTTTCCAGTCTTAGACTTTCCTGTAACAAATCCGTGTCTGCTGGTAAATGCAGCCGTTGGACTGACTTCCAACCATCCTTAAAGGCAAGCTTGGGATTTACAACAGTTCTGTAGATGTGGCGCCAACTGTTCACCTTTTCTGGCCAATGGGTGCTGAGTGTGGTCTCTTGCTGGATGGAAGGTGTTTTGTGGTGGTCGGGAGGTTGGGACAAGGGATTTCAGGTATACATATTCTGTGCATCATTGTACTTGTCTATGCAAGAGGTCTGGTACAGTATTTCCAGGGGCAGGGACAGTAGGCTCATGGCTATCCATGTGCAGCTCAGGATGTGCGCCATTTTCCCCATCAACTTACCTGTCTGATCCTCCTCCTTTGGTCTCCTTTCTCTGCATAGCATAGCCTATCGTCGTGTCATTCGCGTATATCAGTATGAAGTTGGGGATGATCTTTCTGGAAGGTTTTTCCTCTTACTTTTCTTCCTTCACTGATTTTTTTCCGATGCACTGTCTGCTGCCTCCTAACTAACCCTCACTGCCAGCAGAGAGCTTGCCTCCCATCTCCGCCTTCTGCCCTCTGTATTAGCTGGATGGCATACTCTGACAGCCAGTGGGGCGAAGGTAGCAGGGTCCGCCTGGCGGCCCTGCTGCCTAGTTCCTACAAGCTTGCCTGAGCCCGGTTTGGGCATGAGCAGCCCAGCGCTGTGCAGAGACTTGGAGGTGTCGGGGGCAGACCTGCTTTGCATCCCCACCTGTGTGACGCTCCCATATGTCCAGTGACTCCGCATGAACACAATTGCACCCTTATCACAATGTGTGCACATGGGTCTGTGAAGGGTGGGCGAATGGGAGTCCGGTCAGGCACAATCCCCACCGCCCCGTCTGCCTCCTAGCAATGCACCCTGTGTGGGTAAAGTCTGGGTACATAATGGGTTCAGCTGCTGTGGATCTGGCTATGGGGGCCGGGTTGGGGGGAGGAGAGAGAAGGCAGTCTGACTTCATCCTGTGAGATTCAGGAGACCGTGAAAGCTTATGGGTTGAGGGAATTTGTGAGTTTGAGAGACTCGTGTTTTGGGGATGCTGGGAGAGAGAGGAGCAGGCTTCTTGCTGGTATACCTGGGTGAGGGAAAGGGTTCATTGGGGAGGACCAGGCTCTCTAAACAGGAGGCTTCTAGGTGAAGATGACATGGAGTAATGCTCACTTTTTGGGGAAAGATGTCCTGATTTGGAGTCCTAGGCATGGGGTGACCCTGCTAGTGTGCAAGCCTGGAGTCCATAGAGGGTTGAGGCTTGAACTCTGGGGTGGGAAAACGTGGGCCACAGGATTGAGGGCTTGTACTCTGGTGGGTGGGAAATTCATGTCCAGGTCCTACAGGTAGCAGGTGGGGAATGGGAAAGAGGTGCCTCTGGCCCCTCGAGATTGCTGGTGCAGGGAGGGTAGGCTGCAGCAGAGTGGGCCACATGGCATTTGTTCTGAAGTATGTACCCTCTCCAGGAAGGGTGTTCTTGGCCCTCCAGATGAACTGGTAGGATACAGATATATGGGTAAAGCTCACAGCATGATGACAGTTCTGCAGGTTGCAGAGGATCCGGTCTTGACTTGTGACAACTGCAGTTCTCTAGGTTACGGGGGCTACAGGGGCTCTGCATATCTCCCACGCTAGCTGCAGTTCTGCAGGTTATAGGGTTTTGAGCATGGCTCGTGATAGCTGCAGATTTGCATGGGAGTGTCTCCTGCTTGGGTCGTAACTCACTGCCTTACAAATGCACATAGGGGTCAAGTGGCCTCATGTCATGCAGCACTTCCAGCCAATAAATAGCACGTTACATTCTGGAACATATGGCTTCAGTTTTAATATTATCAGGCTCAGACATCCCAGCATGCAAAGGGCATTTGGCTAAACATCCAGGACTGGTAGAAGGTGCAATGTGTGATTGAGGCTACTTGGCAGCGATGCAGATGGGGCTAGAAATTAACGTGGTTCTTGCAGATCAGGTCCACAAAGAGCCTGAATTGGGAATTACGTTTTGATGTGATTACAGATGACACCTTCGCTGCAGGAAGGTGTTAATTTCCAGCCCTGCTTTCTGATTCTGGGTAAGCTGTGTGCGTGTTCTTACATATGTTCTCTGTGCAGGTCCTGCATGGTGGAAGAATCCGGAACGTTGGAATCTCAGCTGGAAGCTACAAAGGTAAGTGCTGTTTAGAAATGTCTGACATGTGCATTTGTCAGTTTAAGACTGCAAGAAACTCAGTTGAACACCTTCAAGCAGCAGAGAGACCATGATAGGGTGCACCGGAAACTGACTGACGAGTTGTAACCTAAAAGTACTCTAGCCATCGGGGATGTCACTCCATTAGGAAGGACTTCCGCAGCATTTGATTGTGATGTTATTCCTCGTCAACACAAGGACGATCCTCTGTTTAATTAAAGTAACGGAGACAAACCATAACAGCACGCTTCATGAAATGGCTTTTCCAAATTGTGTTGGTCTGCTTTTTCATCCGTGAGGTGGGTAGGTTTCCGCTCACTGTTGAGGCTGGTGTTCGACTCTGACAATACCGAATGTGATTCCAAGGAAATGCCATCTTGTGCAACCATGCCTATGTCATCTTAGGCAGTTACTCACAGGCACACCAGAAAGGCAAGGACCCCAGTGACAGACTGTATCTTTGCAGGTAAAACGCTTTCTTGTCACCCCTCAGTCTGATACGAGGGGACATCCGCTTGCTCACTATGGTTGTACTACTCTCTTGGTGTATTTATCTCAGTACACCTAGACTCTGCTCACCTGCATCTTCTTAAAAGGAGTGTCTACAGTAGACTCGGATTGTACAATCAATGACGGTAAATCGGGCAGGTATAAGCGGCACCGCTCTGGCAATCTTTGTAGGGGACTTGGGTCCTGAGGACGTCTATTGCAACACCCATGTTAGCCATTGAGGGCTGCAGGCCTCATTTTAAAAGAACATTTAAAAGCCGACCAAAGTTCCTTCTCGTCTGAGGCACTAAAAAGGCTCCACCCTGGACATATGCATTGAAACAGTGATTCTTTTCCATAATCTCTTCTCCTGAGATTTTACCTCTCCCAGTTCCAGGAGGTTTCTGTGGCATTACCTTAGTTGGAGGTATGTGTGCTGTAGATATACATGCTTTGCATACTCCTGCCATCTAGTATTTGGTCCGGATGTTTGCAAGTTGTTTTTCTTCGGAGAAGTCTTTTCCAGTCACGAGGTAAGGTGACTCCTCCTTTCGGTGATAGTGCACATGGGCATCAACTCCATTGTTGGATTGTTTTCTTTCCGCCATCTGGTTCGGACGTGGTTTGCTGTGCTCCGGTTCGAAACTGTTCGTCGGGATCCCTTCGGTTCGCAACCTACTGTACCTGCATCGGTATTGTGTCAAACGCGTCTTTCTATCCTCCGCGTGTCGAAAATCAGAAAAAATTCACAGTTGGATCGACAAAACTCCAACTGCGGCCTTTGGGCCTAGCCCGTTTCTTTCACTTCCACTCGAGAGACCAACATAAAGTAATCTGCCGATGGAACGGACTCCGTTCCAATTATGCCCTCGGTGCCACTCCAAATATCCGCGCACCAACCTTCACAAAGTCTGTTAATTTTGCCTGTCTCCGGAGCAAAAGGAAGAAGACTGCGACGCCCATCGCTTATTTCGCTCGAAAAAGACCCTCCGAGACCGCTCGTCTCGACGGAAAGAAATGCAGCGAAAAAACATCGAAGAGACTCCCGATATCTTCGAAGGAAATATCGAACAGGAGGAAATGGAAGCGTCTGCAGCAGAGGAAGAAGAGTCCTTCTCCATCCAAGATTTAGATTTCGAGCTGGAGATAGAACTGAAGTCCCAGGATGTTCCAGCCGGTCAAGGTGCCGTGAGTACCAAAGCCCCTTTACCAACAAAACCCGCTTCCACTAAACATAAGGCTTCCGGGCCACCGCTGCCATCCTGCCATGGTAGGCACCGAGAGTCTGCTTTCAATGCCCCGCCCTCCTGCTTGGCACCGAAAGCGCACGTCAAGCCTTCTGGCTCGTGATTGAGTCGAGATACTACAACTTCGGCACATAAAGCTTTGGTTATAAAAGACAAATCCAGCTCAGTACCCAAAATTTTGGCACCGAAACAGAAAGATGCTTCTGAAAAGCCTCCGAAGCCAATTCTGGAAACCATGCAACAAAAGCTGGAGCCAAAACAGAATTTGTATATAAATCCAGACACTGGACATATTACAGCAAAACCAGTGATACCATCCTCCAAAAGAAAGATAGACACTGGATATAAAATCCCTCTTAAAAAGGACATGGCCACTAGCCCTCTTCACCCCATTTCTCCTACCCCTCCACCCTCTTCACCAGTACCTATTATACCACCATCAGACCCTCTAGACCTCACACTACAGTGCTCTCCCTGTACAGATCCTGATGATGGGGATGGCAATTATGGGCAAACCACCAGATCCATGGGATGATTACAATATAGATCCTCCTACAGACCCAGATCTATACCCTGCTAAACCTTCCCCTCCTGATGACAACACCTCATACCAGGAGTTAATTGCCAGGGCAGCTCCATATCATGGAGTTACTATACACAAGGAATCTTTGGAAGAATCTTATTTGAAACATTAGGGACCACACATAGGACAACAGTGTCATTACCTATGTTAAAAGGTATGAGGAGGCATGCTGAGGACATTTTTAAAGATCCTGTGCGAGCACATAGAACACCCAGGGTTGATACAAAATATGAACCCCCGCCATCTGATGCAATTTTTATTAACAGCCAGCTTCCTTTAGATTCCTTAGTTGTGTCCAATGCTCGTAAAAGAGCAAACTCCCAAACCACAGGGGATGCACCACCTCCGGACAAAGAGTCCAAATAAAGAGATGCCTCAGGCAAAAGAATGGCTGCACAATCAGCCAACCATTGGCACGTAGCCAATACACAGGGTCTTTTTGCTAGATACGATAGAGCCCACTGAGACGAAATGGAAGACTTACTCCAATACCTCCCAGAGGAGCACAGAAAAAGAGGGCAGGAAGTAGTACAAGAGGGAAAACTAATGTTCGAGGCATATGAGCTGCAGAATACATACTTGTGCATAGATCGCCATCTGGTGTTGGGCTCAGATGTTTGCACTTTGTTGTTGTCTTGGAAGAAGTCTTTTGTAGTCAAGAGATAGGTGACTCCTCCCTTGGACGATAGTGCGCATGGGCATCGACTCCATCCTTAGATTGTTTTTTTCCGCCATCGGGTTCGGATGTGACTTGCTGCGCTCCGGTTCGGTACCGTGTTTCCAACCCTTTTCGACGCGCAACCCATCTCCACGCGACGGTATTGTTTCGTTCGCGTGCCCCTCCGACGCGCTAACCTCAAATTCCTCGATTCCGGTCGTCTACTCGGGCCGTTGGGCCTATCTGCGCCATTCGGCCCTACGGCTAATGGAAAGGACTCCATTTAAAAAATGCCCCCAGTGTGGAGCTAAATTTCCACACAGTGACCACCACAAGGTCTGCAACGTTTGCCTCTCACCAGAACACGAGGAAAGGGATTGCCAGGCCTGCGCCTCTTTTTGCTCCAAAAAGACTATCCGTGATCGCCGGGCTTGACGACACGTTATGGCTCAACAGACTACACCGGTGCCACACGACATTTTCGACGAAGGCCCCAATGTTCCAGAGGCAGAGGATTCGGAGGAGCTTGACATCGTTTCCGAAGCTGATGACTCCGACTCCGATGACCACATTACTCCAGGTCAACGAGTGAGTACAAACGTCCATGCCCCTGCCCCATCCGATAAACAGAAGGCTCCGGTCAAACCTTCGCCTGAAGGCCTAGGTCGAGACCGAGGAAAGACTTCAGAAGCCCCGCCTCCGGGCCCGGCTCCGAACACAAGGGAAAAGCCTTCCGGCGGCTTGGGACCAAGCAAGCCGCACGTTGGTACCCATAAAACACCTTCGGTACCGAAATCTGGGTCACACCCTACTCCCGTTACCCCCAAAAAGGCCTCGGTATCGAACCCTTCGGCACCGAAAGAACATAAGGCCTCAAAACCGAAGAAACGCCAAAAACCTTCGGATCCAAAGAAGATTTGGGACTCGACACTGACATCGAAGCCAAAGGAGCACAAGACCCCTCCTACGGCTCAGGAGCCGAAATCAAAACCACGCTCGGAACCGAAAAAATCGGCACCGAAAGAAGACAAGCAGGAAGAACTGTTTCGGCCAGATCCTACGGATCCGAAACAAGACATTACATATTGACCCTAAAACGGGCCATATTGGCAGTATCCCATCAAAGAAGAGGAAATTAGATACCTCACACTGTCCTGAGGTACCTGTGAAGAAAAGACTTTGCAACTTCACCTCTAAGACCCTCTTCTTCTATTCTTCTTACCAAACCTTTGTCTCCCACAAACTCTCCTATACACTCTCCTAGATTCTCTCCAGTACTTCCATACTCACCCTTACCATCACAGGATGAGGATGATCTAGGGGATGGGGGTGGACACGATAAGGATCCTTTAGATGACCCTGATGATCACACTGCTCCACCACAGGATACATGGGAAGATTACAACAATCCCACAGATCCTCCAGACCTTCCTGATCCGGATGTATACCCATCTAGGCCATCCCCTCCAGATGACAATATAGGTTTTAGCCAGCTCATTAATAGGGCTGCGCAATATCATGGGGTTGAGCTACATTCATACCCCATGGACGAAGATTTCCTACTAGATACATTTGCTCAGTCACAAAAATCAATACATAAAGGTGTCATTAAACATGCACCAGACATATTTAAAGACCCTGTCAGGACCAGGATTCTCAATCCTCGGATTGATAAAGTATAAACCTGCCCCTAACGATCCCATTTACATTAAAGGACAACTCCCTTTAGATTCTTTAGTAGTCTCAAATGCAAGAAAACGCGCTAATTCCCAAACCTCTGGTGATGCTCCACCTCCAGACAAAGAGTCTAAACTGCTGGATGCCTCAGGCAAACGAGTTGCCTCACAAGCAGCCAATCATTGGAGAATAGCTAATGCACAGGCATTGCTTGCCAGATATGACAGGGCTCACTACGATGAGCTTGAAGATCTTATTCAACATTTACCTGACCAATACAAAGCCAAGGCCAACGATCTGGTCCAAGAGGGCAAGTTGATTACAAATGCATCCATCAAATGTGCCCTCGATGCAGCAGACACTGCATCTAGATCTGTCAACACCAGTGTCTTACTTCGCAGACATGCATGGTTGCGCATTTCTGGTTTTAAACAAGAAGTGCAAACTACTATCTTAAATCAGCTGTTCGATCAAGAACACCTCTTTGGCCCAGCTGTGGATACAGCGTTGGAGAAGATGAAAAAAGACAGACACTGCAAAATCAATGGGAGCATTACAATCTCGAACACCATTAGGTTCTTTTCGTCGCTCCTTTTATAGGGGCGCATCCAAAAACATTAGCACAGACACTACTTCCTCCTCCTACAAGAGTCCCACACAAACATCCTCCAACAAGGGATATTTTAGAGGTGGGTACAGAGGAAATGGTAACAAGGGTAGAGGCCGAGGTAACAACAACCGAACCTCCCCTACTACTAAACAGTGACTTCCCTCCTCTCCCTCCAGACCATTCCACTCCGGTCGGAGGAAGACTCTCACAGTTCCTACCTGTCTGGAACTCCATCACTACAGACAGGTGGGTAAGACAAATTATCCAGTATGGTTACTGCCTGGAACTTACCTCAACTCCCCCTACCATACCTCCCAGACAACGTCCAATGTCCACGGAACATCTAACACTCCTGAAACAGGAGGTTTTCTCACTTCTTCAAAAGCATGCAATAGAACCAGTTCCCCTTCAGCATCAAGGCACAGGGGTTTACTCCCTCTATTTTCTCATCCCCAAAAAGGACGGTACTCTCAGACCAATACTGGACCTCAGACCTTTGAATATCTACATACAATCAGACCACTTTCACATGGTCACCCTTCAACAGGTCCTCCCACTGCTCCAACAAGGCGATTTCCTTGCCACCCTAGATCTCAAGGACGCCTACTTTCATATTCCTATTCACCCTGCTCACAGGAAATATCTACGGTTTGTAGTGGACGGTCAGCACTATCAATTCAAGGTCCTCCCATTCGGAGTGACCACAGCACTCAAAGGCTTCACAAAGTGTCTGGCAGTAGTAGCCGCCCACATGCGAAGACAACAAATTCATGTGTTTCCATACCTGGACGACTGGCTCATAAAAGCCAAGTCACACAGCCAGTGTGTTCACCACACACACCCAAAAATTCAGCTGCTCCACAACTTGGGGTTCACAATAAACCTCACCAAGTCACATCTTCAACCATCCCACATACATCAGTATCTAGGGGCCACAATAGACACTTCCAAAGCCCTTGCATACCCCAATCCAGTCAGGATAGCCAGCATGCAAGCTCTCATAACAAAATTTCAGCCCCAACACTCACTACCAGCTCGAGTGTTTATGCAGCTAATAGGAATGATGGCCTCTTGCATTTTCATAGTACCTCACGCAAGACTTCAAATGCGCCCTTTACAAGAATGTTTAGCACGTCAGTGGAACTAGGCTCAAGGTCAACTTACAGATCTGGTGTTGGTGGACAGCCGCACACATCGCTCTCTGCAGTGGTGGAACACACAAAACCTTTCCAAAGGGCGGCTGTTCCTAGACCCAGTTCCACAGATAGTGCCAACAGCGGACGCATCGCTCACCGGCTGGGGAGTCCATCTATTAAACCATACAATTCAGGGCAGGTGGACCCCTCGACAAAAAGTGCTCCACATCAATCACCTGGAGTTACTGGCAATCTTTCTGGCATTAAAATAATTCCAAACACATCTCCTCAACAAGACTGTCCTTGTCCGCACAGATATGACACCAATGTATTATATACAAAAACAAGGAGGAACACATTCTTTGCAGCTTTCTCAACTAGCGCAAAGCATGTGGAAATGGGCCATCCCACAAAAGATATACCGTCTAGCAGAACATCTTCCAGGGGTACACAATCAGATTGTGGATCTGCTCAGTCGTCAGACACAGCACATCCACGAATGGGAACTTCATCCGCAAGTTCTTCATCCGTTTTTCCAGATGTGGGGCCACCCAGACATGGATCTGTTCGCCACACATGCAAACGCAAAATGCCCAACCTTCGCCGCCAGGTATCCACACCCATTGTCCAAGGGCAATGCGATATGGATGAACTGGTCAGGCAGATTTGCGTACGCTTTTCCGCCACTCCCGCTCATTCCATTAGTAGTACGCAAGCTCAAACAACAGTCTCTCACGATAATCCTGGTTGCTCCAACATGGGCCCGGCAACCATGGTTCACAACACTACTGGAACTCTCAGTAGTTCCACACTAAAAACTACAACTCTCCCCAAAGCTTCTTACACAGAACCATGGAGAGATAAGGCATCCAGATCCAGCTCAACTAAACCTAGCGATCTGGCTCCTGAAGTCCTAGAGTTCGGTTACCTCAACCTCCCACCAGACTGTATGAACATTATCTGAAAGAGACACGTTAGTGATAGATTCCTTACCTTAGAATATCCCCAGGCGTCAGGCTGGATCCGGAAAGTTTTGCGTAGCAGTACCCTTGCGCGTCGGTAGGCGGCGTCGTGCGGCTCCGCGTCCGTCGTCGGCGTCGTGATCGCCGGGATGACGTCGCGGGCAGTACTTAGGCGCCGCCCCTGCGCGCTGACGTCAGTTCTTCTTTTTCCGCGCCAGTAAGCGCAGATCCGGGAAGAGCAGTGCCCTGGTCAATTTTTGACCATACTTTTTGGTGATTTTTCACTGTTTTTTTCCAGCCTTCAGGTGTCGTAGGGATGCCCGGCTTCAAGCGATGCGGCGCCTGTGCGCGGATGATGTCCGTCACCGACCCGCATTGGGAGTGTCTCTTCTGCCTCGGCCGAGGCCACGACACCGAGTCTTGTCCCGAATGCCAGGCCCTCAACCCGAAGGCTTTGCGAGAGCGGTCTCGAAAGCTCCTCGAGGCCCGGCATTCGGCTCCGCGGAAGCCCCGGTCGCGTGAGAGGTCCAGGGGTCGCTCGCGGAGTGCACACCGGTCGTCGGCGTCGAAGTCTTCTTCGTCCGGTAAGTCTCGACACAAGAAGTCCAAGAAGCATCGTCGCTCTCGGACTTCGCCTCGCCGGTCTCGCGACTCGGCTGAGGCCCCTCCCGGCACCGTCCCCGCCCCCGCGGCCCCGGACTTGCCTGTGGAGTCGCCCCCGTCATACCCGCCCTTCCCGGGTTCGGGGGCGGATCCGGCCAAGGTACAGGAGTTCCTGTCGGCCATGGCCCGCCTCTTCGGGCCTTCAGGCCCCTCCGGTGCGCCTTCGGGCCCCGCGGGCCCTGATGGGGTTGATCCGGCGTCGCCGGCGGCTCCGGCCCCGGCGTCGCCCGAGCCTCCAGCCTCGATCCCGGCTCCGGCTCCGGCCCCGGCCTCGATCCCGGCTCCACAACCCCCATCGACGCCGGTCGACCTCACGACACCTCCGCCGGCGCCCGATGTCTCCGGTGCCGTTCTCGACGCCGCCCTGGGCTCCGGGCGGCGTCGTCCCCAGTTCCTTCCGGCTCCGGACTTGGACCCGGAGCGACGTCGCTCGACGCCGGCTCCGGCGCCGATGGGACCTTGGGTCCCAAATGTCCCTCCTCCTCCTTATTTTGAACCAGAGGAGGACCAGGAGGACTGGGAGGGGTCTGATGACCCTCTGACACGCAACTGTCAGTATGATGAGGACTGGACAGAGAGTCTAGGGGAGGCCAGTGGTCTGGATACTTCTCCTGACACTGGCATGCTGTCTCCTCCCGTGGCTACGGAGGAGGGGGCCAATTTTGGTACGGTGTTGCGTAGGGCTGCTGGGGCCTTACGTCTCCAGCTCCCTACTTTGACGGTCAAGCCTAACATCTTGACAGAGGTGCTTCAGCCGGCAGCCTCCTCTGCGGAGACTGTGCTGCCGTTTAACGACGCCCTCACGGACGTTCTTTTGGGCGCCTGGTCCAAGCCCAACACAGGGGCTCCTGTGGATCGGAACGTGTCACGACGCCATCGCCCCGCTCCGGGCGACCCCCTGTTTCTTTCTGTCCACCCCACTCCTGAGAGCTTGGTTGTCCAAGCCTCCGCTTCCCAAACCGCCTTCCCTACCGCTCCTCCGGATAGGGAATCCAAACGCCTGGATCAGTTTGGGAAGAAAGGTTTTTCTTCCTCCAGTGCTGGCTTGCGGTCCGTTAACACCGCTTGTCTTTTGGGCCGATATACCCACTCTCTGTGGGATTCGGTGGCGGATGTTTTGCCCCAGTGCCCTGAGGAGGTCCAGGCACTGCTTTCCCGCGCCATTGCGGAAGGAAGGGATGCGGCCAAATACACTATCCGTTGTGGCCTTGACACCGCCGACTCGCTGGGCAGGTCGATTGCAACGACGGTGGCGCTCCGGCGCCACGCCTGGCTAAGAACCACTGGTTTTTCAGGGGATGTCCAGAATACTCTCATGGACATGCCCTTTGATGGAGTCGGTCTTTTTGGGTCCAAAGCAGACCATGCGTTGGAGCGCTTTAAGGACTCACGGGCTACTGCCAAGTCCCTGGGCCTTTCTGCTACACGCCCTCCGCTGCCTTCTGCTTTTCGCCCCTATCGTGGCCACAGTAGGGGCGCCCCTTCACGTCAGCAGCCCAGCCACCGGCCCGCGCAGCAGGCGTCTTCGCGTGGCCGAGGACGTGGATTCCGCCGTGGCGGATCGGGCAACCAGCGTGCGGGTCAGGCCACCACCTCCAACCCGTCCGCGGCCTCCAAGCCCTCCTAGTCCCTCCTTTCAGGTGCACGGCACGCCAGTAGGGGGCAGGGTCCGCCATCACCTTCCCCACTGGCGCACCATCACCTCGGACAGGTGGGTCTTGGACATTGTCCGAAGGGGCTACTCCCTCCCCTTCGAGACCACCCCCCAGCCATGCCACCTCAATTCCACCGCATGTCAGGGGATCACTTGGTGCTTCTACAGAAGGAAGTCACGGCCCTCTTGACCAAGAGGGCCATCGAGCATGTTCCGACCCCAGAAGTAGGGCGTGGTTGCTACTCCCACTACTTTCTGGTGCCCAAAAGGACAAGGAGGACATGCGTCCTATCTTGGACCTCCGGAACGTCAATCGCTTCCTCCGGAAGGAGAAGTTCAAGATGCTCACCCTAGCTCAGGTCTTGACTGCCCTCGACCCTGGAGACTGGTTGGTAGCGTTGGACTTGCAGGACGCGTATTTCCACATTCCCGTCCTGCCGGCCCACCGGCGTTACCTTCGGTTCACGGTAGGCCCCGATCATTTTCAGTTCACCGTGCTCCCCTTTGGCCTTACCAGTGCCCCTCGGGTGTTCACGAAAGTGATGGCGGTGGTCGCAGCTCATCTGCGCCGGGCAGGGGTTTCAGTCTTCCCCTACCTCGACGACTGGCTGCTGAAGGCGGGCTCGTCCCAGGCAGTCGTCTCCCACCTCCAGACTACGGCCGAACTCCTGCACTCGCTGGGGTTCTCCATCAATGTGCCGAAGTCGCATCTGCTTCCTTCTCCACAGCTCCTTTTCATCGGAGCAGTTCTGGACACGACGCGGTTTCGGGCCTATCCTCCCGAACGGCGAGTCCGGGATATTCAGGCTATGATTCCGATCTTTCGGCCTTTATCCTGGGTTTCGGTAAGGATGACCCTGAGGCTGCTGGGCCTCATGGCCTCCTGCATCCTGCTGGTCAATCATGCCAGATGGCATATGCGGGCTCTGCAGTGGGACCTGAAGTTCCAGTGGGCGCAGCACCAGGGCAACCTGTCCGATCACGTCCAGATCTCGGAGGGGACTGCAAAACAGTTGCAGTGGTGGCTCTCGAACCGGCAATGGGTCATGGGCAGATCCCTCTCCCTTCCCCAGCCAGAGCATACAGTTGTGACGGACGCGTCCCTTCTGGGATGGGGCGGTCACATGGGAGAGGCGGAGATCAGAGGCCTCTGGTCTCCGGCGGAGTCCCGGCTCCATATCAACCTTCTGGAGCTCCGGGCGATCCGGCTTGCACTCAAGGCATTCCTTCCCTCTGTCAAAGGGAAGGTAGTGCAGGTGTTCACAGACAACACCACCGCCATGTGGTACTGCAACAAACAGGGCGGGGTGGGGTCTTGGACCCTTTGTCAGGAGGCTCTGCGCCTCTGGACATGGCTGGAACATCAGGGCATGTTCCTGATGGTTCAACACCTGGCAGGTTCTCTGAACGCCAGGGCGGACGAACTCAGCCGCAGGTGCATGATGGATCACGAATGGCGTCTTCACTCGGAAGTGGCGCAAGGACTCTTTCTACAGTGGGGAGAGCCTTGGTTAGATCTATTCGCCACCGAAGAGAACGCGCAATGTCATCAGTTCTGCGCGTTGGAATTTCCAAGGCGGCACTCGCTCGGCGACGCTTTTCGTCGCGAGTGGAGTTGCGGTCTGTTGTACGCCTTTCCGCCTATACCACTTCTACCCAGAGTGTTGAAGAAGATTCGGCACGACCGGGCCCAAGTCATTCTTGTGGCTCCGGACTGGGCTCGAAGAGTTTGGTATCCCGAGCTACTCAATATGAGCATAGATCCCCCGATCCGTCTGCCTCTTCGGGAGGATCTTCTGTCGCAGCAGCAGGGGACGGTCCTCCACCCGAACCTGTCCAGTCTACACCTGCTTGCGTGGACATTGAGCGGCGGCAGTTGATTCCTTTCGACTTGCCTCCCGAAGTTTGTGATGTGATTCTGGCAGCCAGGCGTCCCTCCACTAAGGTGGTATACGCCTGCAGGTGGAACAAATTTGTGGCATGGTGCACAGCAAAGGCTGTGGATCCCCTTTCTGCCCCTCTTTCTGAGGTCCTTCTGTTCCTTCTCTCTCTGGCCCAACAGGGTTCTGCCCTGGGTACCATCAAGGGTTATCTTTGTGCTATCTCGGCCTTCCTCAGGCTCCCTGATCAGCCCTCCCTTTTCAAGTCCCCTGTTGTTAACAGGTTCTTAAAAGGCATTACTCACCTCTTCCCTCCTGTTCCGTTTGTAATGCCTCAGTGGGACTTGAACTTGGTTCTTACCTTTTTAATGTGCGCTCCCTTTGAGCCTCTGCATAACTGTCCTCTTCGTCTTCTGACTCTAAAGGCAGCCTTTCTGGTGGCCATCACCTCCGCTCGGCGGGTGAGTGAGCTCCAGGCTCTTTCTTGCAAGCCTCCCTTTCTGTCTGTTCATCCAGACAAGGTTGTTCTTCGGACGCGTCCGTCCTTCTTGCCAAAGGTGGTTACTGCTTTCCACATTGGGCAGACCATCACTTTGCCCACCTTCTTTCCGCCTCCGCATCCTTCCAGAGAGGAAGAGAGGCTCCACCGTCTGGACCCAAAACGTGCGCTCTCCTTCTATATCGACCGCACGAAACACTTCCGGGTGGATGACCAGCTCTTTGTTGGCTACGTGGGCGCCAAAAAGGTCGGGCGGTGCACAAGAGGACCATCTCCCGCTGGGTTACCTTGTGCATCAAGACCTGCTATTCTTTGGCTAAGAAGGAGCCTCCTGTTGGGCTGCGTGCCCATTCCACCAGGGCAACGGCTGCTGCCACGGCCTTGGGCCGCGGTGTTCCGCTGCCGGTTATCTGTCAGGCAGCTACGTGGGCCTCGCTGCACACGTTTACTAAGCATTACTGCCTTGACAGTCAGGTCCGGAGGGACGGCTTCTTTGGCCGTTCTGTCCTCCAGGACTTCCTTGTCTGATCTTTGTTCGCAGACCCACCACCGGGGTTGGTATTGCTGGGGTATCTATTCTAAGGTAAGGAATCTATCACTAACGTGTCTCTTTCAGATGCACAAGTTACTAACTTGTGTAACGATATATCTGTAAGAGACAGTAGTTAGTGATAGATTCCTTACCGCCCCACCCATCCTCCCCGTTCTGCGAACTGATTTCTAGGGTTAAGGACATCCCTTTCAGGGCCCTAGTATTTTTCAGACACCTGTGTCAGCTTCTTGCATGGCTCTGCGTTCCTGGCGCGGAAAGTCGTGTACAGAACTGACGTCAGCGCGCAGGGGCGGCGCCTAAGTACTGCCCGCGACGTCATCCCGGCGATCACGACGCCGACGACGGACGCGGAGCCGCACGACGCCGCCTACCGACGCGCAAGGGTACTGCTACGCAAAACTTTCCGGATCCAGCCTGACGCCTGGGGATATTCTAAGGTAAGGAATCTATCACTAACTACTGTCTCTTACAGATATATCGTTACACAAGTTAGTAACTTGTGCATTAAAGAAGCTAGACGCCCTACTACTAGAGCTTGCTACTCAGCCAAATGGAAAAGATTTGTCATTTACTGCAATAACAAAATTGACCCACTGGATGCTTCAATTCAAAACATTATTTGTTATTTACTGCATCTACAAAGATGTAATCTAGCATACACATCCATAAGATTACATCTTGCTGCCCTTGCCGCTTACCTACAAACCAGACAACATTTGTCATTGTTTAGGGTACCTGCCATCAAAGCGTTTATGGAAGGCCTTAAAAGGATAATTCCTCCCAGAATCCCACCCTCTCCAGCGTGGAATTTAAACATTGTCCTTACTAGGCTCGTGGGTCCTCCGTTTGAACCTCTACACAAATGCGAACTGCAGTTCCTTACATGGAAAGTAGCTTTCCTAGTCGCAATTACCTCTCTCAGGAGAGTAAGTGAGATCCAGGCTTTAACCATACAAGAACCATTCTTACAAATACATCATAACAAAGTGGTTCTTAGAACAAATCCGAAATTCCTTCCCAAAGTAATCTCTGCTTTCCATCTTAATCAATCTGTGGAATTACCCGTTTTCTTCCCACAACCAGATTCCGTAGCAGAGAGAGCTCTTCACACACTTGATGTCAAAAGAGCTATACTTTATTACATTGACAGAACTAAACCTTTTAGAAAGACAAACCAACTGTTTGTAGCTTTCTCTCCACCTCATAAAGGAAACCCCATCTCCAAAGCTGGGATTGCCAGGTGGATAGTCAAATGTATTCAAATATGCTACCACAAAGCAAAACGTACATTAACAGTTCCCCCTAGAGCGCATTCAACACGCAAACTAGGGGCTTCCATGGCATTCTTAGGGAACATTCCCTTAGATGACATTTGTAAGGCAGCAACATGGTCTACGCCACACACCTTCACCAAACACTATTGTGTAGATGTGCAGGCAAAACAACAAGCATCTGTAGGCCAGGCTGTTCTTAAAACACTTTTTCAGACCACTGCAACAGATACAGGTGACCACCGCTAGGGGAGAGCACTGCTATACAGTCTATGCACAAGTATGTATTCTGCAGCTCATATGCCTCGAACGGAAAATGCTACTTACCAGTATGTATCTGTTCTTGGCATGTAGAGCTGCAGAATCACATAGGCCCACCCGCCTCCCCGGCACCTCTATCTGTTCCAGGGTTATCTTACTTAGATACATTACACATGGACATCTTTTCTCTTTCTCACAAACTCCATTTCCCTTCATGGCGAAAAACAATCTAAGGATGGAGTCGATGCCCATGCGCACTATCGTCCAAGGGAGGAGTCACCTATCTCGTGACTACAAAAGACTTCTTCCAAGACAACAACAAAGTCCAAACATCCGAGCCCAACACCAGATGGCGATCTATGCACAAGTATGTGATTCTGCAGCTCTACATGCCAAGAACAGATGCATACTGGTAAGTAGCATTTTCCTTCCAATTCCTCTATTAGGTGTGCGTTAGATGCTGCTGGTACTGCAGCTAGAGGAGTCAACACTAGTATTCTCCTCAGAAGACACACATTATTCTACTTCTGGTTTAAAGCCAGAGATTCACAACCAACAATACTAAATGCCCCGTTCGAAAAGGAACATCTATCTGAAAGAGACACGTTAGTGACAGATTCCTTACCTTAGAATATCCCCAGGCGTCAGGCTGGATCCGGAAAGTTTTTTGCGTAGCAGTACCCTTGCGTGTCGGTAGGCGGCGTCGTGCGGCTCCGCGTCCGTCGTCGGCGTCGTGATCGCCGGGATGACGTCGCGGGCAGTACTTAGGCGCCGCCCCTGCGCGCTGACGTCAGTTCTTCTTTTCCGCGCCAGCAAGCGCAGATCCGGGAAGAGCAGTGCCCTGGTCATTTTTTGACCATACTTTTTGGTGAATTTTTTCACTGTTTTTTCATCTTTCAAGGTGTCGTAGGGATGCCCGGCTTCAAGCGATGCGGCGCCTGTGCGCGGATGATGTCCGTCACCGACCCGCATTGGGAGTGTCTCTTCTGCCTCGGCCGAGGCCACGACACGGAGTCTTGTACCGACTGCCAGGCCCTCAACCCGAAAGCTTTGCGAGAGCGGTCTCGAAAGCTCCTCGAGGCCCGGCATTCGGCTCCACGGAGGCCCCGGTCGCGTGAGAGGTCCAGGGGTCGATCGCGGAGTCCACACCGGTCGTCGGCGTCGAAGTCTTCTTCGTCCGGTAAGTCCAAACACAAAAAGTCCAAAAGCATCATCGCTCTAGGACTTCGCCTCGCCGGTCTCGCGACTCGGCTGAGGCCCCTCCCGGCACCGTCCCCGCCCCCGCGGCCCCGGACATGCCTGTGGAGTCGCCCCCGCCATACCCGCCTTTCCCGGGTTCGGGGGCGGATCCGGCCAAAGTGCAGGAATTCCTGACGGCCATGGCCCGCCTCTTCGGGCCTCCAGGCCCCTCCGGTGCTCCTTCGGGCCCCGCGGGCCCTGATGGGGTTGCTCCGGCGTCGCCGACGGCTCCTGCCCCGGCGTCGCCCGTGCCTCCAGCCTCGATCCCGGCTCCGGCCTCGATCCCGGCTCCACAACCCCCATCGACGCCGGTCGACCTAACGACACCTCCGCCGGCGCCGATGTCTCCGGTGCCGTTCTCGACGCCGCCCTGGGCTCCGGGCGGCGTCGTCCCCCAGTTCCTTCCGGCTCCGGACATGGATCCGGACCGACGTCGCTCGACGCCGACTCCGGCGCCCATGGGACCTTGGGTCCCAACTGTCCCTCCTCCTCCTTATTTTGAACCAGAGGAGGACCAGTTGGACTGGGAGGGGTCTGATGACCCTCTGACACGACACTGTTAGTACGATGAGGACTGGACAGAGAGTCTAGGGGAGGCCAGTGGTCTGGATGCTTCCCCTGACACTGGCATGCTGTCTCCTCCCGTGGCTACGGAGGAGGGAGCCAATTTTGGTACGGTGTTGCGTAGGGCAGCTGGGGCCTTACGTCTCCAACTCCCTACTTTGACGGTCAAGCCTAACATCTTGACAGAGGTGCTTCAGCCGGCAGCCTCCTCTGCGGAGACTGTGCTGCCGTTTAACGACGCCCTCACTGACGTTCTTTTGGGCGCCTGGTCCCAGCCCAACACAGGGGCTCCTGTGGATCGGAACGTGTCACGACGCCATCGCCCAGCTCCGGGCGACCCCTGTTTCTCTCTGTCCACCCCACTCCTGAGAGCTTGGTTGTCCAAGCCTCCGCTTCCCAAACCGCCTTCCCTACCGCTCCTCCGGATAGGGAATCCAAACGCCTGGATCAGTTTGGGAAGAAAGGTTTTTCTTCCTCCAGTGCTGGCTTGCGGTCCGTTAACACCGCTTGTCTTTTGGGCCGATATACCCACTCCCTGTGGGATTCGGTGGCGGATGTTTTGCCCCAGTGTCCTGAGGAGGTCCAGACACTGCTTTCCCGCGCCATTGCGGAAGGAAGGGATGCGGCTAAATACACTATACGTTGTGGCCTTGACACCGCCGACTCGCTGGGCAGGTCTATTGCAACGACGGTGGCGCTCCGACGCCACGCCTGGCTGAGAACCACTGGTTTTTCAGGGGATGTCCAGAATACTCTCATGGACATGCCCTTTGATGGAGTCGGTCTTTTTGGGTCCCTGGGCCTTTCTGCTACACGCCCTCCGCTGACTTCTGCTTTTCGCCCCTATCGTGGCCACGGTAGGGGCGCCCCTTCACGTCAGCAGCCCAGCCACCGGCCCGCGCAGCAGGCGTCTTCGCGTGGCCGAGGACGTGGATTCCGCCGTGGCGGATCGGGCAACCAGCGTGCGGGTCAGGCCACCACCTCCAACCTGTCCCTGGCCTCCAAGCCCTCCTAGTCCCTCCTTTCAGGTGCACAGCACGCCAGTAGGGGGCAGGGTCCGCCATCACCTTCCCCACTGGCGCACCATCACCTCGGACAGGTGGGTCTTGGACATTGTCCAAAGGGGCTACTCCCTCCCCTTCGAGACCACCCCCCCAGCCATGCCACCTCAATTCCACCGCATGTCAGGGGATCACTTGGTGCTTCTACAGAAGGAAGTCACGGCCCTCTTGACCAAGAGGGCCGTCGAGCATGTTCCGACCCCAGAAGTAGGGCGTGGTTGCTACTCCCACTACTTTCTGGTGCCCAAAAAGGACAAGGAGGACATGCGTCCTATCTTGGACCTCCGGAACGTCAATCGCTTCCTCCGGAAGGAGAAGTTCAAGATGCTCACCCTAGCTCAGGTCTTGACTGCCCTCGACCCTGGAGACTGGTTGGTAGCGTTGGACTTGCAGGACGCATATTTCCACATCCCCGTCCTGCCGGCCCACCGGCGTTACCTTCGGTTCGCGGTAGGCCCCGAGCATTTTCAGTTCACCGTGCTCCCCTTTGGCCTTACCAGTGCCCCTCGGGTGTTCACGAAAGTGATGGCGGTGGTCGCAGCTCATCTGCGCCGGGCAGGGGTTTCAGTCTTCCCCTACCTCGACGACTGGCTGCTGAAGGCGGGCTCGTCCCAGGCAGTCGTCTCCCACCTCCAGACTACGGCCGAACTCCTGCACTCGCTGGGGTTCTCCATCAATGTGCCGAAGTCGCATCTGATTCCTTCTCCACAGCTCCTTTTCATCGGAGCAGTTCTGGACACGACGCAGTTTCGGGCCTATCCTCCCGAACGGCGAGTCCGGGATATTCAGGCTATGATTCCGATCTTTCAGCCTTTATCCTGGGTTTCGGTACGGATGACCCTGAGGCTGCTGGGCCTCATGGCCTCCTGCATTGTGCTGGTCAATCATGCCAGATGACATATGCGGGCTCTGCAGTGGGACCTGAAGTTCCAGTGGGCGCAGCACCAGGGCAACCTGTCCGATCACGTCCAGATCTCGGAGGGGACTGCAAGACAGTTGCAGTGGTGGCTCTCGAACCGGCAATGGGTCATGGGCAGATCCCTCTCCCTTCCCCAGCCAGAGCACACAGTTGTGACGGACGCGTCCCTTCTGGGATGGGGCGGTCACATGGGAGAGGCGGAGATCAGAGGCCTCTGGTCTCCGGCGGAGTCCCGGCTCCATATCAACCTTCTGGAGCTCCGGGCGATCCGACTTGCACTCAAGGCATTCCTTCCCTCTGTCAAAGGGAAGGTAGTGCAGGTGTTCACAGACAACACCACCGCCATGTGGTACTGCAACAAACAAGGCGGGGTGGGGTCTTGGACCCTTTGTCAGGAGGCTCTGCGCCTCTGGACATGGCTGGAACATCAGGGCATGTTCCTGATGGTTCAACACCTGGCAGGTTCCCTGAACGCCAGGGCGGACGAACTCAGCCGCAGGTGCATGATGGATCACGAATGGCGTCTTCACTCGGAAGTGGCGCAAGGACTCTTTCTACAATGGGGAGAGCCTTGGTTAGATCTATTCGGCACCGAAGAGAACGCGCAATGTCATCAGTTCTGCGCGTTGGAATTTCCAAGGCGGCACTCGCTCGGCGACGCTTTTCGTCACGAGTGGAGTTGCGGTCTATTGTACGCCTTTCCGCCTATACCACTTCTACCCAGAGTGTTGAAGAAGATTCGGCACGACCGGGCCCAAGTCATTCTTGTGGCTCCGGACTGGGCTCGAAGAGTTTGGTATCCCGAGCTACTCAATATGAGCGTAGATCCCCCGATCCGTCTGCCTCTTCGGGAGGATCTTCTGTCGCAGCAGCAGGGGACGGTCCTCCACCCGAACCTGTCCAGTCTACACCTGCTTGCGTGGAGATTGAGCGGCGGCAGTTGATTCCTTTCGACTTGCCTCCCGAAGTTTGTGATGTGATTCTGGCAGCCAGGCGTCCCTCCACTAAGGTGGTATACGCCTGCAGGTGGAACAAATTTGTGGCATGGTGCACAGCAAAGGCTGTGAATCCCCTCTCTGCCCCTCTTTCTGAGGTCCTTCTGTTCCTTCTTTCTCTGGCCCAACAGGGTTCTGCCCTGGGTACCATCAAGGGTTATCTTTGTGCTATCTCAGCCTTCCTCAGGCTTCCTGATCAGCCCTCCCTTTTCAAGTCCCCTGTTGTTAACAGGTTCTTAAAAGGCATTACTCACCTCTTCCCTCCTGTTCCGTTAGTGATGCCTCAGTGGGACTTGAACTTGGTTCTTACCTTTTTAATGTGCGCTCCCTTTGAGCCTCTACATAACTGTCCTCTTCGTCTTCTGACTCTGAAGACAGCCTTTCTGGTGGCCATCACCTCCGCTCGGCGGGTGAGTGAGCTCCAGGCTCTATCTTGCAAACCTCCCTTTGTCTGTTCATCCGGACAAGGTTGTTCTTCGGACGCGTCCGTCCTTCTTGCCAAAGGTGGTTACTGCTTTCCATATTGGGCAGACCATCACTTTGCCCACCTTCTTTCCGCCTCCGCATCCTTCCAGAGAGGAAGGGAGGCTCCACCGTCTGGACCCAAAAATTGCGCTCTCCTTCTATATTGACCGCACAAAACACTTCCGGGTGGATGACCAGCTCTTTGTTGGCTACGTGGGCGCCAAAAAAGGTCGGGCGGTGCACAAGAGGACCATCTCCCGCTGGGTTACCTTGTGCATCAAGACCTGCTATTCTTTGGCTAAGAAGGAGCCTCCTGTTGGGCTGCGGGCCCATTCCACCAGGGCAACGGCTGCTACCACGGCTTTGGGCCGCGGTGTTCCGAAGCCGGTTATTTGTCAGGCAGCTACGTGGGCCTCGCTGCACACGTTTACAAAGCATTACTGCCTTGACAGTCCGGTCCGGAGGGACGGCTTCTTTGGCCGTTCTGTCCTCCAGGACTTCCTTGTCTGATCTTTGTTCGCAGACCCACCACCGGGGTTGGTATTGCTGGGGTATCTATTCTAAGGTAAGGAATCTGTCACTAACGTGTCTCTTTCAGATGCACAAGTTACTAACTTGTGTAACGATATATCTGTAAGAGACAGTAGTTAGTGACAGATTCCTTACCGCCCACCCATCCTCCCCGTTCTGCGAACTGATTTCTAGGGTTAAGGACATCCCTTTCAGGGCCCTAGTATTTTTCAGACACCTATGTCAGCTTCTTGCATGGCTCTGCGTTCCTGGCGCGGAAAGTCGTGTACAGAACTGACGTCAGCGCGCAGGGCCGGCGCCTGAGTACTGCCCGCGGCGTCATCCCGGCGATCACGACGCCGACGACGGACGCGGAGCCGCACGACGCCGCCTACCGACGCGCAAGGGTACTGCTACGCAAAAAACTTTCCGGATCCAGCCTGACGCCTGGGGATATTCTAAGGTAAGGAATCTGTCACTAACTACTGTCTCTTACAGATATATCGTTACACAAGTTAGTAACTTGTGCTTTTGGTTCTCAAGTGGATAAATCACTTGAAAAAATGAAGAAAGATACAGAAGTAGCAAAATCCATGGGGGCACTACAGTCACCCTGTAACAGAGGCTCCTTTCGCGGCTCATTTAATAGGGGAGGCTCGTAAAATACCTCCACAGATGACAACGCATCTTCCTATAAACCACAAAATCAATCCTCCCCCTTTAGAGGATTTTACAAGGGTGGTTACAGAGGGAACACTTTTAAAGGCAGAGGTAGAGGTACCCCAACACGTACCTATCCATCTCCCTGTAGGAGAGTAGGATCTGCTTCACATGGGTACCCCCACTTTTTGCTGATGCTTCACTGTTTTTCGACCTTAGTCTGGCTGGGCCCTGCTAATCAGAACCCCAGCCTAGCTGCTTCCTCTCTAAAATGGTTTCCATGTGCCTTAGGCACATCACTGATTGGAATCTGGAGTGCCCTTATAAGTCCCTAGTATATGGTATACTATGTACCAAGGGCATAGGTACCTCAGAGGCCTACCAGGGGCTGCAGCATGTATTGTGCCACCCCTGGAAGGCCATCCAAACTGACACCACAGGTCTGCTACTGCAGCCTGGGTAAGGTGGTGCATGCACCTCTTACTGTGATATAGGTTACCTATATCACTATATACATACACACATATAAACCTATAAGTCACTCCTATGGCAGGCCTTATCAATCCTGAAGGCAGAGTGCGTGGTTCCTATGTGAGAGGGTGGCCCTGCATGAGCAGGGCCCCTCTGCAGCGTTCGGAGACCCTTCTCTGATGCTGTTTGTAGTGCAGCCTGACCATATACTCTTAAGCGCATTATAATCTCGCGTTAAATGCTAACTTTGGAATGGCTGCACCTAAACATGTCGTGTTTGGTGTCAAACATCTTGGAATACTACCTCCCCGCCAATTCTGGCGGCGGGGGTAGCATTCCACCCTTCTAGAGGGAGAGACATGTTAACCCTGGCCTGGCCGGTAACTTCTTTCTAAAGCCCTGGCATCACAAAATGGATGCTGCTGCCACAGACACAAGTCTGGCCTCCTGCTGCTGGACGAAACTCCGGCAGGGGAGGCCTGGACAATAGGTTTCCTGTCCCAGGGAGGTGTGACCACCTCCCCAGACAGGATAGTGTGTATTGGGGCTGGGCGGGAGCACTTTCGGGTGCTTTGAAGTCCTGCACTGGGGGCACACTTGGTGTCCCTGTGCATACCCCAGTTCAAACCGGATCAGGGGCTTGCAGCCCCTGCTTTGGCGCGAACTGGACAAAGGGAAAGGGGTGTAGCCACCCTCTGCCCTGACCCACCCATAGGTGGGGCCACAGAGTAGTCCAACCCCTAAACTTAGTAGAAGTATAGGAACCCAGTCCTTAGGACTTTAGATTATCCCTGGACGAAACTCTGACACTGAATCCTGGACCTTCGACGCTCTACTCAAGACTAGAGGACAGAAGAATCTCCCTTGGGGTCAAGGAGTGACTCCCCTGCTTGGCAGGCACCAAAGAAGCAATTGTCCGGTCTGCATCGCCTAAGCTCCCCTCGGACGCCGAAGTCTTTGCATCACCAGAGGTGGATTTCCAGACTTCCCCGAGGCTGCCCTGAGTCCCCAGCAAAGCTGAGGCCTGTAGCTGTCGTGGGTAACGTGGAACCGTGACCCCTGGACACCGCACGCATTTGCTAGTGCATCCTCTTCTGGGTCTCCCACGAAGTTGTGCTTTGGGCTCCGAGTAGCCCTAGCCTCCAGCACCAACTGCACCGAAGATCACTGGCCTCCACTCCACGAGTGTCCTGTGAGCCAGCTCCACGTGCACCGTCTCGAGGCTCCTTCGCGGTCGCTAGCCCGTTGGCTAGTAGCCCTTCACGAAGGCCAATCCTTTTCTTCTTGGGCTCCCTGGTTGCTCCAGGCTTGCCCTCACTTACCCTTGCTGGGTGAGTTCCTCAGACCTTGCTGCTCTGCATCATCGTCATTATTCATCTACATCGAGACTTGCCGTTGCCAAGGCTTGTTGGGTCCAATCCGGTCGCCGACACCTCAGCACTCGACAGACATCGTGTACCAGCCCGAATCCTGCTCCTGGTCGCTGACAACGCCTCCTGGACCTCGTGACTGAAGAGTCAAGACGACCGTCAACCTACCTGAAGCACTCGACATCGTTGGGCATCCGCTCATCGCCTTCCTGGTCACTGGCTAGTGACCCAGACTCTGTCCCCTCCGCTTTCAGGTTCTTCAGATCTCCGATCCACTCTTGGATCCACCCGGACACTTTCCACTTGGTCGCCAGCAGCACTTTGCAGCAGATCGCCATTCAAATCGACGACGAAACCCGACCCCGAAAGGCACCTATGCACCCGGCTTCCTGGGTGAGGTAACAAGAGTACTCCGGTGCTCCCGTGGGTAGAGACTCTAGAACGACCTAGTTCTCAAAGGGTTTGCTCCAAGTCCTCCTTTAAGTGTCCCTTTTCTTTAATTTCCTGATCGCGACTTTCTCCATAGAAGTTAACGGCGTCTCGCGGCTGTGTATTTACACTGCACGCGTCCCCCGTGGGTCCCCTGTGTCTCTACCTTGGGTGGTTCCTTGTGGTCCAAGCACTTCTAGAGGCTCTAGGCCTAGTGTCTAGCTCAGTCGTGGTTCTTATACCACTTTATTGGTATATGGTTTGGTACGCCCCTAGGGCCCAAACGTGTATTTGTGCTATTACTGTGTTTAAATAACTTATAACTTGTGTACTTGAACTCTAGCCTCATAAAGAGACTAGAGGGGTGTGTTTAGCAATAAATACATATATTTTGAATATATACCTGGTGTGGTGCTCTTTCATTTGGTCACTCAAGAGATTATAGACTGGTAAAACAAGCTGCTTTACATTCCTTCAAGGCTTAGCCTGAAGGCTGCTCTCCATAGCTACCACTAGGATAGCTTTCAATAAGGTTGTCTTTAACCTATCTCCAATAAGGGGTTGTTTGGACTGGTGTAAGGTGCCCACTATAATTAGTGGACAGCATATGCCAGGCCAACTTCTCACACTCCCAACAAACAGTGACTTCATAACCATTCCCCCTGATCATCATACACCTGTCGGGGGAAGACTTCATCAATTTCTTCCCATTTGGCAGTTAACATCAGACAAATAGGGGTTGGAGCACCAACAACTGCTCAAACAAGAAGTGCAAGTTCTTCTAACAAAATGAGCTATCGAACCAGTTCCAATACAACACCAAGGTTCTGGGGTTTACTCACTTTACTTCTTGATCCCAAAAAGGGATGGTTCTCTACGACCAATATTAGACCTCAGGCCTCTAAATTTATACCTACTGTCAAAACACTTTCATATAGTTAAACTTCAACAAGTGCTTCCTCTCTTATAGCAAAACTATGTCAGCACCAGACTTGAAGGATGCGTACTTTCACATCCCTATTTACCTAGCACATCGCAAATACCTCAGATTTGTGGTAGCAGGAAAACACTATCAATTAAAAGTGCTCCCATTTGGAGTAACTACTGCACCCAGAGTACTCACCAAATGTCTAGCAGTAGTAGCAGCTTGTGGGAAAGTGCCCCTTTTTGCATGGTTACCCCCCACTTTTTGCCTAATGTTGATGTAGTTTGGCTGAGTGTGTCCTGGGTTCCTGCCATACAGGGACCCAGGGCCTGCGTTCTTTCCCTAAACTGTACTGTTGCAAAACCCAGTTGGCAACTCTCTGGCCACATGCAAGTCACTTTTAAAAGGTACCATAGTAACCATGGGCACTGTGGCCAGGGAAGGCTTCTAAGGGCTGCAGCACTTATTGTGCCACCCTTAGAGACCCTGTACCTTTACACACACACACACACACCATCATTGCAGGCTGCGTATTTTGGTGCAGAACAAAGTGAAGAGTCGATATGGCACACATCCCTGTGTGCCATGCCTAAAATCCACTGCCTTGGCATAGGTCAGCCACCCCTCTAGCTGGGTGCACTATACCAGTGGTGAGGGTACAGGTGCATGAGCCCTGTACCCCTACAGTGTCTAAGTCCATTCTTAGACATTGTCTAAGAATTGTCATTACGAACTCCACAGCATCATAATGGCTTTACTGAAAACTCTGAAGTTTGGTATCAAACTTCTCCGCACATTAAACCCACTCTGATGTTAGTGTGGCATTTAATGAAAAATGCACTCATAGGGCATCTTAGAGGTGCCCCCTGAAAACTAACCTACCACTAGTGTCCAGGCTGAGTGGCTGCTTTCAGCTGCCACCACCAGACATGTTTCTGGACACCTGGGTCGAGAGCCTGCTGCTCTTGGGGGTCTGAAACAATGCACATCCTGGGATGAGGTGCTAAGCCTCCTGAAAAGTAATTCAAACTGTTTTACGAACAAATGCCTTACCTGTAACCAATCCATCTGCGTTCAGCTGCATTTAAACTGTACTTGACTGCATTATTCTTGCAAAATGTTGTTATACTTACCTGCACCAGGCCTGGCTTGGTTCTAGAAAATAAAATGCAACTAAATACTATTTTTATACAAACAAATTGGTCTGCAGTTCAGTCTTTGAGTGTGTGACATAATTTCTTGCCTGAGTGTGTACATTAAATGCTTAACACTACCCTCTGATAAAGCCTAACTGCTCGCCCACACTACCACAAATAGAGAGTGAGGTATTATCTACTTTTAAGTCTGTAAGCCTTTGGGGAGCCACTGGACTCTGTGCACACTATACTTTACTTTGGTATAGTATATACAGAGCCAGCTTCCTACACAGCTCATCTGAGAAGACGACAAATTCATGTTTTCCCATATCTAGACGATTGGCTCATCAAAGCCAATACGCATGACAAGTGTTTGCATCTCACTCAAATTACAATAAATCTCCATCAATTGGGATTCTCAGTCAATGTGCAAAAATCCCATCTTCAACACACACAGCTGCAACCCTATCTGGGAGCTATCCTAAACACTCAGACAGGTTTAGCCTATCCCAATGCAGCCAGGATTCACAATTTCCAAGCACTGCTGCTACAATTTCAGAGCAACCAGTATCTAACAGTGAGAACTTTCATGCAACTCTTACGGATGATGGCATCATGCATTGCCTTAGTACTTCATGCAAGATTAAACATGCATCCTCTACAGGAACGCTTAGCACAACAATGGAATCAAGCACAGGGTCAACTAAAAGATCTAGTGTTGGTAGACAGCCGCACCCATCGCTCTCTGCAGTGGTGGAATTCACAAAACCTATCAAAAGGGCGGCCCTTTATTGACCCTTTTCCACAAGTCGTGTTCACAGTGGACGCATCCCTTACAGGGTGGGGTTCCCATCTACAACATCGAACAGTTCAGGATCTCTGGGACACCAAACACAAGAGTCTCTACATCAACTATCTAGAGCTTCTAGCTGTTCATCTAGCGCTGAAAGCATTTCTACCTCACCTGATAGGGAAAGTTGTCCTTGTCCAGATGGACAATATGGCAGGTATGTACTATGCACAAAAACAAGAGGGGACTCAATCTGCAGTTATCACGCTTCTCTCAAACCATTTGGCGTTGGTCAATGCATCATCAAATCCAACTGCTAGCGGAACACCTTCCAGGGACGAGCAACGAATTTGACGACCTCAGCAGGATGCGGCAACAAGGCTGAGTGGGAACCCAGACCCAAGTTCTCCTCCCATTCTTCTACAAATGGTGGTTTCCACGGATAGATCTCTTCGCAACAGCAGAGAACTCAAAATGCCCCAACTTCACCTCCAGGTTCCCATACCCTCTAGCCAAAGGCAATGCCCTATGGATAAATTGGTCGGGGATATTTGCTGACGCTTTTCCGCCTCTCCCTCTTCTTCCTTTTCTGGTTCAGAAGTTCAGACAAACATCTCTCACCCTTATTCTAGTGACTCACACATGGGCTTGTCAACCATGGTTCACCACACTACTAGAACTCTCAGTAGTTCCACATCCGAAGCTTCAGCTCACCTCTGACCTTCTTACTCAGAACCATGGAGAAAACAGACATACAAACCCCAGGGAGCTTAACCTAGCGATTTGGCTCCTGAAGTCATAGAGTTTGGACACCTACCACCAAATTGCATGACAATTCTTAAAGAAGCAAGAAAGCCTACTACTAGAGCGTGATATGCAGCAAAATGGAAAAGGTTTGTTATATATTGTAGTAATCAAACCATTGGTCCATTAGATGGTTCTATACAACCAGTCATTTATCTATTACATCTACAACGTTAAGGCCTTGCCTACACATCAATACACCTAAAATGTGCAGTGGTGGCTGCATATCTTCAAAACAGACAACACTTATCCCTATTCAGAGTACCAATAATTAAAGCCTTTACGGAAGGCCTTAAAAGAGTGATACCACCAAACGTTTCACCTGCATGGAACCTTAATATTGCTCTAATACTTATGAGTCCACCTTTAGAACCATTGCACAATTGCCCACTGCAATTCCTTTCTTGGAAGGTTGCTTTCTTGATTGCTATCACTTCACTAAGATGAGTCGGTGAGCTCCAGGCACTAACCTTGGAAGAACTATTCTTCCAACTCCATCGAGACAGAGTGATTCTTCGAACTAACCCAAAGTTCCTTCCAAAAGTAGCCTCTGCATTTCATATTAACCAATCGGTTGAGTTAACGGGTTTTCTATCCTCAACCTGATTCTGTAGCAGAAAGAGCTCTACATACATTAGATGTCAAAAGAGCATTAGTGTATTATATTGCCAGAAGAAAAGATTTTCACAAAACAACTTTTTGTTGCCTTTGCTTATTGTTACAAAGGAAAACCTATCTCTAAATCTGGTATTTGTAGATGGATCGTTCAATGTATCCAAACTGCTATATTAAAGCAAAAAGAACTTTATCTATACCTCCTAGAGCACATTCTACTTGTAAAATAGGAGCAAAATGGCCTTTGTAGGTAACATTCCTATAGCTGACATTTGTAAAGCAGCTACATGGTCTACACCACACACATTTACCAAACGTTATTGTGTGGATGTATTAGCGCGTCGACAAGCAGTCCTAAAAACACTTTTTCAAACAACTGCAACACCCACTGGTTAGCCACCAATTTGTCAGGATACTGCTATACAAAGCATGTGTATCTACAGCACACATGCCTCGAACGGATTGTTACTTACCCTATAAGCATCTGTTGTTTGCATGTAGAGCTGTAGATTCACATGCGCCCTCCCGGGCACCTGTGGTCATTGTAGTTCTTATTATTTACATTATACATGCATAGACATCTCTGTACAAGTGGAAGCTGAGGCATCAGGATCATTCTCTTACTGGATTTCAAATACCAGGTGGACTATTACAGATGCAACTAGGAAGTAACTGACAAATGCTGGAACTGTGCTACTCCTAGAGTGTATTCTGCCACTGCCCCAGTACTAAAGCTGACTAAGGGGCTTCAGAAACTGGCAGAGATAGTGTTGCTGTCCATAGTACAGTAAGATGTGCGTAGCTGAGACTGAATGGGATAGCTATGGGAAGTAGGGAGGCTTGCAGAGACTGTCATCACACAGACTATAAGAGGTTGTCTGGGACTTTGAGCAGGCACTCCATAACAAGGGGTAATTGACACAGTTCCTGCATGTCCTGGCCTATGCGAGACCTCCACGCTTCCAACACAAGACTAAAGGTGAGCGCAACAATGGTCTGCCCACTCCCACTAATGTCAAGTACTAGCGATAAGATTATGCTTTTTTAAGGACCCTGGATTGTCAGCGCTATGTAAGTAGATCAGGCTAGCCAGCGCATTCACCCTGGCGCCATCTGAATGCGATCCTTCACTGGAGCCTTTAGCAGCAAGCACAAGAGCATTGAGTACCTACAGGAAACTCTATTGACCCCTTATGTTAAAAAATGCACCTCCAGACACCAGCAGGTGCGTCTCCCTTTAATGCTTTAATTTCATTAATGGATCAAAGTTCCGGAAGCCTTTATACGAGGAATAGGCTCACAAACTCAAGGAGCACCACATATAGTCAGGGAGAAAACTCATAGCCTGTTGATGGTCCCTTCTACTGTGTACTTTCCAGTGAAATGCTGACGTACAGATGTGGCCAGAGCCTGCACACCATGGAAAAAGTTGAGCTAAACCGTAAAGAGAACTCCTTATCACAGTAAAGGCTATCCAGAGAGCAGGCTGGCAGGAATAGTGTGCCTGCCGGCAAACTAAAAGGTTGGTGCCAGAGGCCTTCGAGATGGTCTCATGATTATACCCTTAGGATTGGGTCTTACAACCAGGAAGGGACACCATGCCCCAGAAATCCAAGGCAGTCATCCTTTACAAACAGGAATGGATAATACGCACCTCCAGTCAGTCAGCTCTTAAACCAAACCGGTATAACCTACCCCACCAATCTCTGGTCGGCTGCACCTTTCCACCAGGAAGGATAACCTTCTGTGCCAATCTCCAGTCCGTCAGCCCTTACAACCAGTGAAGGATAATCTGCATCGTCACTGATACCTTCTGGTCGGCCCTTACAACCAGTAGTAATAACATACCATGCTAATCTCCAGTCAGCCAGCCCTCACAACCAGAGAAGGGATAACACGCCCACCAGTCTTCAGCCCTTACAACCATAGAAGGGATAACACGCCCACCAGTCTTCGAGAAGGGATAACATGCCCACCAGTCTTTAGCCCTTACAACCAGAGAAGGGATAACACGCCCACCAGTCTTCAGCCCTTACAACCAGAGAAGGGATAACACGCCCACCAGTCTTTAGCCCTTACAACCAGAGAAGGGATAACACGCCCACCAGTCTTCGAGGCGGGATAGCATGCCCACCAGTCTTCAGCCCTTACAACCAGAGAAGGGGTAACCCGCCCACCAGTCTTCAGCCCTTACAACCAGAGAAGGGATAACACGCCCACCAGTCTTTAGCCCTTACAACCAGAGAAGGGATAACACGCCCACCAGTCTTCGAGGCGGGATAGCATGCCCACCAGTCTTCAGCCCTTACAACCAGAGAAGGGATAACACGCCCACCAGTCTTCAGCCCTTACAACCAGAGAAGGGATAACACGCCCACCAGTCTTCAGCCCTTACAACCAGAGAAGGGATAACGCCCACCAGTCTTCAGCTCTTATAACCATAGAAGGGATAATGCCCACCAGTCTTCGAGAAGGGATAACACGCCCACCAGTCTTCAGCCCTTATAACCATAGAAGGGATAACACGCCCACCAGTCTTCAGCCCTTACAACCAGAGAAGGGATAACACGCCCACCAGTCTTCAGCCCTTACAACCAGAGAAGGGATAACGCCCACCAGTCTTCAGCCCTTATAACCATAGAAGGGATAATGCCCACCAGTCTTCGAGAAGGGATAACACGCCCACCAGTCTTCAGCCCTTACAACCAGAGAAGGGATAACACGCCCACCAGTCTCCCCACCAATCTAGTGTAATCGGACCAGAAAGCCACCATCAACAATCAGGGTTTACCAGTCAATCAAGAAAGGGCAACATGGCTCCAAAGCCTGCAGATCTCGGGCATGGGACCAAAGGAGATGGCCTCTCTTTCCAACTGAGATATTGAAAGAGTGAGACGAGAGTGCATCATCTGATTGCCTCTATAATTCTCTCCACTGCCTAACATGAAGGGTTGATTCCGCAGGGCATTAGAGTGCACACAGGATACCTCCTTTCACTTCGCCTTTACCAATCTTTTGAGTCCGTGCAAGGCTGACCTCCATTGTGCATCGGAAACTCGCAGGACAGACTGCGGTGATCGGTCAAGTTTACAGGACGTTGAGTCCCACTTGAGACCCTGACCCAGTGACTTGACATGCTTTGCTGAAGACTGGACAGAACTTTGAGAGTTGGATCTCAGTGTAGCAAAGACTATCAGAGGTTGTGCATCCCTTAGAGAGTCCATCCGTGTCCCAGCATGTGGAGACGGATCGCATGAGACTGTGGCATCTGCGCACAGGCATGTGCAGTGCTTAGTGATGTGTCCGTCTCTTGCAGCGAAAGCACCAGGAGATTCGAGCCATGCGGAGCCAGCTGAAGAAGATAGAGGACCTTGGGGCTGCGATGGAGGAGGCGCTGATCCTGGACAACAAGTACACGGAGCATAGCACGGTGGGGCTGGCCCAGCAGTGGGATCAGTTGGATCAGCTAGGCATGAGGATGCAACATAATCTGGAGCAACAGATCCAAGCCAGGTGAGCCCGTCATCCCAGCGCCCTTCAGTGCTCTGGCAGCGACATGGCGCCGCCTGTATTTATACTTGTGTATGCTTCGTCACTTGCAGGAACACCACGGGAGTGACGGAGGAGGCTCTGAAGGAGTTCAGCATGATGTTTAAGTAAGTGTTCCACAGATGCATGTAGTGTTTTTAATCACATTCGCCACTGCAATTTCTCAGCCTTTGTGTGAGGCCTGATGAAGCCATCCACCACAGCCTTTTGACGAGGTGCCACCAGCAACTCCCTGATTATTTTTTTTCTCCCATTCTTTCAGGCACTTTGACAAGGACAAATCGGGTCGACTGAATCACCAGGAGTTTAAATCGTGCCTGCGCTCCCTGGGTTATGACCTGCCCATGGTAGAAGAAGGCGAGCCAGACCCAGAGTTTGAGGCAATTCTGGACACTGTGGATCCCAATAGGTACAAGTGTTGTATAGATTGTGCTTGCGTGCAAAGGGGGAGAGAAAAGACCAATAATGGATGGATGGATGGGTGCACAGCGTGTAAAGGGAAGCTAGTAGGAAGAGGAAAGATGGCACGCTGATAAGGCGAAGAGATCGTATAGGTAGTCATATGAAAGTGGCTGCCTAGTTGTGAAGAAGGAAAGCAATTGGGAGTGAGATAGTAAAAGGAAAGGGATCAAGGAGATGAGACAGCATGTTGGCAAGAGAGGAGGTGGTAGCCTGCTGGGTAGAAAGGAAGTGACAACTTAGAGTGGGATGGAGAGACCGGGGTGAGTAGAGGTGTGTCAATGGGGAGAGAGTGTCAGTGGAAGCAAAGAGCAGGCAGGTGGCAGCCAGGTGAGGAGAGGCGGTGGCAGCTTGGTGGAAGTAGAGGGGTCTGCACATGATGCGTTTCGTTTGCATAGAGATATATATATATATATATATATATATAGATATAGATATAGATATATAGAGATATATAGAGATATATACAGAGATATAGATATATATATAGAGATATATATAGAGATATATATAGAGATATATATATAGAGATGTGCATTTAGTGAGTTTTTTTGGGTGGATCAGTCTCTTGGCTATGCTTTTTTTGTGTGTGAGTGGTGCCATCACATTGTGGTGTCTTTCTATGAGACCTCAATGACTGACAGGCTTATAACAGCTGCAATGTCTGTGGGTGGATCTTCCTTGAGTGAGGCCTGACTGGTTACTTTCCTCCTCAGGGATGGGCACGTATCGCTGCAGGAATACATGGCCTTTATGATCAGCAGAGAAACAGAAAATGTGAAGTCAAGTGAAGAAATTGAGAGTGCATTCCGAGCACTCAGCACAGAACAGAAACCATATGTGACCAAGGAAGAACTCTACCAGGTGAGTGCTCCCTCCTGCTTTTATCTTGTACTACGTGGGGGGGGTAGGGGGAGGTTGGACGTGCTGTAACCCCCAAGCCCTTCATTACCCCTTAAACCTCACTTAGGGAAAATGGTAAGAACATTCTATTTTGTTTTGTATAACCTGAACATTAACTATACTCTGTGAGAAAGTGTGTTAGGGTGAGGTGGGCTGGTTGTGAGATCTCATCAAGTAATAATGTTTGTGGCATGTGTAGCTATAGATACACATGCTGTGCATACTCCTCCCCTAGTGTTGGGCTCGAACATGTACAGCTTGTTTTTGCTCGAAGTCTTTCGAGTCATGAGTTATAGTGACTCCTTCTTTATTGTGCATGGACATTGACTCCATAGTTAGATTGATTTATTCCGCCATCGGGTTCAGACGTGCTTCCTCAGAGCTCTAAGTCGGCGCCAGGTGGTGACCTTCATCGGGGCCTCTCGAGTTCTCGGTTTCCGATAAGTTTCAAACAATCTGTGCACTTGTCTTTTCTCAATGTCGTGATCGACTGTTCTGCAATGAAGATGATATTCGCTAGCGGAGCCTTGGCCCCCATTGGGCCCCTTTCCGTGTGTCTCACATTCGAGAATGGTCTCAGTGTGATTGGAAAAACACCTTTCAGATACAGTCCACAGTGCAATTCGAAGTATTGGTGAACACCCCAGCACACAGTCTGCAATTTGTGCCTCTGTTCAGACCATAACGAGACCTCCTGCTCACCTGCCATATATTTCGGATGAAGACCACCATCCGTAATAGTTGTGACCATCAGTTTGCACGGTGCGCCATGGAACAGCAGAGAAACTGAGGCCCCCGATATGTTCGGAGAGGTTGTCGACTGGGAGTAGGACGACGGCGAGGATGTAGACTCTGGGGAAGTCACCGCTTTCAGCCCGGAACCAGAGTCACTGTTGCAACCAGAGGATCAGATCCGCAGCTGACATTGGCCCAACAACAGGGCATACACGCATTGAGTGCCACATCCCAACAAGGCACTCACTGCCCCTCCAGGGACGGGGCTTCCAGCCCTCATTTGGAGTAATCTGGTCCGCCACCACACACCAACCTTGGCTGGCACCGATATAAGGCTTCAGAGCCGACTTCGGTTCCTGCTCCAGGACCGAGTCACCAGCTCAAGACCAGGCCTCCCTTGGTGCTGACATCTTCGGTGCCCACCAGCGGGTCAGCATCGAAGGACAGTTCAGAGCCAGAACAAGCGTCTGCATCGAAAACTTCTTTGGGGCCTAAGCAAGGCTCAACGGCAAAAGCTACGTCTGAGTCAAAACACGTCAACGGCGAAAACTAGTTTGGAGCTGAAACAAGTTTCCACGTCTAAAGCGGCTTTGAAGCCCAAACAACCAACAGAGTTGCAGACTCCGGTAACCAGAAGCTTCCTATCCTTCAACGCCTTCAGGAGGCACTGCACTCCCGACAGCGACGCCTGTTGAGCCATCCCCACACAGGCAAGATTATTGCTAAACTTCCCCCTCAAGAGCAGCAGACTGTTCCTCGCAAGAGGCAGCTTACATTGGTGGAACAGGAAATGCTGCAGCCACCACGACCTCCAAAGTTGACGAGATGTGACAGGGGTACCAGCCCTCTTCCCCGAACACCCTCCTCTTTCTCCTAGACCTTGTCCACCTCTTCCTACTCCTCCACCACCTCCACAAAAGCCCCGTCACTTCAGGGGTCTTCTCATAAATCTAGTGGTGGGGGCCACCCCTCCCCATAGGATGAATGAGTTCCCATACATCCAAGACCAACAGAATGATCCATGGAACGATTATGGGTAGTCCCTCCAGGGCCCAACGGCCCAGATTTGTACCCTGCAAAGCCTTCTCCCCCTGATAACACCACATCGTATCATGAGGTTATCCAGATAGCAGCTACTTTTCACAAGGTGGATTTACATTCCATACCAGAGGAAGTCCTCTCATACACAGCAGGCCCATGCTTAAGCCAACGCAGGAAGTGTTTAAAGACCTGGTAAAGGCAGGATTGTCACACCAAGGGTCAACGAGAAGTATAAACCTTCACCTTCTGACCCACCATATATTACAGGGCAACTCCCACCTGACTCATTGGTGGTACATTGGTGGGTAAGAGGGCGAATGCCCAGGGTACCAGGGATGATCTACCCCTGGATAAAGAAAATACAAAATTGGACTCTGCAGGCAAAATGGTTGCCCCCTCAGTCAGCGACCCATTGGCGTATTGCTAATTTCGTAGGTCTGTTGGTGTAGTATGATCGCACCCAATGGGATGAAATGGGGGAGCGTATACAGCACCTACGGGAAAAGTATAAACGCCGGGCTCAAGAGATTGTATCACAAGGGCAGACCTTCTCAAATACTTCTGAGATGTGCCCTTGACACACCGGACAACGCCAATGGAGTAGTAAACTCCAGCATTCTTTTCTGAAGACATGCTTGACTTCGTATCCCTGGCTTTAAGCCAGAAATTCAACCGCATCTGATCAACATGCTGTTCCTTTGAAAACATCTATTCAGGCCTCAAGTTGGTCAGATGCTGAAGAAATCAAAAATTGCTCAGATCCATCCACGGCGATGGTAGCCCTACAGCTGCCATCCCCTCAGGTGAATTTTCGCCGCACACAGTTTTGCGGCGGCTCCAAAATCACCTCACAGGAGGCGCCCACCTCCTATCAAAGGCAGGAAGCTACCCAGGGATACTCCAAAGCTTCCTTCAGGGAAGATAATGCTAAAGGAAGGGGCAGAGGTGGAGCGGCTAAGTCAGCCAACCCTCCTAAACAGTGACTCCCATTTCTGGGCCCTATTCCGCAGGTGACCATTACGATGGGCGCATTCCTCACGGGCTGGGGGACACACCTACAGAACATCACTGCTCAGGACCTGTGGTCTCCCCTACAAAAAACATCTCCCATAAACTACCTGAAGCTGTTGGCAATTCAATTGGCACTCAAGGCATTTTTCTGCCACATTCATCACAAAACAGTCCTGATCAAGACAGACAACAATGGCTGCCATGTACTACCTTTAAAAAACAGGGTGGCACAATGGTCAAGGTTTGTGCAGAATATTTGTCGTTTGGCAATACACCACAAGTTTCCCCTCCTAGCGGAGTATCTGCGGGGTAGACGACGACTTTGCAGACCTGCTCAGCAGGATGCAGCAACAAGTCCATGAGTGGAAACTCCTCCCAGAAGTTCTGTTCCACTATTTTCACAGATAGGGTTTTCCTGAATGTAGGAAGCTGGCTCTTTGTGATATAGCAAACATCTTATGTGCCTTGTAAAGAGTCCAGGGATTCCCTTATGAGTGGACGGGGGCTTGCTATGCAATCCCAAAGTGCTCTGTTAGGGGGTAGTGTGGTCGAGCAGCCTTAGGCTTAACACAGAGGAGTGCAAGACATTTGCAAATACACACAATGATTAATAAATGGCACACACGACTCAAGGAGATCCACATCAATTTATTAAAATAGCAAGTATCTTTATATTTGTTTAGGCATCGGAGAAAAATCGTTCAGGTAAGTACGTTTTCAAATATACATTTTTTCACTTTAAAAAGTGGACACTGCAATATCTGAGTTCTTCAATGTTATCCTATGGAAGGAAGAACAAGTTCTGCTAACGGGTATAGTACAGCGACTTACCAGACCAATCTCCAGGGGTTAAGGTGAGTGGTGGGCAAGGTCCAAGGCAGCACCAACAGAACATCACCAGCGGCACGAGGGTGGTTAGGTGCAAAATAGCATCGGGAGCCCAATGTATTTCAGTGGAGATCGGTCACTGCGGAAAGAGGCTGCAGGCTCTGGCTAGGAAGCCAGTCAGGCTGAACCAGCAAGTGGGCTCAGGCCTTGCGATGCTCAGGGACAGGGGGCCACCTTTGGTCCTCTTTTCCAAGGCCCAGGGGCGACGGGTGCAGAGGTGCACTTAGGCCTTGGGTTTTTCCTTACCGGAGGAGTCGCAGTCAAGGGGGGCGGGGAAACCAAATATACTCCAGTTCTGGAGGGCTGGGGGATCTTGTTGACATCTGTGGCCCACTTGAATTGGGGCCAGAGTTGACTGGTGCAGTGGTTACTTTGGGTGTTGGGATTTGGCGGTTCCAGAGGCCTCAGGGTCTTCCCTTTTGGAGTTTCTTCAGAGCAGGTCTGCTGTTCACTGAAGGTCTTGTAGCTTTTTCGAAGGCAGGCAGTCCTCCCAAGTTTCTGGAGTCAGTTACAGGACGAGTTGACTTTGGCACAGTTTTTGAAGAGGGATGCAGACCGTCCGTCAGGGTTGGCACATGGTCAGCTGCTTCTCTCTTCTCTGCTTTTGTGGCTCTTCTGTGTCCTCTCTCTTCTTAGGTCGTCAGAAACTGCTTCTCTGGATCCAGGGCCTCCCCTAAATACTGAATTGAGTGGCGTTAGGGGAGTGTAGGGAAGTAGCCAATGAGCTACTGACTCTTGGGGTCACTATGCCCCCTATATGACCACTTACTGTGGGAAGTGGGCATAACCCTGCCCCAGAGTTCCTAAGTATGCCATTACAAAGATGTGTACTACTGAAAAATCGTGTCCACCACACAGTAGCCTGGAGGTGGCACGCCTACCTGACTAGCTAATTTTTCCACCTGTCCAGGTGCCAAGGGGGTCCTGGACAAAGGGGGGGCGGCTTCCTCTCCTGTGAGGTGAGCCAGATTCACATTCCAAAGGCGGCAGCTCTTTGAAGGCTTGCCGGCCTTGGGAGGCTTATCAGCAGGTCATTCTGTGAGAGGGGGTGTTGCTCCCTCTTCCCCGACAGGCTTTTGTTTGGGTCTCCTGAGAGCAAAAGGCTCTCACCCTAAGAGGTCAGAATGGTGTCGCGGGCTGTCAGAAACCAGTCCGTAAGCACACCAGAGGCTGGTAGGATTTCAGGGGTCACCTCTAAGGTGCCCTCTGGGTGCATGTGCTTGGTGAGGGGTCCCTTTGGGTGGCACAATTCGTGCTGCAGCCCTTAGGGACCCTCTTTATTCCCTCGGGCTCTAGTTACAAGGGTACCATTTACTAGGGACTTGCAGAGGGTGCTAAAGGTTTTGCCAATTCGGGGAACAATTGTACAGTTTTTAGGGAAAGAACACTGGTACTGGGGAGCTAGTTAGCAGGAACCCAGTACCCTTTAAAGTAGCATCAAATACCAGGCAAAACGTGTGTGCGTGTGTGTGTGTGGGGGGGGGGGGAGCGGGTACTGCAACTGCAACAAAAACCCAGCTTCCTACACTGACCTAGATCTGTTCGCAACCGCCAAAAAGGCCAACTGCCCGAGCTTCGCCTCCAGGTTTCCACAGTCCTGAGGAAATGCACTGTGGATGAACTAGTCATGTATATTTTCCTACACTTTTCTGCCTCACCCACTTCTTCCATACATGGCTCGGAAACTCCAGCAGACCTCCTTTACATTAATTCTGGTGGCTCTCACATGGGCCAGACAACTTTGGTTCACAACCCTCCTCGAGCTCTCGGTGGTTCCCCACGAGAAGCTCCCCAACGAGCTGGACCTTCTTACACAGCACCAGGGGACCTTAAGACATCCCAACCCCAAACAACTCAACCTAGCGATCTGGCCCCTAAAATCCTTGGTTACCTAAATTTACCCCCTGAGTGCATGATCATCCTCTGGGAAGCTCGTCGCCCCACTGCTAGGGCCTGTTATGCGGCAAAGTGGAAGAGATTTGTCCAATATTGTAGGAAGCCGGCTCTGTATATACTATACCAAAATGAGGTGTAGTGTGCACAGTCCAGTGAAACCCCAAAGGTAGGCAGAGGTAAAAGTAGATAAGCACCTTACTCTCTATTTGTAGTAGTGTGGGCGAGTGTAAGGCTTTATCAGAGGGTAGTGTTAAACATTTGTTGTACACACTCAATCAGCAAATTGTCACTCAAAGACTGAACTCAGAGCAATTTGATTTGTATAAAAATATTTAGTTGTATTTATTTTCTAGAACCAAGCAAGCCTGGTACAGGTAAGTGTAAATGGTACTTTTCAAGGCAAGTTGAACAATACAAGCAAGCTGAATGAAAATGTCTTTGTTACAGGTTTGTAAATCTTTTCAATACAGTGGAAATTACTGTCGATTACTTTTGATTACTTTACGGATTACTTTATGGATTACTTTCTACTCGGTGTGATATGCCTAGATATCACACTGGGACATTTCCTAGAGAAAAGGTAAGTAAAGCAGTTTTTAGTTATTTGCACTTTCAAGTTCTCATACAAACCAACTCCACACTTAGAACAATTTTCAATAAAAAACAGTCCATGCAATCCTATGGAAGGAAATTGAGTTATCGGTTTGAAGGTAAGTACAAGTTTGTGGGAGTTGGTATTCTGGGGTTAGAACAAGGGTTCCCCCAGGGTCAAGGATGCACTCTTGAAACACCCTCAGCGGCACTAGGGCGGCCGGGTGCAGAGTGCTGAGGCCCAATGTTATCCAATGGGGGATAGGGGGCCTCCGGTTGGTGGCTGCTCACGAGCAGGCCACAGGGTTGTGGGAGCAAAGCTCCTAGTGTTAGGCTCAGGTCAAAGGGGGATCCGAGTTAGCACCCAAAGTACACCCGCAGCGGCGCAGGGGCGGCTGTGTGCTGTTTTGGCGTCGGGTGCCTTGTTTTCAATGGGGATTCTCCAGTTGTAACGAAGACTGCAGGCTCGGGGACGAAGATCTCCTGGAGGTGACCACCGGTTGGAGAGGTAAGTTGGGATGCCTGGGGATGCTGGGACACCGTCGGTTGGGCCACCCAAGGCCATGTGACGTCGAGTGCCGGGGTGTCTTTAGCGTCTGGTTTTCTTACCAGCTCTGGTCGGGGGGGGGAGGGGGAATCCTCCAGAAAGAGACTGCAGGTGTTGTGGAGAGGGTCGAGGCAGGTCGGAGATCACCAGATCTCAGGTCAGGATCGCCGGGGAGACAACCTGGTGGTGTTGGGCCTCTCGAACTCGGGCCCGTGGGCTGCATGGGGCAGAGTGGTGCAGACTCGCGGATTTGGCCAGAGTCTGTGGGTGAGCAAACCCGGTGCTCACGGGAGACAAAGTCTTTAGGTTGGAAGGCAGGGCAGGTCCTTCGGGTTCTTGAGGCTGCTGGCTACAGGACACACCAGGATTTCGCTGGAGCAGGTTCAAGCTGGGGACTGGCCGGTAGGGCTGGGGCCAAGTCAGTGGGCATCCTCCTTCGCTTCGGCACAGCTTCTTCGGTCCTTCTTTTCTTCTTGGTCGGTTCTTGTCTGAAGAGGTAAGGTTCAGGGTTGCCCCTAAATACTAAATTTAGGGGCGTTACAGGTAAGTAAAGGTTGGGACCAATGGGTCCCTTCCTTGGGGTGGATACAAACCCTATTATGCCACCCTCCAGTGGGAGGGGTCATATGCCTCTCTCTCGTTGGCTGGGTATCCCCATCTGCAATATGGCAGGGACTGAGAGTTGTGCTTCACCTTGCCTCCCCCACCTGAGGGGTCGGGTTGGCAAAGATGGGCACACCTCCCTTCCTCACTTGGTTTTCCTGCCAATTCTCCCGCCCAAAGTGGGGGTCAGAACTGGTAGGGGCCAGTTGCTGGAAGGAGCAAAGGCGGCAAGCCTTTGAAGCTTTCCCTTCGTGGACCCTGCCCATCCTGGGGGAGGAGGCTTGGCACCTCGTCCCAGGATGTGCTTTGTTTCGGACCCCCGAGAGCAGTAGGGTCTCGTCCCAGGGGTCCAGAAACATGTCTGGTGGTGGCAGCTGGTGAGCAGCCACTCAGCCTGGACACTAGTGTTAGGTTGTTTTTCAGGGGGCATCTCTAAGATGCCCGGAGTGCATTTTACATTAAATCCCACACTGGCATCAGTGTGGATTTAATGTGCTGAGAAGTTTGATACCAAACTTCCCAGTTTTCAGTAAAGCCATTATGATGCTGTGGCGTTCGTAATGACAAACTCCCAGCACCATATACTCTTAATGGCATTACTGTACTCACAATGTCCAAGAATTGGCTTAGACCTTGTAGGGGTACAGGACTTATGCACCTGTACCCTCACTACTGGTATAGTGCACCCAGGTAGAGGGGTGGCTGACCTATGCCAGGGCAGTGGGTTGTAGGCATGGCACACAGGGATGTGTGCCATGTTGACTCTTCACTTTGTTCTGCGCAGATCTGGAGAGAGCAGTACCTCTAGTCATTTTTTTGACTGTCTTTCTTCGACTTTTGTCGATACCTTTTTCGAGTCGTTCGTCCCCTGGTGCACAGGGATGTCATCTCGGCGGACTGGCTTCAAGCCTTGTGGCTCCTGCCACAAGCTGATGTCGGTGACGGACCCACATCTAGTGTGCCTCTGGTGTCTGGAGCACGGTCATGGCCCCGAAGTCTGTGGGGGAGCGGTCCCGAAAGCTTCTGGAGGCCCGGCAGTCGGCTCCGTGTCGCTCGAGGTCCCGGTCGAGAGGGAGGTCGCGGGACCTGTCGCGGTGCAATCCCCACCACTCCTCATCGAAGTCTTTGTCTTCGGGTAAGTCGAAGCACAAAAAGAAGGCGAAGAAGCACTGTCGCTCTTCGCGTTCTCCCCGTCCGTCTGCCGACGCGGGATGCGGAAGGTAGTCATCCGCCTCCGCCCGCGGAGCCTGTTGGGTCGGCTCAGAGTCTCCCTCCCTTCCCTGGAGCCGGAGCAACCCCTGCCCAACTGTAGGAAAGTGGCTCTGTATATACTGTACCCAAGTAAGGTTCAGGGTGTACAGAGTCCACAGTCCCCAGAGGGTTGACAGAGGCTAAAGTTAGATATAACCTTACTCTCCAAAGTGGTAGCTTGGTCGAGCAGTAAGGCAGTATCAGAGGACAGTGTAAAGCATTTGTTGTACACACTCAGTCAGCAAATGAAGCCACACACTCAAGAACTGAACTCTAGGCCAATGGTTTGTATATAAAAAAATATATGCTTGTTTTATTTTAGAACCAACAATAGGATCAAAATATACTTTCTCAGTATGAGATGCTTTGGTTATTCACCTTACAGATAGGCAGTAGACTTTTTTGATAGTGGTTATCACAGTTGGTGCAAGAGGCAACACAGGGTCAAATTCAATGCAACATTGAGCTCAATGGAAAATTATGCTTAATTACAATTGATTACTTTGCAGAGCACTTTTCTAACCACAGGACTGGATCCTGGATTCAGTCCTGGGACACTTCCTGTAAACAGGTAAGAAAAAGCGTTTTGGTTATTGTAGTGATTTTTGAAGAATATTACTATATTTCAAAAGCTGACACTTAGAAACTTTTCTGGGTAAAATTACCAATGTTATCCTATGAAAGGAAATACAGTGTGCAAGCAAAGTATGTTTACGTTACTTTTGTAATCCAGTGCTGGACTCCTAGGTTCAGCACTGGGACATTTACTTAAAACAGGTAAGTAATTACGTTTTTGTAGTTTGTTCGATTTTTAAAGAATATTTGTAAAATACAGAAATCGACACTTAGAAGAAATTTCACAGAAAACCAGTCAATGGATCCCTATGAAAGAAAAGTGAGTTAGCGGTAAGTAACGTTGCGATTACTTTTTAGGGCCAGTGTTGGGCACTCGGGTCCAGCACTGAGGCCCCTTCTAATACTAGGTGAGTATTTTCGTTTTCGTGTCTCGGTTGATTTTTGGTGAATATTCTAAAGTTTCAGAACTCCACACTTAGAAGAAATTTCGCAGAAAACCAGTCAATGGAACCCTATGGAAGAAAAGTGAGTTATCGGATTTCGGGTAAGTACTTGACTGGCAGGGTTAAGGTTCTGGGTAAGACTCAGGGGTCCCCAGGATCAGGTAAGTACAGTTTTTACACCCTCAGCGGCACAGGGGCGGCCGGGTGCAGAGTGAGAAGGCCCAATGTTATCCTATGGCAGGCGGGGGGCCCCGGGTTGGTGGCTGCTGGCAAGCAGGCCACGCGACTGTGGGAGCTGGGCTCCTGGTCACTTGCTCAGGGCAAGTAGGGAAGTAGGTTAGGATAGAGGTTGCACTTCCAGGGGCACTCGGGCGGCTGGGTGCAGGGTGCTTTGAGCCGTCGGGCGCTCAATGTTAAACAATAGAGGTCGTGAAAGGTGAAGAAAGGCTGCAGGCTCGGGGACGGTGATTCTTCAGGGACGACCAACACTTCAGGAGGTAAGTTGGGGTCTTGGAGGATAGGTAGACACCCAGGAGTTGGGCACAAGGGGCCGTGGGGCGCCGGGTGCAGGGGTGTCTTTTGAGGTCGGGAAATCTTACCCCCTGCTGGTCGCGGTTGGAGGGGTCCCTTGTCCTGAGGCTGCAGGCGTCGTCTGGGTCGTCGAGGAGGGTCCTTGGCCACTGGATTCCAGGTCAGAATCGCCGGGGGACGTCCTCGAGGTCTTTGGTCACTCAGGCACAGGCTGGACTCGGCGGGTGCAGAGTGTGCAGGTTTCGCGGCTCCGTGCCAGGGCCGGGTCTTTGGTAGGTTTTCTTTTGAGCAGTACCACTGCTCGTGGGAGTCCCTGGGTCGAAGGCTGTAGCACAGAAGTCAGGTCCTCCGGGGTTTGTGAGGTTGCTGAGGCCGGGATTCCGCAGGAGCAGGTTCAGAGGTCGACAGGCCGGTAGGGCTGGGGCCAAGTCAGTTGTTGTCGCCTCCTTTTTAGCAGCTGCACGGCTGGTCTTCTTGCTTCGTCTTCTCTTCTTGTTTTCGGATTTGGGAACTCCGGAAGGAAGGTTCAGGGAGCCCCTAAATACTAAATTTAGGGGTGGTTACAGGTAGGTAAGGGCAGGGACCAATGGGTCCCTTCCTGGGGTGGGTACACCCCTATTCTGTTCCTCTCCAGTGGGAGGGGGCAGGAGCCTGTCCCTGGTTGGCCAGGTCCCCCATCCTCAAGATGGCGGGGACTCGAGTTTGTGCTTCACCTCGCCTCCCCCACCTTAGGGGTGGAGTTGGCAGAGGTGGGCACAACCCATTTCCTGCTTCTGGTTTTCCCGCCGGTTCTCCCGCCAGGAGTGGGGGTAGAACCAGTGGGGACCAGTTTGCTGGAAGCAGCAAATGGTCTGGGGAAACTCCAAAGGCGGCAGGCCTTTGAAGCTCCCCCTGCCCATCCTGGGGGAGGAGGCTTTGGCACCTCGTCCCGGGATGTGCATTGTTTCAGGCCCCTGAGAGCAGAGGCTCTCGACCCAGGGGTCCAGAAACATGTCTGGTGGTGGCAGCCGGGGCAGCCACTCAGTCCGGACACTGGAGGTCGGGTTGGTTTCAGGGGGCATCTCTAAGATGCCCTCTGGAGTGCGTTTACATTAAATCCCACACTGGCATCAGTGGGGGTTTAATGTGCTGAGAAGTTTGATACCAAACTTCTTAGTCTTCAGTGGGGCCATTATGGTGCTGTGGAGTTCGTAATGACAGACTCCCAGCACCATATACTCTTAATGGCAGCACTGCACTTACAATGCCCAAGAATGGACTTGGGCACTGTAGGGGCACAGGGCTCATGCCTCTATGCCCTCACCACTGGCATAGTGCACCCAGCTAGAGGGGTGGCTGACCTAGGCCAGGGCAGTGGCTTGTAGGCATGGCACACAGGGATGTGAGCCATGTCGACTCTTCACTTTTGTTCTGCACCAAGACACGCAGCCTGCAAAGGCAGTGTGTGTGTGTAAAGGTGCAGGGTCCCTAAGGGTGGCACAACAAGTGCTGCAGCCCTTAGGGGCCTTCCCTGGTCACAGTGCCCTGGGTACCCATGGTACCATTTACCAGGGGCTGACCTGTGGCCAGGGATGTCAATTGGGTGTAGGTATCAATGCAATTTTAGGGAAGGAACACAGGCCCTGGGTACCTGGTTGGCAGGAGCCCAGGGCACACTCAGTCAAAGTACATCAGCCATTCAGCAAAAAGTGGGGGCATACCATGTAAGAAAGATGGCACTTTCTCACACCAACTTCGTAGCTTTTACAAAGCCCTCCACTCCATCTTTGGGCAGCCCGACTCCGCCGGCGCGCCTTCGGGCCCCGCGGACTCGGCTGGGGGTTTTAGGCCTTCAATGCCAGTGGCTTCGGCTCCGGCGCCGCAGGGCCCCCAAGGATCCAGGCCTGGATCCGGATCGGCACCCGTCGAACTTACGACACCTCCTCCGGCGTTGAATCCATTGGCCACACCTCCGCCCCTTCCGATGCCGGTTGTGTCCCCACCCAGCGTCGACCCCGGCCTCCCCCTCGACATGGACACGGAGCCGGACCGGCGCCGACCGGTACTTTTGTACCCTTGTTCTACCCTGGTGTTCCCTATTCCCCGAGTGCCAACCAGAGGAGGTTGAGGAGGACTGGGAGGGGTCTGTGGACCCTCTGGCAGACCAGTTGGAAGAACCGGACTGGAGAGAGGAGTTGGGTGAGGCCAGTGGTCTGGACATTTCTCCAGACCTTGGTATGCTTTCCCTCCCCCCTCCCCCCCCCCCCCCCAACCGTGGCTACGTAGGAGGGAGCCTCTTACGCTATGGTGTTGCGTAGGGCGGCTGAGGCCTTAAACCTTGAGCTTCCTACGGTGGCAGTCAGGACTAACCACCTGACCGAGGTGCTTCAACCGGCAGCTGCCTCTTCGGAGCCCCTGCTGCCGTTCAATGAGGCCCTCGCGGACATTCTTCTGGGCACTTAGTCCAAGCCCAGCACAGGGGCTCCTGTGGATAGGATGATTGCCCGACGCCACCACCCAGCCCTGGGCGACCCCATTGTTCGAGGCATATGAGCTGTAGATTTTATACTTGTGCATAGATCGCCATCTGGTGTTGGGCTCGGATGTTTGCACTTTGTTTTTGTCTTGGAAGAAGTCTTTGTAGTCACGAGGTAGGTGACTCCTCCTTAGGACGATAGTGCGCATGGGCATCGACTCCATCTCCAGATTGTTTTTTTCCGCCATCTGGTTCGGATGTGATTTGCTGCGCTCCGGGTCGGTGTCGTGTTCGAACCCCCTTCGACGCGCAATCCCTTTCCACTCGACGGTATTGTCTCGATCGCGTTTCCTTTTCGACGCGTATCTTAAAAATATATAAAATCCTCGACCTCTATCTTCGGCGCGGGCCGTTAGGCCTATCCGCGCCGACCACGCCAGCAGTCAATGGAAAGGACTCCTTTCAAAAAATGCCCCAGGTGTGGTGCTAAGTTCCCACACACGGAGTTGCACGAGGTTTGTAACCTCTGCCTCTCCCCGGAGCACGAAGACAAGAACTGCGAGGCCTGGTCATCTTTCAGGTCGAAGAAAACCATCCGTGACCGTCGGGCTCGACGTCACGAAATGTCCAGAGGAAGCGGCTCCATTCCGGACATCTTTGGAGCAGATCCCAATCTCCAGCCGGAACAACAAGCTGATGAAGGAGAGATCTCCGTCTCCGAAGCCAATGACTCCGACGTCGAAGACCAGGCAGTCACCCCGGCTCAGTGGTCCGTGAGTACCAAAACCCCTCTCCCAACCAAAACCAAACCTAAGGCACCTTGGGCTCAGGTCGACAACACACTTCAGACGCCCCGCCCTCGGGCCCGGCGATGAAACGAAAAGAAAAGCTTTCCGGCTGGGGATGGAGCCAACCCCATTCCGGTGCCGAAAAATCACCTTTGGCACCGAAGTCCAAAACCAAGGAGGTGCCACGCCCTTCTTCGTTGGCGCCGAAGCCCTCGGCATCGAAACAAACGAAGGACAAACATTCGGAGCCGTAAAAATCTTCGGAGCCGAACAAAACTTCGGAACCGAAAAAACACTCGGAGCCACAAACTCCTATACCGAAAGCTAAAGAGTCCAAGACACCACAGAAAGCTTCAGAGACACGGGCTAAACAACAGTTCGAGGCATATGAGCTGTATATTGTATACTTCAGCATAGATCGCCATCTGGTGTTGTGCTCGGATGTTTGCAGTTTGTTTTTGTCGAAGAAGTCTTTGTTAGTCACGAGATAGGTGACTCCTCCTTATGATGACAGTGCGCATGGGCATCGACTCCATCCCCAGATTGTTTTTTCCGCCATCGGGTTCGGATGTGACTTGCTGCGCTCCGGCTCGGTGTCGTTATCGAAACCCCCTTCAATGCGCAATCACCTACCACTCGACTGTATTGTCTCGATCGCGTTTCCCTTTCTCGACGCATCTTCTACAATCAAAAAAACTTCGACGCAGGCCGTTGGGCCTACCCGCGCCGATCCCGACGGAAGTCGATGGAACGGACTCCCTTCAAGAAATGTCCCCAGTGTGGTGCTAAATTCCCATACTCTGACCTACACCCAGTGTGTAATCTTTGCCTCTCTCCAGAACATCGAGAGGATACCCTTGAGGCTTGTCTATCTTTCAAGTCTAAAAAGACTATTCGTGATCGTCGGGCTCGACGCCACGAAATGTCCAGAGGAAGCGGCTCCATTCCGGACATCTTCCATCCAGGCCCGACAGCCTTCCGGAACAAGCCCAGGAGGAACAGGTCTCAGTGTCCGAAGCAGATGACTCCGACTCCGACGTCGAAGACGCAGACACCCCAGCTCAGCGGACCGTGGGTACCGAGACCCCTGCCCCACCCAAGCCCATACCAAAGGCTCCGGTAACACCTTCGCCACAGGGCCCAGGTCCACACCGGTCGAACATTTCAGATGCCCCGCCCTCGGGCCCGGCTATGAAAAGCAAAGACGAGCCTTCCGGCTCGAGCCAACCACACTCCGGTACCGAAAAACCACCTTCGGCACCGAAGTCCAAGGCCGCCGATATGCCACGCCCTCCTCCATCGGCACCGGAAAACCCTTCAGCGCCGAAACAGCTGAAGGACAAACCCTCGGAGCCCAAGCAAAACGGGAAAACTTCGACACCGAAAACGTCGGAGCCGAAACAATGCTGGGAAAAACCTCCGACGTCTAAACCCCCGAAGCAAAAGACTCCGGAGCCGAAACAACCGACACCGTAGTCTTCGGAGCCAGAAAAGGCTTCTAAACCGGACACTATCCCTATGCCTAAACAGTCTAAGACTCCTCATAGGGAGAAATCTTCGGCACCGAAAAAGAACACCGGCTCCGAAGAACTTTTTGTCCCGGATCCAAACCAGAAAACAATTTATATCCATCCAAAGACTGGTCATATTCTCTCCAAACAACCTACAAAAAGGAAACCGGACCATTTGCAAGATGCACCGGTTCCTGCTAAAAGAATAGACATGGGCACTAACACCTCTCCACCCCCTACACCTCCTACACCTTCTCCTCCACCTATTGATCCCAATCTACTTATCTCTCCAGTACACTCTCCAGAACATACTTTTCCACTCTCACAACCAGAGGATAGTGATAATGGAGATGGGGACGGACATGGGGATGATGATATAATTCCACAAGATATGGATGATAATGATGATCCCCCACAGGAGCCAGATCCATGGAGGGACTACAATACAGATCCTGACTTAAACAACGACCTGGATCTTTATCCCTCTAAGCCATCCCCACCAGACGATAATGTAGGTTTTGCCCAACTAATCAATAGGGCCGCAACATATCACGGGGTAAATTTACATTCAGATCCTGTAGAGGAGGATTTTCTCTTAGAAACTTTTGCTCAGCCACAAAAATCTTCCCACGTCCTACCAATGTTAAAAGGCCTAATTAAACACGCACCAGAAGTGTTTAAGGACCCTGTTAGGGCTAGGGTTCTTAACCCTAGGATAGACAAAAAATACAAAGCGGCTCCCAGTGACCCCACATACATTAAGGGTCAGCTTCCTTTAGATTCCCTTGTAGCCAATGCACGCAAATGGACCAACTCTCAAGGTTCAGGTGACACCCCGGATAAGGAATCCAAATTATTAGACGCATCAGGCAAACGTATAGCATCTCAAGCTGCAAACTATTGGAAAATAGCCAACACACAAGCTCTCTTGGCAAGGTATGATGGGGCCCACTATGATGAGCTGAAGAAGCTCATTCAACATCTACCTGACGAATACAAAGATAAGGCCAATGACCTCATACAGGAAGGCAAATTGATCACATATGCATCAATCAAATGTGCTCTAGACGCAGCAGACACTGCGTCTCGCGCAGTCAATACTAGCGTATTGTTACGCAGGCATGCCTGGCTCAGGATATCTGGATTTAAACAAGAAGTACAAAACAGTATCCTTAATCAGCCCTTCGACCAAGAGCACCTCTTTGGACCTGCAGTGGACACATCTTTAGAAAAGATGAAAAAGGACACGGAAACTGCTAAGTCTATGGGAGCCTTGCAGTTATCTTCTCCTAGAGGCTCCTTTCGACCCTCCTTTTATAGGGGTGGCTCTAAAGCCAACACACCAGAGCACTCATCCTCCAAAAGCCCCAATCAGAGCTCCTTTTCCAAAGGATACTTTAGGGGAGGTTACAGGGGTAACGACAACAAGGGCAGAGGCAGGGGTAATAACACCCGCAGCTCCCCTACCACCAAGCAGTGGCTTCCCTGCGCTTCCCCCCGACCATTCCACACCTGTCGGGGGTCGCCTTTCACAGTTCCTACCTGTCTGGAATTCCATCACTACAGACAAGTGGGTAAGACAAATTATCCAGTATGGTTACTGCCTGGAACTCACACATTCCTCCCAAACACCGTCCAATGTCTACAGAACATTTGACTCTCCTCAAACAAGAGGTTCTCTCTCTTCTACAAAAAATGCAATCGAACCAGTCCCTTTACCCCATCAGGGCACAGGGGTTTACTCACTCTACTTTCTGATTCCAAAAAAGGACGGCTCTCTCAGGCCAATACTAGACCTCTGACCCTTAAACTTCTACATCCAATCAGACCACTTCCATATGGTCACTCTACAACAGGTGCTCCCACTACTTCAACAAGGCGACTTCCTCTCCACTCTGGATCTAAAGGACGCCTACTTTCATATTCCTATTCACCCCTCACACAGAAAGTATCTCAGGTTCATGGTGGACGGACAACATTATCAGTTCAAAGTCCTACCATTCGGGGTAACCACAGCACCCAGAGTCTTCACCAAATGCCTCGCAGTTGTAGCAGCTCATTTAAGAAGGCAACACATCCACGTGTTCCCTTATCTGGACGATTGGCTCATAAAAGCCAAATCTCACCACAGTTGTGTGCAGCACACACACAGAACTATCCATCTACTTCACGACTTAGGTTTCACATTAAACCTCGCCAAGTCTCACCTTCAAACATACAACAGTATCTAGGGGCTACTCTAGACACAGCAAAAGCTCTAGCCTACCCCAATCCAGGCAGGATTCACTCCATGCAGACTCTAATACTACAATTTCGGCCTCAACACTTGTTGCCAGCTCGAGTGTTTATGCAGTTAATTGGGATGATGACTTCTTGCATCCTCATCGTCCCTTATGCAAGACTCCAGATGCGTCCCTTGCAGGAATGCTTAGCACAACAGTGGAACCAGGCTCAAGGTCAGTTGACCGATCTGGTGTTGGTGGACAGCCGCACACCTCTCTCTACAGTGGTGGAATACACAAAACCTTTCCAAAGGGCGGCCGTTCCTCGACCCGGTTCCTCAGATAGTACGAACAGACGCATCGCTCACTGGCTGGGGAGCTCCTCTACAAAATCACACTGTACAGGGACTATGGACCCCTCAACAAAAACAACTCCACATAAATCACCTGGAGTTACTAGCAATATTTTAGCACTAAAATCTTTTCAACTCTTGCTAATAGGCAAAGCTGTCCTAATACGTACAGACAACATGACAGCAATGTATTACATTCAAAAACAGGGAGGAACACACTCCCTCCAACTCTCACACCTAGCGCAAAGTATATGGAGATGGGCTATTCCCCAAAGGATATACCTCCTCGCACAACATCTCCTGGGAGTACACAATCAGATCACGGATCTGCTCAGTCGACAAACACAACACATTCACGAATGGGAACTTCATCATCAAGTTCTTCCATTTTTTCAAATGTGGGGGCACCCAGACATAGATCTGTTCGCCACACATCACAACGCAAAATGCCCAACCTTCGCGTCCAGGTATCCACACCCATTATCCAAAGACAATGCGCTATGGATGAACTGGTCAGGCAAATTTGCTTACGCTTTTCCGCCTCTCCCACTCATTCAGTTATTGGTTCGGAAACTCGAACAGCATTCCCTCGCAATGATCCTAGTTGCTCCAACATGGGCCCGACAATCATGGTTCACAACCCTCTTGGAACCATCAGTAGTTCCGCATCAAAAGCTACACCTCTCACCCAAACTTCTTACACAGAACCATGGAGAAATAAGACATCCAGATCCCAATCAACTCAACCTTGCGATCTGGCTCCTGAGGTCTACCTCAATCTCCCACCAGATTGCATGAACATCATCAAAGAGGCTAGACGTACTACCACAAGAGCATGCTATGCAGCAAAGTGGAAACTATTTGTTGTTTATTGTACAAATAACAAAATCAACCCACTAGATGCTTCCATTCAGAACATTATCTGTTACCTCTTGCATCTACAACAATATAATCTGAAAGAGACACGTTAGTGACAGATTCCTTACCTTAGAATATCCCCAGGCGTCAGGCTGGATCCGGAAAGTTTTTTGCGTAGCAGTACCCTTGCGCGTCGGTAGGCGGCGTCGTGCGGCTCCGCGTCCGTCGTCGGTGTCATGGTCGCCGGGATGACGTCGCGGGCAGTACTTAGACGCCGCCCCTGCGCGCTGACGTCAGTTCTTCTTTTTCCGCGCCAGTAAGCGCAGATCCGGGAAGAGCAGTGCCCTAGTCACTTTTTGACTGTCTTTTTTGTGAATTTTTCACTGTTTCTCCAAACGAGTCTTCACGACTCCTAAGGTGTCGTAGGGATGCCCGGCTTTAAGCCCTGCGAGGCCTGTGCTCGCATGATGTCGATCACGGACCCGCATCTCGAGTGTCTCTTCTGTCTCGGCCGAGACCACGACACGAAGTCGTGCCCTGACTGCCGGAAACTTCATCCAAAGGCTTTGCGAGAGCGGTCTCGAAAGCTGCTCGAGGTCCGGCAGTCGGCTCCGCGCCGCACCAAGCCCCGGTCCCGGGAGAGGTCGAGGGGCCGGACGCAGAGTCCCCACCGTTCGTCGGAATCCAAGTCTTCGCGCTCCTCCGGTAAGTCGAAGCACAAGAAGTCTAAGCGGCGTCATCGCTCTAAGACTTCGCCTCGCCGGTCTCGCGACTCGGCTGAGGCCCCAGTCGGCACCGTCCCCGCGGCCCCGGACATGCCTGTAGAGCCGCCCCCGAATTACCTGTTCTTTCCGGGGTCGGGGGCGACTCAGGCCGAAATACAGGAATTCCTGTCGGCCATGGCCCACCTCTTCGGGCCTTCAGGTCCCTCCGGTGCGCCTTCGGGCCCCGCGGGCCCTGATAGAGTTGCCCCGGCGCCGCCGTCGACTCCGGTCCCGGCGCCGCCTGTCCCACCAGCCTTCATCCCGGCCTCGGCTCCGGCCCCGGCCTCGATCCCGGCTCCGGTGGTGCCGCAACCCACATCGGCGCCAGTTGACCTAACCACGCTGACGCCGATGTCCCCGGTGCCGTTCCTGACGCCGTCCGGGGCTACGGACGACGTCGTTCCCCGGTTCTCTCCGGCTCCGGACATGGAGCCGGACCGACGTCGCCCGACGCCGGTTCCGGCGCCGATGAGACCTTGGGTCCCAAATGTCCCTCCTCCTCCATATTTTGAACAAGAGGAGGACCAGGAGAGCTGGGAGGGGTCTGAGGACCCTCTCACACAACAGTGTGAGTATGATCCGGACTGGGTTGAGGAACTTGGGGATGCCAGTGGTCTAGACACCTCCCCTGACACTGGCATGCTGTCTCCTCCCGTGGCTACGGAGGAGGGGGCAAATTTTGCCTTAGTGTTGCGTAGAGCTGCTGGAGCCTTACATCTCCAGTTGCCTACTGTGGCCGTCAGGACTAACCTCCTGACTGAAGTGCTTCAGCCGGCGGCTTCCTCTTCGGAGACTGTGCTGCCGTTTAATGATGCACTCACTGACGTTCTTTTGGGTACCTGGTCCAAACCCACCACAGGGGCTCCTGTGGATAGGAACGTGGCCCGACGCCATCGCCCTGCTCCGGCCGACCCCCTGTTTCTCTCCCAACATCCCACCCCTGAGAGCTTGGTTGTCCAAGCCTCTGCCTCCCAAACCGCCTTCCCTACCGCCCCTCCGGATAGGGAATCCAAACGCCTGGACCAATTTGGGAAGAAGGCTTTTCTTCCTCCAGTGCTGGCTTGCGGTCCGTCAACACCGCTTGCCTTTTGGGCCGATATACCCACTCCCTGTGGGATTCGGTGGCGGCTGTTTTGCCGCAGTGTTCTGAGGAGGTCCAGACACTGCTTACCCGCGCCATTGCAGAAGGGCGAGATGCGGCTAAATACACCATCCGTTGTGGCCTTGATACCGCCGACTCGCTGGGCAGATCGCTTGCTACGACGGTGGCGCTACGTCGCCACGCCTGGCTGAGGACAACTGGTTTCTCGGGTGATGTCCAGAATACACTCATGGACATGCCCTTTGATGGAGTCGGTCTTTTTGGTTCAAAGGCAGACCATGCGCTGGAGCGGTTTAAGGACTCACGGGCTACAGCCAAGTCCCTGGGCCTTTCTGTTGTACGCCCTCCGCTCAGCTCTGCTTTTCGCCCCTTTCGTGGCCACGGAAGGGGCGCCCAGTCACGTCAGCTGCCCAGCCACCGGCCCGCACAGCAAGCGTCTACGCGTGGCCGAGGACGTGGATACCGCCGTGGCGGTTCGGGCAACCAGCGTGCGGGTCAGGCCACCACCTCCAACCCGTCCGCGGCCTCCAAGCCCTCCTAGTCACTCCTTTCCGGTGCACGGCACGCCAGTAGGGGCAGGGTCCGCCATCACCTTCACCACTGGCGTCCCATCACCTCGGACCGGTGGGTCTTGGACATTGTCCGAAGGGGCTACTCCCTCCCCTTCGAGACCACCCCCCAGCCATGCCACCTCAATTCCGCCGCATGTCAGGGGATCACTTGGTACTTCTACAGAAGGAAGTCACGGCCCTCTTGGCCAAGAGGGCCATCGAGCATGTTCCGACCCCAGAAGTAGGTCGTGGTTGCTACTCCCACTACTTCCTGGTGCCCAAAAAGGACAAGGAGGACATGCGTCCTATCTTGGACCTCCGGAACGTCAATCGCTTCCTCCAGAAGGAGAAGTTCAAGATGCTCACCCTAGCTCAGGTCTTGACTGCCCTCGACCCTGGAGACTGGTTGGTAGCGTTGGACTTGCAGGACGCTTATTTTCACATCCCCGTCCTGCCGGCCCACCGGCGTTACCTGCGGTTCACGGTAGGCCTCGAGCATTTTCAGTTCACCGTGCTCCCCTTTGGCCTTACAAGTGCCCCTCGGGTGTTCACGAAAGTGATGGCGGTGGTCGCAGCTCATCTGCGCCGGGCAGGGGTTCCAGTCTTCCCCTACCTCGACGACTGGTTGCTGAAGGCGGGCTCGTCCCAGGCAGTCGTCTCCCACCTCCAGACTACGGCCGAACTCCTGCACTCGCTGGGGTTCTCCATCAATGTGCCGAAGTCGCATCTGATTCCTTCTCCACAGCTCCTTTTCATCGGAGCAGTTCTGGACACGACGCAGTTTCGGGCCTATCCTCCCGAACGGCGAGTCCGGGATATTCGGGCTATGATTCCGATCTTTCAGCCTTTATCCTGGGTTTCGGTACGGATGACCCTGAGGCTGCTGGGCATCATGGCCTCCTGCATCCTGCTGGTCAATCATGCCAGATGGCATATGCGGGCTCTGCAGTGGGACCTGAAGTTCCAGTGGGCGCAGCACCAGGGCAACCTGTCCGATCACGTCCAGATCTCGGAGGGGACTGCAAACCAATTGCAGTGGTGGCTCTCGAACCGGCAATGGGTCATGGGCAGATCCCTCTCCCTTCCCCAGCCAGAGCACACAGTTGTGACGGACGTGTCCCTTCTGGGATGGGGCGGTCACATGGGAGAGGCGGAGATCAGAGGCCTCTGGTCTCCGGCGGAGTCCCGGCTCCATATCAACCTTCTGGAGCTCCGGGCGATCCGACTTGCACTCAAGGCATTCCTTCCCTCTGTCAAAGGGAAGGTAGTGCAGGTGTTCACAGACAACACCACCGCCATGTGGTACTGCAACAAACAAGGCGGGGTGGGGTCGTGGACCCTTTGTCAGGAGGCTCTGCGCCTCTGGACATGGCTGGAACATCAGGGCATGTTCCTGATGGTTCAACACCTGGCAGGTTCCCTGAACGCCAGGGCGGACGAACTCAGCCGCAGGTGCATGATGGATCACGAATGGCGTCTTCACTCGGAAGTGGCGCAAGGACTCTTTCTACTGCGTGCCCATTCCACCAGGGCAACGGCTGCTACCACGGCTTTGGGCCGCGGTGTTCCGCTGCGGGATATCTGTCAGGCAGCTACGTGGGCCTCGCTGCACACGTTTACAAAGCATTACTGCCTTGACAGTCGGGTCCGGAGGGACGGCTTCTTTGGCCGTTCTGTCCTCCAGGACTTCCTTGTCTGATCTTTGTTCGCAGACCCACCACCGGGGTTGGTATTGCTGGGGTATCTATTCTAAGGTAAGGAATCTGTCACAAACGTGTCTCTTTCAGATGCACAAGTTACTAACTTGTGTAACGATATATCTGTAAGAGACAGTAGTTAGTGACAGATTCCTTACCGCCCCACCCATCCTCCCCGTTCTGCGAACTGATTTCTAGGGTTAAGGACATCCCTTTCAGGGCCCTAGTATTTTTCAGACACCTATGTCAGCTTCTTGCATGGCTCTGCGTTCCTGGCGCGGAAAGTCGTGTACAGAACTGACGTCAGCGCGCAGGGGCGGCGTCTAAGTACTGCCCGCGACGTCATCCCGGCGACCACGACGCCGGACGCGGAGCCGCACGACGCCACCTACCGACGCGCAAGGGTACTGCTACGCAAAAAACTTTCCGGATCCAGCCTGACGCCTGGGGATATTCTAAGGTAAGGAATCTGTCACTAACTACTGTCTCTTACAGATATATCGTTACACAAGTTAGTAACTTGTGCATTTGGCATATACATCTATACGGCTACATCTAGCTGCAATAGCCGCTTACCTCCCAAACAGACAACACCTGTCTTTATTTCGAGTTCCTGCTATCAAAGGATTTATGGAAGGACTTAAAAGAATAATTCCACCTAGAGTTCCACCTTCCCCAGTCAGGAACCTCAATATTGTCCTTACCAGGCTCATGGGTCCCCCATTTGAACCTCTACACAAATGTGAGTTACAGTTCCTCACTTGGAAAGTAGCCTTCCTGGTAGCTATCACATCCCTCAGGAGAGTTAGTGAACTCTAGGCATTAACCATACAAGAACCATTTTTGCACATGCATCATAGCAAAGTGGTTCTTAGGCCTAACCCAAAATTTCTACCCAAGGTAGTTTCTGCCTTCCACCTTAATCAGTCGGTTGAACTCCCAGTTTTTTTTCCCTCAACCAGGCTCGGTGGCAGAACGCGCTCTTCACACGCTAGACGTCAAAAGGGCGTTACTATACTACATAGAAAGAACTAAACCTTTTAGAAAGACTAAACAACTCTTTGTATCTTTCTCCCCACCTCACAAGGGCAATCCCATTTCAAAAACAGGAATTGCAAGATGGATTGTCAAGTGCATACAAATCTGCTATCTCAAAGCTAAACGCACGCTAACCATTCCCCCTAGAGCACACGCAAACTAGGGGCTTCTATGGCATTCTTAGGGAACATTCCCCTAGATGACATCTGCAAAGCAGCAACTTGGTCTACACCGCATACTTTCACTAAACACTATTGTGTAGATGTGCAAGCAAAACAACAAGCTAGTGTGGGCCAGGCTGTATTGAGAACACTTTTTCAGACTACTGCAACGGATACAGGTTGCCACCGCTAAGGAGGGAAACTGCTATATAGTCTATGCTAAAGTATACAATCTACAGCTCATATTCCTCGAACGGAAAATGCTACTTACCAGTATGCATCTGTTCTTGGCATGTAGTTGTATACGCCCACCCACTTCCCCGGATACCTTTATCCGTTGTAGTATTATCTTACTTAGATACATTACACATGGACATCCTTTTCTACTTTCCTACTAACTCCATCATTACCCTTCATGGCGAAAAACAATCTGGGGATGGAGTCGATGCCCATGCGCACTGTCATCATAAGGAGGAGTCACCTATCTCGTGACTAACAAAGACTTCTTCGACAAAAACAAACTGCAAACATCCGAGCCCAACACCAGATGGCGATCTATGCTAAAGTATACAACTCTACAGCTCTACATGCCAAGAACAGATGCATACTGGTAAGTAGCATTTTCCTGCTGACCCTAAATCTTCGGCACTGACAAAGGACATTGTACCCGTACAACAACTTCCAACAGATTTTTCGGATCCGAAACAAAAGACTCTCTACATTGACCCAGAGACTGGCAAAGTTGTCGCCAAACCTCCTAAAAAGAGAAAATTGGACACTTCAGAAGACCCTGAAATACGCATGAAGCAAAAAGCGATGGGCACTAACACTACTCCACCTCTCTCTCCTTCTCCAGCTTATCCAAATCTGCTAATTTCACCAGCACACTCCCCACAACATACATTTTCACATCAACCACAGGATGATGAAGATGACTATAGTGATGAGGGTGGGAATGGAGATCCAGATAAAGATGACGCAGATACCATTCCACACAATCCAGATCCTTGGGATGATTACAACACAGATCCCGACCCACACAATGACCCGGACCTGTATCCCTCTAGGCCATCACCACCAGATGACAATATTGGGTTTGCGCAACTCATTAATAGAGCTGCTCAGTACCACGGGGCACAGTTACACTCTGACCCTTTATAGGAAGACTTTTTACTGGAAACATTTACACCCACACAAGTCCACACACCCTGCCAATGTTAAAAGGCATGTTAAAACATGCACCAGAAGTTTTTAAGGACCCCGTCAGAACCAGGATTCTTAACACCAGAATAGACAAAAAATAAAAGGCAGCTCCCAATGACCCAGTGTACATTAAAGGTCGGGTCCCTCTAGATTCTCTTGTAGTGTCTAATGCACGCAAGAGAGCAAATTCAAAAAGCACAGGCGACACCCCTCCTCCTGATAAGGAATCCAAACTTATAGACGCATCTGGAAAATGCATCGCATCACAAGCTGCAAATCATTGGCGGATTGCCAATGCCCAAGCTTTGTTGGCCAGATATGACAGAGCTCACTATGATGAGCATGAAAAGCTAATGCAACATCTTCCTGACCAATTTAAAGACAAAGCTAATGACCTTATACAGGAGGGAAAATTAATAACAAATATGTCCATCAAATGTGCGCTTGAACCAGCCGATACTGCCTCTCGTGCTATTAATACCAGCGTTTTGTTACGCAGGCACGCTTGGCTCCAAATCTCCGGATTCAAACAGGAAGTGCAGTCCGCTATTCTTAATCAGCCCTTTGACCAAGAGCATCTGTGAGAAAGTGCCATCTTTCTTGCATGGTATGCCCCCACTTTTTGCTGAGATGCTGATGTGCTTTGACTGAGTGTGCCCTGGGCTCCTGCCAACCAGGTACCCAGGGCCTGTGTTCCTTCCCTAAAACTGCATTGATACCTACACCCAATTGGCATCCCTGGCCACAGGTCAGCCCCTGGTAAATGGTACCATGGGTACCCAGGGCACTGTGACCAGGGAAGGCCCCTAAGGGCTGCAGCACTTGTTGTGCCACCCTTAGGGACCCTGTACCTTTACACACACACACTGCCTTTGCAGGCTGCGTGTCTTGGTGCAGAACAAAGCGAAGAGTCGACATGGCACACATCCCTGTGTGCCATGCCTACAAGCCACTGCCCTGGCCTAGGTCAGCCACCCCTCTAGCTGGGTGCACTATGCCAGTGGTGAGGGCATAGCGGCATGAGCCCTGTGCCCCTACAGTGCCCAAGTCCATTCTTGGGCATTGTAAGTGCAGTGCTGCCATTAAGAGTATATGGTGCTGGGAGTCTGTCATTACGAACTCCACAGCACCATAATGGCCCCACTGAAAACTAAGAAGTTTAGTATCAAACTTCTTAGCCCATTAAACCCCCACTGATGCCAGTGTGGGATTTAATGTAAACGCACTCCAGAGGGCATCTTAGAGATGCCCCCTGAAACCAACCCGACCTCCAGTGTCTGGACTGAGTGGCTGCCCAGGCTGCCACCACCAGACATGTTTCTGACCCCTGGGTCGAGAGCCTCTGCTCTCAGGGGCCTGAAAGAATGCGCATCCTGGGGCGAGGTGCCAAAGCCTCCTCCCCCAGGATGGGCAGGGGAGCTTCAAAGGCCTGCCGCCTTTGAGCTTCCCCAGACCACTTGCTGCTTCCAGCAAACTGGTCCCCACTGGTTCTACCCCCACTTCTGGCGGGAGAACCGGCGGGAAAACCAGAGGCTGGAAATGGGTTGTGCCCACCTCTGCCAACTCCACCCCTAAGGTGGGGGAGACGAGGTGAAGCCCAAACTCGAGTCCCCGCCATCTTGAGGATGGGGGGGACCCAGCCAACCAGGGACAGGCTCCTGCCCCCCTCCCACTAGAGAGGAGCAGAATAGGGGGTGTACCCACCCCAGGGACGGGACCCATTAGTCCCTGCCCTTACCTACCTGTACCCACCCCTAAATTTAGTATTTAGGGGCTCCCTGAACCTTCCTTAGTTCCCGAATCCGAAAACAAGAAGAGAAGACGAAGCAAGAAGACCAGCCGTGCAGCTGCTAACAAGGAGGCGACGACAACTGACTTGGCCCCAGCCCTACCGGCCTGTCGACCTCTGAACCTGCTCCTGCGGAACCCCGGTCTCAGCAACCTCAAAACCCCGGAGGACCTGACTTCTGTGCCACAGCCTTCAACCCAGGGACTCCCACGAGCAGTGGTACTGCTCAAAAGAACAAACTACAAAAGACCCAGCCCGGGCACGGAACCGCGAAACCTGCACCCTCTGCACCCGCCGAGCCCGGCCTGTGCCTGAGTGAACCAAGACTCTGAGGACGTCCCCCGGCGATTCCGACCTGGAATCCAGTGCCCAAGGACCCTCCTCGACGACCCAGACGACGCCTGCAGCCTCAGGACAAGGGACCCCTCCAACCGCGACCAGCAGGGGGTAAGATTTCCCGACCTCAAAGACACCCCTGCACCCGGCGCCCCACGGCCCCCTGTGCCCAACTCCTGGGTGTCTACCTATCCTCCAAGACCCCAACTTACCTCCCAAAGTGTTGGTCGCCCCTGAAGAGTCACCGTCCCCGAGCCTGCAGCCTTTTTTCACCGTCCAGGATCTCCATTGGTTAACATTGAGCGCCCAACGGCTCAAAAGCACCCTGCACCCAGCCGCCCGAGTGCCCCTGGAAGTGCAACCTCTACCCTAACCTACTTCCCCATTTGCCCTGGGCAAGTGACCAGGAGCCCAGCTCCCACAGCCGCGTGGACTGCTTGCCAGCAGCCACCAACCCGAGGCCCCCTGCCTGCCATAGGATAACATTGGGCCTACTCCCGCTGCACCCGGCCGCCCCTGTGCCGCTGAGGGTGTAACAACTGTACTTACCAGATACTGGGGGACCCCTGAGTCTATGCCCAGAACCTTAACTCTGCCAGTCGAGTACTTACCCAAAGACCGATAACTCACTTTTCTTCCATAGGGTAACACTGACTGGCTCGCACCGGGAATTTCTTCTAAGTGTGGAGTTTTGGAACTTTAAAATATTCACCTAAAATCAACCGAGTCACGAAAACGAAAATACTCACCTGGCATTAGAAGAGGCCCCAGTGCTGGACCGGGGTGCCCAACACTGGCCCTAAAAAGTAATCCCAACGTTACTTACCGCTAACTCCATTTTCTTCCATAGGGATGCATTGACTGGTTTTCTGTGAAATTTCTTCTAAGTGTCTACTTTTGAAATACTAAAATATTGTTTAAAAATCACAACAGTAACGAATTCCGAACTACTCACCTGCTATCAGGAGAGACGTCAGTACTGCCTCTTTTAGGCTAGTACCAACCATGAAAAGTAATTTTTACCGTACTTACCAGTAACTCGAAATTCCTCTCATAGGATATCATTGCCTGCTTTTGTTGAAAAAGTTTCTAAGTGTCGATTTCTGCATTTTACAAATATTCTTTAAAAATCGTGCCAATGATACAAACGTAATTACTTACCTGTTTTAGCTAGATACCCCAGTGCTGAACCCGAGAACCCAGCACTGGATTACAAAAGTAACGTAAACCTGCTTTGCTTGCAAACTGCATTTCCTTCCATAGGATAACATTGGTAATTTTACCCAGAAAAGTTTCTAAGTGTCGACTTTTGAAATACAGTAATATTCCTCAAAAATCACTACAATAACCAAAACGCTTTTTCTTACCTGTTTCCAGGAAGTGTCCCAGGACTGAATCCAGGATCCAGTCCTGTGGTTAGAAACGTAACCTACAAAGTCATTAATTGTAATTAATCACAATTTTCCATTAAGCTCAATGTTGCATTGTATTTGACCCTGTGTTGCCTCTTGCACCACCTGTGATTATTACCACCAACAAGTCTATTGCCTATTTGTAAGGTGGCTAACCAGAACATCTCATACTGAGAAAGTATATTTTGACCCTATTGTTGGTTCTAAAATAAAACAAGCATATATTTTTTTTATATACAAACCATTGGCCTAGAGTTCAGTTCTTGAGTGTGTGGCTTCATTTGCTGACTGAGTGTGTACAACAAATGCTTTACACTGTCCTCTGATACTGCCTTACTGCTCGACCCAGCTACCACTTTAGAGAGTAAGGTTATATCTAACTTTAGCCTCTGCCAAACCTCTGGGGACTGGGGACTCTGTGCACACTGAACCTTACTTTGGTGCAGTATATACAGAGCCACTTTCCTACAGCATCATTTTGGGCCCACAGTAGATACATTTTTAGAGAAGATAAAAAAAGGATACGGAGACTGCCAAGGCCATGGGGGCCTTGCAAACCCCTAGAGGTTCATTTCGTCGCTCCTTTTACAGGGCTGGCTCCAAAACTATTGGCTCGGAGCATCCCTCTTCTTCCTATAAGAGCCCCAATCAAAACAATTCCTTCAGAGGATACTTTCGTGGAGGGTACAGAGGCAACAATGGTAAGGGAAGAGGTCGTGTTAACAATACCCACAACTCCCCTACCACCAAGCAGTGACTTCTCTTCACTTCCCCCCGATCATCCCACTCCTGTCGGGGAACGCCTCTCACAGTTCCTACCTGTCTGGAATTCTATCACAACAGACAAGTGGGTAAGACAAATTATCCAGTATGGTTATTGCCTGGAACTCCCCTCCTCTCCCCCAAATATCCCTCCCAGACAACGTCCAATGTCTTCAGAGCATCTGACTCTTCTAAAACAAGAGGTTTTGCAGCGTGAATCTTTCTGGATTTACTATGCTGTGCATTATTCCGCCATCTCGTGGTTGGGTCCGGATTCGTAGTCTTTTCTTTGTTTTTGTGGTTTTTTTTGTTTTTTTTGTTGGCCCAGGTGGGCGGCGACGCCCCACCATTTGGTGTCTTCGGTGACGTCGTCGCGCTTCCGGCGGAAGCTCCCACCTTTGGTAGCCATCTTCAGATTCTTTTTTCCGCCGTGGGGTCTGGATCGTTGCCGAGAAGTTCCAGAAAGTTTGGACGAAGAATCTCAAAGTCGAAATTTCATCACAGAAGATGTACTCCTGAGACACCGGACGACGACACTAGTACCGGAGAAGGACGACGAGGTAGAAGGTCCACGACCGAAATCTCGACGCCTACAGAGAATGCGCTCACAGGGGGCTCCCTAAGCGCGGTTATGGACAAGACTCCGTTCAAGTTCTGCAGAAATTGCCACCACAAATACGCCCAAAAAGACCAGCACCCAGTCTGCAACCTCTGCTTGCCGCTCGACCACGCCAGCGAAGACTGCAACGCGTGCTCGGCGTTCACCCCGAAGACCCTCCGGTGTGAGAGACAGACAGAGAAGGGCGAACTACAGCATGCAGGGCCAGGGACCAGCACCATCTCTCCGAGACCTGGGTCTCTCGAGCGGAGAGGAGGACAACATCGCAGAGGGACCAGAGGACTGCGCTGTCGTCGAAATCGAAAAGAAAACGTCGAAGGAGGTAAGGGAGTCGTCGACCCCAAAACACCAAAGCGACGCTCGAAAGAGTGAAGCCAGAATCCCTAGCGACACTCCGAGAAGTGTAGCAAAGTCCTCGAAGGGAGCGTTGCCGCCGAAACACTCGACGAAAGCAACAGCACCAAGGGACAAACAGCCGAGCGGATCCTTGGACAAGGACTCTCAATCGGCGAAAGCCTCCGAAAAACGAAGGCGTCGAAGGTCGTCCCCGAAAAGGAAACCTCGACACCGAGAAAGGAAGGCCCGGCGTCTGTTTCGACGACCGCGACCACGAAGAGAGGCACTGCACCACTCGACGCCGAAAAGGTCCACGAGATGGCGAAAAAGAAGAGGAGGCTCGAGGCAGAGATGGCGAGCATCCTGCAACGCAAAAAGACTTCGACGAGAAGATGAAACAATACGCTATTCCGTCGAAGCAAGCCCACGAGGCAGTCGAGGAGTTCGAGGCCGAAGTCGTCGAGACCCCGGGGACACCCGAACAGCTCGAAGACCAGGACGAGGAATACTACTACTTCGAGGCCGAAGGCGAAGAAGAGATGCTGTCTTACAGGGACTCGGCGTCCTCTGAAGTACAAGACCTAGACTGGCAAGACCTCGACACAGAGTCACCAGAAGAAGGGGTAGACACTTACCCCTCGAGACCTTCGCCGCCAGACGACATCGGAGTCTACAATGAGGTCGTGCAGAAGGCTGCAAAGACTTATGGGGTCGAAATGCAGGAGGAAAAAACAAAAGCAGGTTTCCTCTTCGAAACCCTGCTCCCCCAACAGACAAGGAGCCAATTTCTACCCATGTTACCTGGCGTTCTCGACCAGGGAAGGGAGGCCTTCAGGGAACCAGCAATCTGCAAGGCGGTTACCCCGAGGAGCGAAAAGAAGTATAAGCACTCCACAAAAGATCCTGCATACATACAGGGGTCTGTACCAGCAGACTCCATTATCGCTGCAACAGCCAGGAAGAGGGCCGGTGTGCCCACCAACACAGGCCCACCTCCAGACAAGGAGAGCAAAAGAATAGGCCTCACAGGACGTAAGGTGGAGAGGAACGCAGCCATACACTGGCGTATCGCCAACTCCAACGCCCTCATCAGCAGGCATGCATACCAGCATTGGGCAGAAATGAGCCAGCTCATTAAGCACCTGCCAGAAGAACACCAACAAAGGGCCAATTACCTAGCGGAAGAAGGCAAGGCCATCGCGAACACTTGCCTAAAGTCAGCCTTGGACGCAGCAGAGAACTCCAGCAGGCAAATGATGATAGGGATGACTGAGAGGAGACACGCATGGCTCAGGATCTCCGGCTTCAAACCAGAAGTACAGAGCAACATCATCAACACACCGTTCGACGGTGAGAAACTGTTTGGAGCAACAGTTGACAACAAATTAACACAACTAAAGACGGACAACGAAACTGCAAGGTCCATGGGAGCGCTGCAGTTCAGGGGAATGAGAAGAGGGAACCCCTCAAGGCGAGCCAGTGGTAGAGGAGGCAATGCACCTACCACTTCACACCAATCACAACAACAAGGGTACCAAGGGAACAACCAGGGCCAAAACCTGCAGGGACAACAGCAGCAGAATTGGCAGTACCAACCCAGAGGACGGTCCTTTCGAGGGCGCGGGTACGGACGGGGACAGGCCCGAAGAGGGGCCAGCAGCCCGCCTCAAAGTGACTCCACACACAGAACAAGCCCCCCACCGTTAACACCAAGGTTGAGGGGAAGTCCGCAAAAGGAAGAGATAAAGAGCAGAAGCACACAGCAAATAACCACCGAGCATACGACACCAGTGGGAGGAAGAATAGGAAAATTTCTCACACAATGGAGGAAAATTACCACGGACAAATGGATACTAAACACCATACAGCACGGGTACTGCATAGACCTCCAAAAACACCCGCCAGGGAGAAGACCAAGACATCGGTCAATACCCGCAAGAGAACTAGCCCTCCTCCGCCTAGAAGCAGAGGAACTGCTACAAAAAAGAGCAATAGAGCCAGTTCCAAACAACGAAAGGAACAAGGGAATATACTCAACGTACTTCCTAGTGCCAAAGGTAGATGATACACTAAGACCAATACTGGACCTCAGATTCCTGAACAAGTTCGTAAAAACTCAAAAATTCAAGATGACTTCACTTCAGGAAGTAATACCCCAAATCCAAGAAGGGGATTACATGGCGACCTTAGACCTAAAAGATGCATACCTGCACATACCCGTCAACCGCAAACACAAACGGCTATTAAGATTCGTGATAGGCCACGATCACTACCAGTTCACAGTGCTAGCCTTCGGACTAAAGTCCGCACCAAGAGTGTTCACGAAATGCCTAGCAGCAGCTGCAGCGCACCTTCGGAGAAGGAGCATACATGTATACCCCTACCTCGACGACTGGCTGGTAAAAGCAGGATCATACAGACTCTGCAAAAAACACATCAAACAAGTCATAGAAACACTGTCCACATTAGGTTTCTCAATACATTGGGAAAAATCGTCAACAGAACCCCAACAAATCAAGATATTCTTGGGGGCACAAATAGACAGCACACAGTCCAAGGTGTTCCCCAGCGACAAGAGAAGTATAGCGCTCCTGAGGGAAACACGTCATTACCGCAAGGGGCAAGTTCTGACAGTGAGGACGGTGAGCAGGCTAATGGGAATGATGGCATCATGCATCCACCTTGTCCCGCATATCAGACTGCACATGAGACCGTTCCAGGAATGGATACAACAGCAATGGTCACAAGCCACAGGGAGTTGGGAAGATCTAGTGGTTGTCACACACGCAGTGCAGAAAGAAATAGCGTGGTGGAAAGAAGAGAACATATTACAAGGGAAGCCATTCACACAGCCAACTCCAACAGTGACCATCACAACAGACGCCTCACAGCAGGGCTGGGGCGCGCACATGACCAGACTCCGCGTCAGGGGGCTCTGGTCACAACAAGATGCAGTGAAACGCATCAACTACCTAGAACTCAAAACTGTGTTCCTAGCCTTAAAAGCCTTTCAAAAGCAGCTTTACGGCCAGCGAGTGCTGATACAAACAGACAACACAACTGCAATGTTCTACATCAACAAGCAAGGTGGGACACAATCAGCACCGCTGTCAAGTCTGGCACAACAGATCTGGAGATGGGCCATCCCTCTAAGGATAGACCTGCTAGCAATACACCTCCCAGGAATAGACAATGTAGAAGCAGACCGACTCAGCAGGCAGACGTCTGCATCCCACGAATGGGAACTGAACCAACAGGAGGTGCAGCAACTGTTCCAAAAGTGGGGAACACCACGGATAGACCTCTTTGCAACACCCCAGAATGCAAAATGCCAACATTACGCATCCAGACAGCCGGACCAAAGGTCCCTAGGGAATGCCCTATGGATAAGTTGGTCGAACGAATTTGCTTACGCTTTTCCCCCGATACCACTGTTACACAAAGTACTCAGCAAATGCAGGAACAGCAGCATGACACTCATACTGGTGGCACCTCAGTGGGCCAGACAAACATGGTTCTCACAGATAATGGAAATGGCGCAGGAACCAGCACACAGGTTCAGCAGAAGGAAAGACCTCCTGACAATGCAAGACGGAAAAGTGCTCCACCCAGAACCAGAGAGCCTCAGCCTAGCAGCATGGCTCCTGAGGACCTAGAATTCGCACACCTCAAACTACCTCCAAGCACCATGGCAGTACTCAGAGAAGCAAGGAGACCCACTACAAGAAAATGCTACATTGCAAAGTGGAAAAGGTTCTCACAATGGTGCATTACAGAGGGACTGCAACGAAAAGTCACAAAAGAATCAACAGTACTGCGATACTTAACACACCTACTACAAAGCGGGCTGAGCTACTCGTCACTAAGGGTTCACCTAGCAGCCATAGTGGCCTACACCAGGGAGAAGCGGTGAAAAGCTTCTTCACCTCCCAAGTGGTCAAAAGATTCCTGGAAGGGGCTAAAAGAATAGCCCCCCTAAAAGGATGCCAGCCCCAAGCTGGAACCTCAACACTGTACTGACACAGTTGATGAAATCACCATTTGAACCCATACACAAGATCACACTGCACATGCTCACACTAAAAACGGCTTTCTTAGTGGCTATCACGTCACTGCGAAGAGTCAGTGAACTACAGGCTCTCACACTACAAGAGCCCTACTTGCAAATACACAAGGACAGAATTGTCATGAGGACGGACCCACACTTCCTGCCAAAGGTGGTGTCGCGGTTCCATATCAATCAAACAATACAGATACCAAGTTTCTTCCAGAAACCTTCAACACCCTCAGAAAAGGCGCTACACACGCTAGACGCCAGAAGGGCAGTGATGCACTACATAGAAAGGACGAAGGAATGCAGGAAAACAAAACAACTCTTCGTTTCCTTCGCAAGCAGTTTCCTGTGACGACCAGTAACAAAAAATACCATTGCACGGTGGATTGCACAAGCAATACAACTCTGCCACAAGCAGGCAGGACAAGAGTTACAAGGAGCCGCCCAGGCTCACTCAACAAGGAAAAAGGGAGCAACGGTTGCGTTCCTAGCGAACACACCTATACAAGACATTTGCCAAGCGGCAACATGGTCTTCCGTGCACACGTTCACCAAACACTACTGTGTTGATATCCAAATGAACAAAGAGGCACAAGTAGGATAGAAGGTCTTACAGCACATTTTCAGCAACCAATGCTCATCTTCCACCCAACCACCGCAATAACAAAACCGCTACTAAGTCTATGCACAGCATAGTGAATCCAGAAAGATTCACGCTGCAAAACGAATAGTTTCTTACCTGTCGGTGTAGTTTTGCAGCTTGAAGACTTTCTGGATTCACTAGCGATCCCACCCGCCTCCGCCAGGAAGATAACATAGGAGGTTAAGGGTACAACTGAACTACATACAAGGTTAAAGGGATCAAAGAATAATTGAAGGATTAAAGGTTAAAGACATAGACAACAAAAAACTGTAAGAGGAAAAGAAAAAAGAATCCGAAGATGGCTACCAAAGGTGGGAGCTTCCGCCGGAAGCGCGACGACGTCACCGAAGACACCAAATGGTGGGGCGTCGCCGCCCACCTGGGCCAACAAAAAAAAAAAAAAAAACAAAGAAAAGACTACGAATCCGGACCCAACCACGAGATGGCGGAATAATGCACAGCATAGTGAATCCAGAAAGTCTTCAAGCTGCAAAACTACACCGACAGGTAAGAAACTATTCGTTCTCTCTCTATTACAAAAACATGCAATAGAACCAGTCCCCTTGCCTCATCAAGGCACAGGGGTTTACTCCCTCTACTTTCTAATCCCAAAAAAGGACGGCTCTCTCAGGCCAATACTGGACCTCAGACCGTTAAACCTCTACATTCAGTCAGACCACTTCCACATGGTCACTCTCCAACAGGTGCTCCCACTGCTTCAACAAGGCGACTTTCTCTCCACTCTAGATCTAAAGGACGCCTACTTCCATATTCCCATTCACCCCGCTCACAGGAAATATCTCAGGTTCGTGGTAGATGGTCAACACTACCAATTCAAGGTCCTCCCATTCGGGGTGACTACAGCACCCAGAGTTTTCACCAAGTGTCTCGCAGTAGTTGCGGCCCACTTACGAAGACAACACATTCACGTGTTCCCTTATCTGGACGACTGGCTCATAAAAGCCAAGTCACACAGCAGCTGTGTACAACACACACACACACACACACAACAATCCAGCTGCTTCACAACTTGGGATTCACGGTGAATCTCACCAAATCCCACCTCCAACCGTCCAACACACAACAATACCTTGGTGCTACAGTAGACACTTCAAAAGCTTTAGCATACCCCAACACTCTCAGGATAAGCAGTATGCAAGCTCTAATATCCAAATTTCAGCCTCAACACTCATTTCCAGCTCGAGTGTTCATGCAGTTGATCGGGATGATGGCCTCTTGCTTTCTCATCGTCCCTTATGCAAGACTCCAAATGCGTCCCTTACAGGAGTGTTTGGCACGTCAGTGGAACCAGGCTCAAGGTCCGCTAACAGATCTGGTATTGGTGGACAGCCACACACATCGCTCTCTGCAGTGGTGGAACCCACAAAACCTTTCCAAAGGGCGGCCGTTCCTTGACCCGGTTCCACAGATAGTGCTAACAGCAGACGCATCGCTCACCGGCTGAGGAGCTCGTCTTCAGAACCATACCATCCAGGGTATATGGACCCCTCGGCAAAAACACCACATAAATTATCTGGAACTACTGGCAATTTTTCTAGCACTAAAATCCTTTCAACTCCATCTAGTAGGCAAAGCTGTCCTAGTCCATACAACATGACAGCAATGTACTACATACAGAAACAAGGGGGGACACTCTCTACAGCTTTCACACCTAGCTCAAAGCATATGGAGATGGGCCATTCCGTAAAACATATATCTTCTTGCAGAACACCTCCCAGGGGTACACAATCTGATTGCAGATCTGCTGTGTCGTCAAACACAGCAGATCCACGAATGGGAACTTCATCCTCAAGTTCTTCTTCCATTCTTTCACAAGTGGGGCCAGCCAGAAATAGATTTGTTCGCCACACATCAAAACACAAAATGCCCAAGCTTCGCGTCCAGGTATCCACACCCATTGTCCAAAGGCAATGCGCTATGGATGAACTGGTCAGACAAATTTGCTTACGCTTTTCCGCCTCTCCCACTAATTCCGTTAGTGGTTCGGAAGCTCAAACAGCATTCCCTCACAATGATCCTGGTTGCTCCAACATGGGCCCGAAAAACCATGGTTCACAACCCTCTTGGAACTATCAGTAGTTCCTCATCAAAAACTGCGCTTCTCACCAAAGCTTCTCTCTCGGAACCATGGAGAGATAAGGCATCCAGATCCCAATCAACTCAATCTTGCGATCTGGCTCCTGAAGTCTTAGTTCGGTTACCTCAATCTCCCACCAGACTGCATGAACATCATTAAAGAAGCTAGACGTCCTACCACCAGAGCATGTTACGCTGCAAAGTGGAAACTATTTGTAATTTACTGTACAAATAACAAAATCAATTCACTAGATGCTTCTATTCAAAACATTATCTCCTACACCTACAACAATGTAACCTAGCATATACATCCATAAGACTACATCTCGCTGCAATAGCAGCTTATCTCCAAAACAGACAACACTTGTCTTTGTTTAGAGTACCAGCTATTAAAGCATTTATGGAAGGACTTAAAAGAATAATTCCACCTAGAGCTCCACCCTCTCCAGTATGGAATTTAAATATTGTTCTTACTAGACTCATGGGTCCCCCTTTTGAACCTCTGCACAAATGCGAACTACAGTTCCTCACTTGGAAAGTAGCCTTCCTAGTCGCGATCACATCTCTCAGAAGAGTTGGTGAACTCCAGGCATTAACCATACAAGAACCATTTTTACAAATCCATCATAACAAAGTGGTTCTTAGGCCTAACCCAAAATTTTTACCTAAAGCCTTCCATCTTAACCAGTCTGTTGAACTCCCAGTTTTTTTCCCACAACCAGACTCGGTGGCAGAACGGGCTCTTCACACGTTAGACGTTAAAAGAGCAATACTTTACTACATTGAAAGGACAAAATCCTTTAGGAAAACTAAACAACTCTTTGTGGCTTTCTCCCCACCTCATAAGGGCAATCCCATTTCCAAAGCAGGTATTGCAAGGTGGATTGTTAAATGCGTCCAAATATGCTATCTTAAAGCCAAACGCACACTAACCATTCCCCCTAGAGCTCATTCCACATGCAAACTAGGGGCTTCTATGGCATTCTTAGGGAACATTCCCCTAGATGATATCTGCAAAGCAGCAACTTGGTCTACACCACACACTTTCACAAAACACTATTGTGTAGATGTGCAAGCAAAACAACAAGCTAGTGTGGGCCAGGCTGTATTAAGAACACTTTTTCAAACCACTGCAACAGATACAGGTAGCCACCGCTAAGGAGGTAACTGCTGTATAGTCTATGCACAAGTTTACGATCTACAGCTCATATGCCTCGAACGGAAAGTGCTACTTACCAGTATGCATCTGTTCTTGGCATGTAGAGCTGTAGATTCGTATACGCCCACCCGCCTCCCCGGATACCTCTATCTGTTCCACTACTATCTTACTTAGATACATTACACATGGACATCTTTTATATTTCTTACTAACCCCATCATAACCCTCCATGGCAAAACAATCTGGAGATGGAGTCGATGCCCATGCGCACTATCGTCCTAAAGAGGAGTCACCTACCTCGTGACTACAAAGACTCCTTCCAAGACAAAAACAGTGCAAACATCCGAGCCCAACACCAGATGGCAATCTATGCACAAGTATACGAGTCTACAGCTCTACATGCCAAGAACAGATGCATACTGGTAAGTAGCATTTTCCTTCCTCTCCCAACACCCTACCCCCGAGAGCTTTGTGGTCCAAGCCTCTACTTCCAAGGGCGCATTCCCTACCGCTCCACCTGATAGGGAATCCAAGAAGCTGGATCACCTTGGGAAGATGATGTTTTCTTCCGCCAGCTTAGGGCTGCGGTCGGTGAACACTGCATGTCTCTCGGGCTGTTACACCCACTCTGTGTGGGACACTGTCGCGCAGGTGCTGCCACAGTGCCCGGAGGAGGCCCGGGCCGTGCTCTCCCGTGCAGTTGCCGAGGGGAGAGATGCAGCGAAGTTCGCCATACACTGTGGGCTGGACACCGCCGACTCGCTAGGCAGGACGATTTCAACGTCGGTAGCCCTACGACGCTATGCCTGGCTGAGGTCCACTGGCTTTTCGGGCGAAGTCCAATCAACTCTTTTGGACATGCCCTTTGATGGCCGTTGCTTGTTTGGCGACAAAGCGGACAATGCGCTCTAGCACTTTAAGGATTCTAGGGCTACGGCCAGATCCTTGGGCCTCGCTACCACCTATTGCCCTGCGCAGTCTGCTTTTTTCCCCTTTTGTGGCTACGGAAGGGGTGCCCCTCCACGTTACACCCAGAGCCACAGGCCTGCGCAAACTGTTCAGCCTCTGCGTGGCCGGGGTCGTGGGACCCAGCGTCGTGGGTCAGGGGGCCAGCGAGTGGGCCAGTCCACCAGTGCCCCCTCTTCAGCAGCCTCTAAACCTTCCTAGTCCGACCCTCCAGGACCACCAGTTGGTGGCAGGATTCGCCATCACCTCCCCCACTGGCAGAACATCACGTCGGACAGGTGGGTTTTGCAGATAGTCCGAAGGGGCTACTCCTTCCCCTTCGAGACTTCCCCTCCATCCATGCCACCTACATTCCATCGCATATCGGAGGATCACTTGGCCCTTCTCCGCCAGGAAGTTACGGCTCTCTTGGCCAAGGGAGCCATCGAGCGCGTCCCTGTGCCAGAAGTAGGTCGTGGTTGCTACTCCCACTACTTTCTGGTACCCAAGAAGTGCAAAGGCCTGCGTCCTATCTTAGATCTCAGGGACGTCAACCGTTTCCTCCGGAAGGAGAAGTTCAAGATGTTGACATTGGCTCAGGTTCGGTCTGCTCTAGACCCTGGAGACTGGATGGGAGCGTTGGACTTGCAGGATGCTTATTTCCACATCCCCGTCCTGCCGGCCCACAGGCGTTACCCACGGTTCAGGGTAAGCCACGAGCATTTTTAGTTTACCGTGCTCCCCTTCGGCCTTACCAGCGCCCCTCGGGTGTTCATGAAAGTGATGGCGGTGGTTGCAGCTCATCTGCGCAGATCAGGGGTTCTAGTCTTCCCCTATCTTGACGACTGGCTGTTAAAGGCGGGCTCGCCCCAGGCTGTTGTCTCCCACCTCCAGACTATGGCGGACCTCCTGCATTCGCTGGGGTTTACTATCAACGTGCTGAAGTCGCACCTGATTCCCTCCCAGAAGCTCCTTTTCATCGGAGCGGTTCTGGATACAACGCATTTTCGGGCTTATCCTCCCAAACAGCGAGTCCGGGATATTCGGCTTATGATTCCGGTCTTTCAGCCTCTATCCCGGGTTTCGGTCAGAATGACCCTGAGGCTGCTGAGCCTCATGGCCTCCTGCATCCTGCTGGTGGAATATGCCACCTGGCATATTCGGGCTCTGCAGTGGGACCTGAAGTTCCAGTGGGAACAGCATCAGGGGAATCTTTCCGATTGCATCCAGATCTCGGCTGGCACTGCACGCCAATTGCAGTGGTGACTAACGAACCAGGATTGGGTCAACGGCAGATCCCTCTCCCTTCCCCAACCAGAGTTGACAGTGGTGACAGATGCATCACTTCTGGGGTGGGGCGGCCTCATGGGAGGCGGAGATCAGAGGCCTCTGGTCTCCGGCGGAGTCCGGGCTCCACATCAACCTTCAGTAGCTTCGGGCGATTTGTTGTGCACTGAAAGCATTCCTTCCTTCTGTCAAAGGAAGGGTAGTACAGGTGTTCATGGACAACACCACCGCCATGTGGTGCTGCAACAAACAGGGCGGGGTGTGGTCGTGGACCCTATGTCAAGAGGCTATCTGCCTTTGGACATGGCTGGAACATCAGGGCATATCCCTGGTGGTTCAACATCTGGCAGGTTCACTGAACGCCAGGGCGGATGAACTCAGCCGCAGGTGCATGATGGATCACGAATGGCGTCTTCACTCGGAGGTGGTGCGAGGTCTCTTTCAGCAGTGGGGAGAGCCTTGGTTAGATCTATTCGCCACCAAAGAGACCGCGCAATGTCAGCAGTTCTGCGCGTTGGAATTTCCAAGGCGCACTCGCTAGGCGACGCTTTTTGTCGCGAGTGGAGTTGCGATCTTCTATATGCCTTTCCGCCTATACCACTTCTACCCAGAGTGCTGAAGAAGATCAAGCGCGACCGGGCCCAAGTCATTCTTGTGGCTCCGGACTGGGCATCCTGAGGTATCCTGAGCTGTTGAACATGGCCATCGATCCTCCGATCAGACTGCCTCTTCGGGAGGATCTTCTGTCGCAGCAGCAGGGGACGGTCCTCCACCTGAACCTGTCCAGCCTCCACCTCCTTGCATGGAGGTTGAGCAGCGACCGTTGACAGCTTTCGACCTTCCTCCCAAAGTCTGTAACGTTATCTTGTCAGCCAGGCGTCCCTCCACCAAAACGGTATACGCCTGTAGATGGAACAAATTTGTGGCATGGTGCACAGCAAAGGCTGTGGATCCCCTTTCTGCCCCTCTTTCAGAGGTTCTCCTCTTCATTCTTTCTGTGGCCCAGCAGGGCTCTGCTCTGGCCACTCTTAAAGGCTATCTTTTGGCCATTTTGGCCTTTCTTCGCCTTCCTGATCAGCCTTCTCTTTTCAAGTCCCCTATTGTAAATCGCTTCCTTAAGGGCATTACTCACCTGTTTCCTCCTATTCCTTTCGTAATGCCCCAGTGGGACTTGAACCTTGTTCTGACTTACCTTATGTGCACACCTTTCGAGCCTCTACATAAATTGTCCTCTCAGGCTTTTGACCCTCAAAACTGCCTTTCTGGTTGTCATCACCTCTGCTCGCAGGGTGAGTGAGCTTCAGGCTCTTTCTTCAAAACCTCCTTTCCTGGCTGTTCATCCGGACAAGGTTGTCCTTAGCACTAGGCCTTCCTTTCTTCCCAAAGTGTTTACCTCTTTCCACATAGGACAGACCATCACTTTGCCCACCTTCTTCCCGCCCGCATCCTTCTAAAGAGGAGAGGCTCCACCGTCTGGATCCAAAACGTGCGCTTTCCTTTTATCTCGATCGCACAAGACAATTCCGGGTGGATGATCAGTTCTTTGTTGGCTATGTGGGCGCCAAGAAAGGTCGGGCCATGCAAAAGCGGACCATCTCTCGATGGGTCGTTCTTTGCATCAAAATTTGCTATTCTTTGGCGAAAAAGGAACCTCATGTAGGGTTGCGCGCCCATTCCACCAGGGCAACGGCAGCCACTACGGCTTTGGGACGTGGAGTCCCCCTTCATGACATACTGCCTGGACAGCCAAGTCCGGAGAGACGGCTTCTTTGGCTGTTCAGTTCTCCAGGACTTTCTGGTGTGAACTTAGTTCGCAGACCCACCTCTGGGGTTGGTATTGCTGGGGTATCTATTCTAAGGTGAGGAATCCATAACTAATAGTCTCTTTCAGATGAACAAGGTACTTACCTTCGGTAACGGTATATCTATAAGAGACATACATTAGTTATGGATTCCTCACCGCCCCACCCATCCTCCCCGTTCTGCGAACTGACTTCAGGGGTAAGGGACTCCCTTTCAGGGCCCTAGTTTTGTGCACCAGCGGTCAGTGTCTTCCATGGCTCTGCGCTTCTTGCGTGTAATGGTGTGTAAAGAACTGACATCAGCGGGCAGTGGCGGCGTCTAAGTAGATACCGCGACGTCATTCCGGCAATCAAGACGCCTACGACGAACGCGGAGTTGACCGATACCACCTACCGACGTGCAGGGGTACTGCTGAAAAAAAATTCTCCTGATCCAGTCTGACGCCGGGGGGGGGGGGTAATTCTAAGGTGAGGAATCCATAACTAATGTATGTCTCTTACAGATATATCGTTACCGAAGGTAAGTAACTTGTTCCTTTAAGCTTTTTTATACTCTATATTCATCCGTACCCTCTGTACGGGAAAACAATCTCAACTATGGAGTCGATGTTCATCCGCAGTGCTAACTAAGGGAGGCGTCACTATACCTCGCGACTCGAAAGACTTCTTAGAACAAAAACAAGTTGTACATGTCCAAGCCCAACACTAGATGGCATGAGTATGCACAGCATGTGAATCTGATGCACAATATGGCATGAACAGATGTCTACAGGGTAACTAATCTATTCCTTCTATTTCCAAATCCTGCCTGACAATATTTTAGCACAGTCTAACCACTGTGGTGAATGCAAGATCTGCCTAGAGGTCTATGTTGAAGGCTGGTGACTGTCCACTTTGCCCACATTCGGGTTCCATTTGAACAGTACAAGCTCCAGTTAAGTGTTTGAGAGCTATGTCATTGCCCTGGGAACTTGCAGACTTTCCTCTGGTCATTTTGTGTACTTCCACCTCCATAATGTGCAGAAAGCAGTTGGGTCCTGCTAACTTCACAGTAACGTCTGTTGAGAAGTGGGCCAGTCTGCAGTACCCTGTGGAGGTCTTCTGGTGTCATGAACTGAAAAGCCCAGACTTAGTTCTGATGTTTCCTGTGCCTGGGAAGCTCTGTTCTGTTCTAGAAAAGACAACTTAAAACTAGCTGTGCAGACCTATTGATGCTACCTATAATTCATATTGTATTGTTGAGGTGTCATTTCTACGCTTTCAAGCTATGTTGGTCTCCCCTTGGATGTATTTGACTCTGTTGTTAGAGGTGTTTGTTGATCACACAAGCTGTAGTAGGTGCCCTTGTGTTACCTTTGATCCCCTATTAGGGTAGATCGTATTCTTTCTAATAGTGCATTTGATGATGCCTTGTGGTAGAGTACTTTATGCTCTGCTGATGTATTGCAATGTCTCTGCTGTATAGTCTTTGGTGTCCCTTCAGTGGGGTACACAGTGAGCTATAGTGCCCAGCACGGTATTTAAGGTCACGCCAGAGGTGCTACAGCAGGTTTGCTGTTCCCAGATTATTTACTGTTTTTGTTTGTCCTTTGATTTCAGAACCTATCGCGGGAACAAGCAGACTACTGCATCTCACACATGAAGCCCTACACAGACAGCAAGGGTCGCGAACTACCCTCTGCCTTCGACTACATCGAATTCACACGATCCTTGTTTGTGAACTGAACTGTGTGCAGTCTGCCGCCTGCCAGCACCAGCTCTGCATGTCTCTGTCCTGAATGTCGCTCTCCGTATGCTAGCAGCTTCGCTTTGAAGTTCTGGTTAAACTATGTACATGCGAATGTGTGCTTCAATAAAATGTGATTGGTCCAAGCTACACAGCGTGATTTAATATAGCTTTAGGCTTCTTTGCCCATAGACATGCTCTCAGCCAGTTAGATTTTACTCTGGCCCTTGTTTGAGCGCATGCCGCAGTGCGCCAAAGGATTCAGCTATATTCCTGAATACATGTGGGGGCTTGAGTTTATCACCCACAGTATGAATGAGAAACATGTGGGGACTTTTCACCCACAGTTAGAATGAAAAATATGTGGGGGCTTATCACCCACAGTATGAATGAGACATGTGAGGGTATATCACCCACAGTATGAATGAGAAACGGGAAGGCTTATCACCCCCAGTATGAATGAGAAATGTGGGGGCTTATCCCCACAGTATGAATGAGAAACATGTCGGGGCTTGAGTCTGCCACCCACAGTATGAATGAGAGACGTGGCTGCTTGTGGTATCACCCACAGTATGATAGAGAGATATGTGGGGGCTTGAGTATACCACCTACAGTATGAATGAGAAACATGTGGGGGCTTGGGTCTACCACCTACAGTATGAATGAGAGGCGTGTGGGGGCTTGCAGTCTACTACCCACTGTCTGAATGAGAGACATGTGGGGGCTTGGAGTCTACCACCTACAGTATGAATGAGAAACGTGTGGGGGCTTGGGTCTACCACCTACAGTATGAATGAGAAACGTGTGGGGGCTTGAGTCTACCACCTACAGTATGAATGAGAGACATGTGGGGGCTTGAGTCGATCACCCACGGTATAAATGAGAATGGAACTGAACTCAGGCCATCAATGGGATGTGCATGTTAGGCTAAGAGGATGGACTGCACAGGCAGAAGATTGCTATGCATGTCTGGGCCAACATCACTCTTGTGGGTGTAATTTCTATTTATTAAAATTCTGAACATCTCTGCTAGATGGGCTCAGTTCTTCATTGATGCAGTGCCTTAGTTCTTATTCGCTGAGGGAGTGGAGCTCCTCTCTAATTTGAATGTTGATAAACAGCTTCTCTCTTAAAGGATCTCCGCACGTGGGCGGAACTATTCAATGCTTATGACTTCAATGGAGATTCCCCTAAGAGGGAAGAGGGATTACAGGTAAGAACCGTTACCTTCTTAGTACATTTCCCAGCATTGTTATGGATCATGGAAGAGTTTGAGGAGGTAATGATATGTAAATTGAAGGACAAAGGTCTATGGAAAAGCTCCTGCTGAACATGTTTCTGGTTTGCCCGTTCTTTCAGCTACCCTTCTTCCCTTGTTGAACATGTTTGTCCAGAGAGACAAGACTTTGTTGCCCAGGAGATGCCCCCAAAGTGTCCCCACACTTGCTTGGAGATGCAGATATGGGGTTTACGAACTGTGGTGGCAGTTAAATTGGTTGTCAGTGGCACAGACCCTTTTTACATGACCCCTAGAGGGAGAAGGTTTATTGCCTCTACCCTTTAACTCCCAGAAATTAGCTTTGACCTGGTGCCCTTGACTAACACTATGGCGTGTGGAATGTTGTTCTATATATGGTGTGTTTTGCATGGATGGTGTTCAAAGAGGAGATTAGAGTCTGCGCTAAATGGTTGGTTTGTACCATGCGCTACTGTGGATCACATGCGCTGCATACTCATGCCATCTAGGGTTGGGCATGGACATCTTGAGTCTTCAGTCTTGAACTTGCGGCTCATCCTTGAAAACCCCAATGCACCAGGAAAAAGTCTCCACCCAAGACTGCTTTTTGTCTCCCCACCATCTGGCTTGGACACTTCTCTCGCTCCAGGACAGTTGAGCTACATCGCAGATCAGCAACTGGAATCTCCAGCTCCATCATCCGAAGGCACACCTTCAGTATTGCCACTTGGATTTCGACCCAGACTGGAGGGGTTTCTTAGTCCAGAGAATGCCTCATAGGTCAGTAGGTAATGGAGACCACAACCTTTCAGTTTTGTCTAAGTGCAATTAAGTCACCGCAGTTGGACCATCGGAGTACGCAGCCTTTGCCTACTTTGGGGCTAGGAATCTAACTGTTTAGCTTCCAAGCCTGTAAAAACGAGAAGACAACCCACTACAGGCAGAAGCTTTGCTGGGCACATTATGAAATGCAGCGCTAAGACTTTGGGAGCAGACGCTGGTTTTTAGACCTAAAGGGGAAGGCCAGTCCGAATTACTCCCTGGTCAAGCTGAAGAGAGCCCAATCCCTCTCCCTGGATGGATCCAATGTCTGGAAGCAAACACGGATTTAGAAAAAATCATAGTACAGAGTCTGCCCTAATTGTAGCAACTGAAGATATACGAGAAGCTCTTGACAGAGGGGGGACGGCGGTGCTGATTTTGCTTGATCTCTCCGCGGCCTTTGATACGGTCAGCCATGAGATCTTAGTAGACCGTATACAGGGCCTGGGGATAAAAGGCACAGCGATAGATCTCCTGAAATAGTTTCTGACAAATCGACAACAAAACGTGGCAATGGGCAATTTCGTTTCCAGGCAGTTTTCCCTGCCCTGCGGAGTTCCACAAGGATCGGCCCTGAGTCCAACACTTTTTAACCTTTTACGCCACGCGTCAATCATCATAGACGCCGGTTTTACCTTAGCATCGTATGCGGGTGACACCCAAATTGTGGTGTCACTGGCTAACTGTGAAAACAACCCAGGTGAGGCATTCAGCTTATGTATGAGCAAGGTGAGCAACTGGATGGATTGCAATTGCCTGAAGCTGAATGCCTCAAAGACCAAGGTCTTCGGCAATATCTTCGGCAAGATCTTCAGCAATAAACCCTCTCTCTGGACACCGGATTGGTGGCCGCCAGAGCTGGACTCACTGCCCACACCCTCAACCAAGGTAAAGAACCTAGGATTCATGGTAGACCTTGAACTGAAATTCAAAGAGCAAGTCAACAAAATTATATCTGCATCCTTTTGCTCTATAAGGTTGATAAAAAAAAAAAGGAAAAATTCCTGCCCCCTGAACTTTTAAAACCAGTGACCATGGCTATGGTCCTCACAAGGATCGACTACTGTAATAGTCTCTACCTTACTCTTGCATCAGGTCTTCTGAATAGACTCCAGATTTTGCAAAACGCTGCTGCCCGTTTCATCTTTAAAATTCCCAAATATGAATCGGCTAGAGAAGCCATTAGAAAACTGCACTGGTTGCCAGTTAGACAGCGATGCAAGTTCAAAGCCCTCTGGCATTTAAATCTCTGCACGGACTCGGGCCTGACCAGTTTAAGAGAAAACTTAAATGGTACATACCAGCAAGAGCGCTACGCTAGGGCTCTGCCAGGAACATGGTGGTCCCCCATTTAAAAAGGCTACCTGGGGGGAGGAGTTTTTACAGGACCACTGCAACACTCTGGAACAGTCTGCCACTGACTCTAAAAACAGCTCCTTCCCTACTCAGCTTCAGAAAAGCCTTAAAAACCTGGCATTTCACACAGGATTGATAAAGCACCCTACCCTCTTAACCCGTAGTGGTTACTGCTGCTGCCCTTGATCAGACTTCTATAGCTCCAAGACGCCCTCGGGCATGAGTTGCGCTTTATAAATCATATTTACATTACATTACATTACACCTCTGGGGGCCCCACAAAAGCCAGAACCCAGGGCAAAGGCAACGCCAAGGACACCCATAACTCGACCACCGCCTGAGGATGATTCTTCCTGTTTCGACCTCAGTGTCCCACAATGGTAGTGTACACCACTCTTGAGAAACTGTCCTCTTCAATCTGCGTTGGTCCATGCACTGAGCCCGCTTATTGCCAAGAGCCAAGACTTCTCTATAAAAGCCTCAAGCCAGGGGCTCAGAGACTCAAGGCCAAGCCATACCTTCTCAATCCAGATCCACCGAACATATTAATTCAGTGCCGAAGTCTGCTTTGAAACTAACTCTGGACACCTCTCGACTCCAGCCTGTGAGGATATGGGGTGTATTGTATGATGTAGTATATGATGTGGTTCTGCAAATTCACTGTGTAATACACTTATCTGAAAGAAACACATAGTGATAGATTCCTTACCTTAGAATCTCCCCAGGCGTCAGACTGGATCCGGAAAGTTTTCGTTAGCAGTACCCCTGCGCGTCGGCAGGTGGCGTTGTGCGGCTCCGCGTCTGTCGTTGGCGTCGTGGTCGCCGAGATGGCGTCGCAGGCGCTACTTAGACGCCGCCCACGCGCGCTGACGTCGGTTCTTTCTTTTTCCGTGCCAGCAAGCGCAGATCCGGAGAGAGCGGTACCCCAGTCAATTTTTTACTGAGTTTTTTTAGATTTTTGTCTCCGCTTTTTGAGTCGATCGACTTCCGGTGCAGCAGGGATGCCCGGGTTTAAATCTTGCGAGGACTGTCATCGCATGATGTCGGTGACGGACCCGCACCGCGTGTGTCTCTTCTGCCTGGGGCGCGACCACGACCCCAAGTCGTGCCCCGACTGCCGGGCCATGGCGCCGAAGACTTTGTGGGAGCGGTCCCGAAAGTTGCTGGAAGCCCGGCAGTCGGCTCCGCGCCGTGAGAGGTCCCGGTCCAGAGGGCCTACGCAGTCGTCGGTGACCTACCCGCCCTTCCCGGGTTCATCGGCGACTCCGGCCCAGGTACAGGAATTCCTGTCCGCTATGGCTCGCCTATTTGGGCCGTCGGGCCCCTCCGGTGCGCCTTCGGGCCCCACGGGCCCGACTGGGAGTCCTCGCCCTTTGACGCCGGTGGCTCCGGCCTCGGCACCGCAGGACTCCCATGGATCCCGTCGTGGATCCCGGTCGACGCCGGTTGACATAGTAACACCCCCACCGACATCAACCCCACCGGCACCACATTGGACGTCGCCCGGCGCGCCGGACGACGTCGGCCCCAGTTTCAGCCCCGACGTGGATACGGTGCCGGAACGGTGTCGACAGACGCCGATTCCGTTTGGGAATCTGTTTCCCTATATCCATCCTCCTCCCTTTCAACAGCAGGAGGAGGAAGGGGAAGACTGGGAGGGGTCTGAGGACCCTCTCACAGCTCAATGCGAGTATAACCCGGACTGGGCTGAGGAGTTGGGGGACGCCAGTGGTCTGGACACCTCTCCAGACCTTGGCATAATGTCTCCTCCTACCGTGGCTACGGAGGAGGGCGCTAGTTTTTCAGTGGTGTTGCGTAGGGCTGCTGGGGCACTCCGCCTGCAGCTACCTACTGTGGCCGTCAGAAACAACCTCCTGACAGAAGTGCTTCAGCCAGCAGTTTCCTCTGCGGAGCCACTGCTGCCCTTTAATGAAGCACTGTCTGACGTTCTTCTGGGCTCCTGGTCCAGGCCCAGCACAGGGGCTCCTGTGGCAGGAACGTGGCCCGACGCCATCGCCCGGCCCCGGGCGACCCCCTTTTCCTCTCCCAACACCCCACCCCTGAGAGCTTGGTTGTCCAAGCCTCTGCTTCCCCAAGCGCATTCCCTTTCGCACCCCCGGATAGGGAATTCTAAGAGGCTGGAACAGTACGGGAAGAAGATTTTTTCTTCCGCCAGCCTAGGGCTGCGGGCTGTGAACACTGCATGCCTCTTGGGCCGTTATTCACACTCCTTGTGGGATACGGTAGCGCAGGTGCTGCCTAGCTGTCCGGAGGAGGCCCGGACGGCACTCTCTCAGGCTGTTGCTGAAGGGAGAGATGCAGCCAAGTTCACAGTACGTTGTGGCCTTGACACCGCCGACTCGCTAGGCAGGGCGATTTCCACGACAGTGGCGCTCCGCCACCACGCCTGGCTGAGGACAACTGGCTTTTCGGGGGATGTCCAGAACACTTTAATGGACATGCCCTTCGATGGCATTCGCCTCTTTGGTAATAAGGCAGACAGTGCTTTGGAGCGCTTTAAGGACTCACGGGCTACGGCCAAGTCCTTGGGCCTTTCGACCACGCGCCCTCCTCCGCCTTCTGCCTTTCACTCCTTTCGTGCTCGCGGAAGGGGCAACCCACCACGTTCGCAACAGAGCCACAGGCCAGCGCAACAGTCCACGCGCGGCCGCGGGAACCGCCGCGGCGGTTCAGGGGGCCAGCGGCAGGGTCAGTTCACCTCCACCCCCGCCACCACTGCCTCCAAACCTTCCTAGTCCGATCTTTCAGGCCCATCAAACGCCAGTGGGTGGCAGGCTTCGCCATCACCTCCCCCACTGGCGCACCATCACGTCGGACAGGTGGGTTTTACAGATAGTCCGAAGGGGCTACTCCCTCCCCTTCGAGACTACCCCTCCAGCCATGCCACCTCAGTACCACCGCGTATCGGGGGATCACTTGGCACTTCTCCAGCAGGAAGTTGCGGCCCTCTTGGCCAAGGGGGCCATAGAGCGCGTTCCGATGCCAGAAGTAGGTCGTGGTTGTTATTCCCACTACTTTCTGATTCCAAAGAAGGGCAAAGGCCTGCGTCCCATCTTGGACCTTCGGACGTCAATCTCTTCCTCCGGAAGGAGAAGTTCAAGATGCTCACACTTGCTCAGGTCTTGTCTGCTCTAGACCCACAAGACTGGCTGGTAGCGTTGGACTTGCAGGATGCTTACTTTCATATTCCCATCCTGCCGGCCCACCGGCGTTACCTCCTGTTCACGGTAGGCCACGAGCATTTTCGGTTCACCGTGCTCCCTTTTGGCCTTACCAGCGCCCCTCGGGTGTTCACTAAAGTGATGGCGGTGGTCGCAGCTCATCTGCGCAGATCGGGGGTTTCAGTCTTCCCCTATCTCGACGACTGGTTGTTGAAGGCGGGCTCGCCCCAGACAGTCGTCTCCCACCTCCAGACTACGGCCGACCTCCTGCATTTGCTGGGGTTCTCCATCAACGTGCCGAAGTCGCACCTGATCCCCTCTCAGAAGCTCCTTTCCATCGGAGCGGTTCTGGACACGGCGCAGTTTCGGGTTTCTCCTCCCGAACAGCGAGTCCGGGATATTCGGGCTATGATTCCAATCTTTCAGCCCTTATCCTGGGTTTCCGTCAGGATGACCCTAAGGCTGCTGGGCCTCATTGCCTCCTGCATCCTGCTTATCAATCATGCCAGGTGGCATATGCGGGCTCTGCAGTGGGACCTGAAGTTCCAGTGGGCGCAGCATCAGGGAAACCTGTCCGACTACGTCCAGATCTCGGAGGGCACTGCACAACTCTTGCAGTGGTGGCTCACGAACCAACATTGGGTCAGCGGCAGATCCCTCTCCCTTCCCCAACCGGAGCACACAGTGGTGACGGACGCGTCCCCCCTGGGATGGGGCGGCCACATGGGAGAGGCGGAGATGAGAGGCCTCTGGTCTCCGGCGGAGTCCAGGCTCCATATCAACATTCTGGAGCTTCGGGCGATCCGACTTGCACTGAAGGCATTCCTTCCCTCTGTCAAGGGGAGAGTAGTGCAGGTGTTCACAGACAACACCGCCGCCATGTGGTACTGCAACAAACAAGGCGGGGTGGGGTTGTGGACCCTCTGTCAGGAGGCTCTGCGTCTCTGGGCATGGCTGGAACATCGGGGCATGTCCCTGGTGGTTCAACACCTGGCAGGTTCTCTGAACGCCAGGGCGGAAGAACTCAGCCGCAGGTGCATGCTCGATCACGAATGGCGTCTTCACTCGGAGGTGGTGCAAGGTCTCTTTCAGCAGTGGGGAGAGCCTTGGTTAGATCTATTCGCCACCGAAGAGAACGCGCAATGTCATCAGTTCTGCGCGTTGGAATTTCCAAGGCGGCACTCGCTCGGCGACGCTTTTTGTCGCGAGTGGAGTTGCGGTCTGTTGTATGCCTTTCCGCCTATACCACTTCTGCCCAGAGTGCTGAAGATCAGGGGCGACCGGGCACAAGTCATCCTTGTGGCCCCGGACTGGGCTCGAAGAGTATGGTATCCCGAGCTACTCAGTATGAGCATCGATTCTCCGATCAGACTGCCTCTTCGGGAGGATCTTCTGTCGCAGCAGCAGGGGACGGTCCTCCACCCAAACCTGTCCAGCCTCCACCTCTTTGCGTGGAGATTGAGCGGCGGCAGTTGATTCCTTTCGACTTGCCTCCTGAAGTTTGTGATGTTATTCTGGCAGCCAGGCTTCCCTCTACTAAAGTGGTATACGCCTGCAGGTGGAACAAGTTTGTGGCATGGTGCACAGCAAAGGCTGTGGATCCCCTTTCTGCCCCTCTTTCTGAGGTCCTACTGTTCCTTCTCTCTTTGGCCCGGCAGGGCTCTGCTCTGGGCACTATCAAGGGCTACCTTTCTGCAATTTCAGCCTTTCTCAGGCTACCTGATCAGCCCTCTTTTTTCAAGTCCCCTGTTGTAAATAGATTTCTCAAAGGCATTACACACCTTTTTCCTCCTATTCCTTTCGTGATGCCTCAGTGGGACTTGAATCTGGTTCTTACATACTTGATGTGCGCTCCCTTTGAGCCTCTTCACAACTGTCCTCTTCGTCTCTTGACATTGAAGACTGCCTTCCTGGTGGCCATCACCTCCACTAGGCGGGTCAGTGAGCTCCAGGCTCTTTCTGGTAAGCCTCCTTTCCTTTCAGTCCATCCGGACAAAGTGGTGCTCAGGACCCCGTCCTTCCTTTTTGCCAAAAGTGGTTACGGCCTTTCACATTGGGCAGACTATTACCTTGCCCACCTTCTTTCCGCCTCCGCATCCTTCCAGAGAGGAAGAGAGGCTCCACCGTCTGGACCCAAAACGTGCGCTCTCATTTTATCTCAACCGCACACAGCAGTTCCGGCTGGATGACCAGCTCTTTGTTGGCTACTTTGGCACCAAGAAAGGTCGGGCGGTACACAAGAGAACTGTCTCCCGCTGGGTTGTCTTGTGCATCAAAGCCTGTTGGGGCTGCGTGCTCATTCCACCAGAGCTACTGCAGCCACTACTGCATTGGGACGTGGTGTCCCCCTGCAAGACATCTGTCAGGCAGCCATGTGGGCCTCGCTGCACACGTTTACCAAGCATTATTGCCTGGACAGCCAAGTCCGGAGATACGGCTTCTTTGGCCGTTCTGTTCTCCGGGACTTTCTGGTGTGATCTTGGTTCGCAGACCCACCACCGGGGTTGGTATTGCTGGGGTATCTATTCTAAGGTAAGGAATCTATCACTATGTATTTCTTTCAGATGAACAAGTTACTTACCTTCGGTAACGATATATCTGTAAGAAACATTAGTAGTGATAGATTCCTTACCGCCCCACCCACCCTCCCCGCTCTGCGAACTGATTTCTAGGGTTAAGGTCATCCCTTTCAGGGCCCTAGTTTCAATGCACCAATGGTCAGTATCTTGCATGGCTCTGCGTTCCTGACGCGGAAAGTCGTGTACAGAACTGACGTCAGCGCGCATGGGCGGCGTCTAAGTAGCACCCGCGACGTCATTCGGCGACCACGACGCCAAAGACGGACGCGGAGCCGCACAACGCCACCGGCCGACGCGCAGGGGTACTGCTGACAAACTTTACGGATCCAGTCTGACGCCTGGGGATATTCTAAGTTAAGGAATCTATCACTACTAATGTTTCTTACAGATATATTGTTACCGAAATTAAGTAACTTGTTCGCCAAGCACTTTAGGACCGTTGGGTTTCGTTTGTTAAACCTTCAGCTCAACCTTGACTAGCCATGGCTCGGAGCAGCAAGGCTTACACAAAGGAACAAGTGTAAAGCATTTAAACAGCACCAAAACCATTAAAAAAGAAATCGAAAAGACACCAATGTATAAAAATAGACTGTATTTTTAGACACCACAACAAAAAAAATAGTTATTCTACTCCACCGCGAACAAGAATTGGCAAATTCAACGGACTTGGAAAGGTTTTCACCAAAAAGTTTGGACTATTTGTAATGTGTTCACTTGGTCACTTTAGGTGACCAACTCCAGTACGGAGCCAGTCAGGGGGACCAGCAAGGTCCTCAAACAGTTACCTCAGCAGGTGATGGAGTACTCAGTCAGTAACAGGCACTTTAATCCTTTGCAGGGCTTTCCTATGGAAGTTGTCCTGATGCAAGGGGTGAAGTATGCTGAAGGTGCTCAAAGGATGCTGTGGATGTGATGCGGTCGGCGGGAGTCTTGCTGCAAATACTCCATGGTCCACGAAGGGGGTGAGGCGGTCCTGGTCACAGGGTTGACGTCCCACAAAGTCCTCTTGGTGTTGGCAGCAGCCCAGTCGCCACAGGACTACCAGTCATGCAGTATCACGGTCACAGGCCTATCCTTCCTGGGTCAATAACTCATCCTCTGGGGGGGTCCCACCAGCACTTTGACAATCTCGGGATCAGCAAACTAGGGTGCAACTTAGTGTGTCAGGTCCTGGGCCCTTGTGCTGCACGGCACGGCTACCAACTTGGCCCAGCAGGTTTCTCAGTTGTTGTGTCCCTATGCTGGGAACAGGAGGCCAGCTCACTGACCCTTGGAGTCTCTTGGCTTTGGCTGGGCTCTGGAGACTGCTTCTCCTCAAGCAGGACCCGGCAGGCACAGATCCCCGCCTTTGGTAGCCACCAGGTTCAGCAGGTGCAGTCCACGCCACTGCAGCCTCTCTTTACTGGTTCCACCGTGCAGCAAGGCAGTCCTTCAGTAAACGGGCACTGGAAATCTTGGGCAGCTAAAGTGCCAACTTCTAAAGTTGCACTTTGCCCGCCATTTACATTAAATTCAATGTAACCATTAAATCGGATTTTATGCTTTGATTCTTTTGATACCTTAAAGTGCCAACTTTAGTAGTCCTATTCAGAAGTTAGCAGGGCTGAGGTGTCAACCTGTAACTCTGTACTTGCCAATGGGGCTACTAACCTTTCCACAGTAAAAATGAAAATTTTTAGTTTTTACTGTTGGAACATGTAACAGTACATGTTCCACCTTCTAACATACAGCACCCTTCCTTAGGGCTTGTTAGGCCTACCATATGGGTGACTTAAATTTATTACAAGGGGATGTTTGGGCCTTGCTACTTCCTTAAATGGCAAAGTCAACTTACCAGTTTGAATCTGCCCTTCCAGTCTGCAGTGGCAGAGACGGGAGCCATGCTTTACCTTGTTCCACTCAGGGTGGCACAACACGTGCTGCAGTCCATGGGGGCACTCTAACTTACCGGCCCTGGGTCCCTCTGGTACCATATACAAGCGACTTACAAGTAAGTTAGGGTTTGAGGCATGTGAGCTGTAGATTACATGCTTTGCATACTTCTGCCAGCTAGTGTTGGGTCTGGATGTTTGCAAGTTGTTTTTGTTCATGAGGTAGGTGACTCCTCCTTTCGGTGATAGTGCGCATGGGCATCGACTCCATTGTTAGATCGTTTTTTTCCGCCATCGGGTTCGGACGGGTATTTCTGCGCTCTGCTTCGGAATCGATCCTCGGGTTCCCCCTTGGTGCGTACTTCTCTCTACCTCAACGGTATTGTTTTCGAACGCGCTTTCTCTTTCCGGGGTTCGATTTGAATTTCAAGACCTCGACATTTCGACCAGATCATCTGCGGGCGGCGTTCCGGCCCATCCGCGTCCATTCGGCTCCTCGTCGATGGAACGGACTCAATATAAATTCTGTCCCCTGTGCCACGCGAAATATCCGTGTATGGACTCTCATCCGGTGTGTAATTTGTGCTTGTCCCCCGAGCACAAAGAGCAAGACTGCGACGCGTGCCGATCTTTCAGATCAAAGAAAACTCTCCGTGATCGTCGGGCTCGACGTCGAGAGATGCAGCGGCAGCAGTTGGATGTCACACCGGACCTCTTCGGCGAAGATTCCGAACAAGAAGAGGTATCCGAGGAAGAGCTGGCTTCTGCTGCGTCTGACTTCGGATCAGACTTTCAGATCGACCTCGAACGATGATTTGCCGCAGGGACAAGTGGACGCGAGTACTGAAGACACCTTCTCTCACGTCCCTAAAAAAATCTAAGGCTTCGGCACCACCTCCGCCTCAAGGCCAAGGTCGGCACTGAGAAACACTCTGAAAAGCCTTCCGGCTCGGGACCGAGTCAGCCAAAGCCCACTTCCGAGCCGAAACCTTTGAGCTCTAAATCCAAGATGTGTTCCGAACCGAAACCTTCGACACCGAAACCCAAGAAACAACCCTCGGAGTCCAAACCCTCAGCCCCAAAAGGACATTCCGGCTCGGCTCCGAAAGCTTCGGTGCTGAAAAGCAAAGACTTGCCTACAACACAACCGGATCCAAACATAGACACTGTACCTCCTAAATTGGATCCGAAACAGAAAAAACTGTATCTTCACCTGCTAAACCACCATCTAAGCACAAGCTTTCTGATGACAGCCCATGCAAAATTCCTTTGAAGAAAAGGTGTAGGCACTAGTCCTTTCCATACACTTCCATCTCCTCCTCCTCCCTCTCCTCCACAGCTTGATCCATTACATATTACACCTAGTCCGTCTCCTCCACCTCAATTTGACGCAGGTGACACTGACGATGAGGATGCACAATTAACAGATCCTTGGACGGACTACACAGCTGTTCCTCCACAGGACACAGACCCAGATCTTTATCCTGCCAGGCCATCTCCACCTGATGACAATCTGTCATACCAACAGCTTATTGCTAGAGCAGCAGAATACCATGCGGTGGAGCTACATAAAGCATCTTTAAAGGAAGATTTTCTCTTTGACACTCTAGGATCACATAAATCCAGTCAGACACTGCCTATGCTCAAGGGTATGTTAAGGCACACAGACTGTTTTTGTAGATCCTGTCCGTGCCAGAATCCTTACTCCTAGAGTAGATAAGTATAAATCCTACCCCACGGATCTTATTTTTATTAAGGGTCAGTTACCACTTGACTCTTTAGTGGTATCAAATGCTAGAAAGAGAGCTAACACGCAAGCAACTGGGGATGCCCCTCCCCCAGATAAAGAATTGAAGCTTATCGATGCTTCCGGCAAACGTGTAGCTGCGCAAGCAACTAATCAATGGCATATTGCTAATACACAGTGTTTACTAGCAAGATACGAGAGATCCCACTAGTATGCAATGGAACAATTACTTCAGTTTCTCCCAGAGGAGCATAAGGCAAAGGCTCAGGATTTAGTCCAAGAAGGCAAACTAATTTCTAATGCCTCTATCAGATGCGCTCTAGATGCAGCTGACATCGCAGCTAGAGAGGTAAATACTAGCATCTTACTACAATGACATGCATGGTTACGGATATTAGGATTCAAACCTGAAGTCCAACAATCCATCCGGAATATACCTTTTGATAAAAAACATCTTTTGGCCCTGAAGTCGATCTAGCGCTCAAAAATGAAAAAGAACACCGATATAGCAAAATTGATGGGAGCGCTTCAATCTCCCTCAAATAGAGGTTACTTTCAGCGCTCTTTTTATAGGGGAGGGTTGAAGTCCACAGGCACTGACCAGAACACTTCCTCCTACAAAGGCAATTCCCAATCATCTTTTACAAGAGGATTTTTCAGAGGAGGTTATAGGGAAAATAGTCCCAGGGCAGAGGTAAAAACACCACACCTCGCACTTCCCCTTCCTCAAGTAAGCAGTGATTTCGCAACACTTCCCTCCGACTATTCCACACCTGTCGGAGGAAGACTTCAAGACTTTCTCCCCATTTGGAAATCAATAACAACCGACAAATGGGTGCTTGGAATTATCCAACATGGTTATTGCCTGGAGCTTATCAACAATCCTCCAAACATTCCTTGATCTCACAAAATGTCACCAGACCACCAGCAATTGCTTCAACAAGAAGTGCAATCTTTATTACTTAAAGGAGCTATACAACCAGTCCCACTTCAGTACCAAGGGTCAGGGGTTTATTCCCTTTACTTTCTGATTCCCAAAAAGGACTGCTCCTTGAGACCTATTCTAGATCTCAGAGTTAAACAAATACATATTGTCAGAGCACTTTCACATGGTAACCCTTCAACAAGTACTTCCCCTCTTGCAGCAGGGCAACTTTGTTTACTCTAGATCGAAAAGACGCCTACTTTCCTATTCCAATTCATCCCACTCATCGCAAATACCTAAGGTTTGTGATAGCAGGCAAACATTACCAGTTCAAGGTACTTCCATTCGGTATCACCACTGCCCCCAGAGTGTTCACCAAATGTCTTGTAGTAGTAGCTGCTCATCTCAGAAGACAATGTATACATGTCTTCCCTTACGTGGATGACTGGCTTGTCAAAGCGGGCACTTACCAGAACTGTATACTACACACTCAGACAACAGTACACCTACTTCATCAGTTGGGTTTCACAATAAATGCACAAAAATCTCACCTGTGTCCGGCACAAGTGCAGTCTTATCTAGGAGCTTCCCTCAACACTCTCAAAGCTCTAGCCAGTCCCAATGTAGCCAGGATTCGCAATATTCAGGCCACAATACTACAATTCCAATCCAATCAAACATTACCAGCCAGAGCTTTTATGCAACTGCTGGGAATTATGGCATCCTGCATTGCAATCGTACCTCATGCAAGGCTTCACATGCGTCCTCTGCAAGAATGTCTAGCACGTCAGTGGAATCAGTCACCGGGTCAATTAACCGATCTAGTGTTGGTAGACAGCCGCACCCATCGCTCTCTGCAGTGGTGGAATCCTCAAAACTTGGCAAAAGGGCGGCCTTTCATAGACCGGATTCCACAGACTATACTGACAACAGACGCATCGTTAACAAGTTGTGGTGCCCATCTTCAACATTACACAGTACAAGGGCTGTGGTCGGACAATCACAAACGTCTCCACATCAACTACCTGGAACTTCTAGCAGTGTTCCTGGCACTCAAAGCTTTTCTCACCCAACTTGTAGGCAAGACTGTCTTGGGTCACACAGACATGACAGCAATGTACTACCTACAGAAACAGCGAGGGACACACACTCCAGCTGTTGCGCCTTGCACAAAGCATTTGGAATTGGGCGATTCACCACAAAATCTATCTCCTAGCAGAACACCTTCCAGAAGTAGACAATCATATTGCAGACCTGCTCAGCAGACACAGGCAGCAAGTACACGAGTGGGAACTTCATCCCCAAGTTCTTCTTCCCTATTTTCAAAAATGGGGATTTCCACAGATAGATCTGTTTGCCACAGTACACAACGCAAAATGCCCAAACTTTGCATACAGGTTCCCACACCGAGCATCCAAAGGCAATGCTCTATGGATGAATTGGTCAGGGATATTTGTTTATGCTTTTCCGCCTCTCCCACTAGTTCCAATACTGGTTCGGAAGGTCAGACAAACGTCCCTCACACTGAACTTAGTAGCCCCCACATGGGCTCGTCAACCTTGGTACACCACCCTGTTAGAACTCTCGGTGGTTCCACATCAAAAGCTACATCTCACACCCAGTCTCCTCACTCAGAGCCATGGAGAAATCAGACATCCAAATCCCACAGAACTCAACCTAGCAATTTGGCTCCTGAAGTCCTAGAGTTTGGTTATTTGCAACTACCACCAGACTGTATGAATATTCTCAAGGAGGCTAGAAAGCCTACTACTACAGCATGTTATGCAGCAAAATGGAAACGGTTTGTTGTCTATTGTAACAACAACATCAATCCACTTGATGCTTCTGTACAGAACATCATTTGTTATCTGTTGCATTTACATCAATGTGGATTAGCATACACATCCATTCATTTACACCTAGCAGCAGTAGCTGCGTACTTTCAAAATAGACAACACTTCTCTATTCAGAGTACCAGTGATTAAAGCCTTCATGGAAGGATTAAAAAGGGTGATACCACCAAGAATTCCCCCTGCTCCAGAGTGGAACTTAAACATAGTCCTTACAAGGCTAATGGGCCCACCTTTTGAACCAATGCACAAATGTCAGTTACAATTCCTATCATGGAAAGTTGCTTTCCTCATAGCAATAACCTCACTAAGGAGAGTTGGTGAACTTCAGGAATTAACTATACAAGAGCCTTTCTTTCAACTTCACAAAGATAGTGGTTCATCGTACCAATCCTAAATTTCTTCCTAAAGTAGTTTCTGCTTTTCATATCAATCAATCAGTTGAGTTACCTGTGTTCTTTCCTCAACCTGATTCTGTAGCAGAACGAGCTCTACACACACTTGATGTTAGACGTGCTATACTTTATTACATAGAAAGAACCAAAGAATTTTGGAAAACAAAGCAACTATTTGTTGCTTTTTCTCCACCTCACAAGGGCAATCCTATACCTAAGTCAGGTATTTTGCAAGATGGATTGTAAAATGTATCCAAACATGTTATGTTAAAGCAAAGAACTTTGTTAGTACCCCCTAGAGGGCACTCTACTCGCAAAATAGGGGCTACTATGGCCTTCTTGGGAAATATTCCCATACCTTATATTTGTAAGGCAGCAACATGGTCTACACCGCACACATTCACCAAACACTATTGTGTAGATGTGTTAGCAAGACAAATGCAAATGTAGGCCAAGCAGTACTTAATACACTGTATCTGAAAGAGACACGTTAGTGACAGATTCCTTACCTTAGAATATCCCCAGGCTTCAGGCTGGATCCGGAAAGTTTTTGCGTAGCAGTACCCTTGCGCGTCGGTAGGCGGCGTCGTGCGGCTCCGCGTCCGTCGTGAACGCCAGGATAACGTTGCGGGCAGTACTTAGACGCCGCCCCTGCGCGCTGACGTCAGTTCTTCTTTTTCCGCGCCAGTAAGCGCAGATCCGGGAAGAGCAGTGCCCTAGTCAATTTTTGACTAACTTTTTTGTGAATTTTTTCACTGTTTCTTCATCGAGTCTTCACGACTCCTAGGTGTCGTAGGGATGCCCGGCTTCAAGCCATGCGGAGCCTGTGGTCGCATGATGTCGATCACAGACCCGCATCTGGAGTGTCTCTTCTGTCTCGGCCGAGACCACGACACGAAGTCGTGCCCTGACTGCCGGAAACTTCACCCGAAGGCTTTGCGGAGCGGTCTCGAAAGCTACTCGAGGTCCGGCAGTCGGCTCCAGCGCCGCACCAAGCCCCGGTCCCGGAGAGGTCGAGGGGCCGGTCGCGGAGTCCCCGCCGGTCGTCGGAGTCCAAGTCTTCGCGCTCCTCGGGTAAGTCGAAGCACAAAAAGTCTAAGAAGCGTCATCGCTCTAAGACTTCGCCTCGCCGGTCTCGCGACTCGGCTGAGGCCCCAGTCGGCACCGTCCCCGCGGCCCCGGACATGCCTATGGAGCCACCCCCGCATTACCCGTCCTTTCCGGGTTCGGGGGCGACTCCGGCCGAAATACAGGAATTCCTGTCGGCCATGGCCCGCCTCTTCGGGCCTCCAGGTCCCTCCGGTGCGCCTTCGGGCCCCGCGGGCCCTGATGGGGTTGCTCCGGCGTCGCCGTCGACTCCGGTCCCGGCGCCGCCTGTCCCACCAGCCTTCATCCCGGCCTCGGCTCCGGCCTCGATCACGGCTCCGGTGGTACCGCAACCCTCATCGACGCCGGTTGACCTAACCACGCCTCCGCCGATGTCCCCGCTGCCGTTCCTGACGCAGTCCGGGGCTCCGGACGGCGTCGGTCCCCGGCTCTCTCCGGCTCCGGACATGGAGCCGGACCGACGTCGCTCGACTCCGGCGCCGATGAGACCTTGGGTCCCAAATGTCCCTCCTCCTCCATATTTTGAACAAGAGGAGGACCAGGAGAGCTGGGAGGTGTCTGAGGACCCTCTCACACAACAGTGTGAGTATGATCCGGACTGGGTTGAGGAACTTGGGGATGCCAGTGGTCTAGACACCTTCCCTGACACTGGCATGCTGTCTCCTCCCGTGGCTACGGAGGAGGGAGCTAATTTTGCAACGGTGTTGCGTAGAGCAGCTGGAGCCTTACATCTCCAATTGCCTACTGTGGCTGTCAGGACTAATCTCCTGACGGAAGTGCTTCAGCCGGCGGCTTCCTCCTCGGAGACCGTGCTGCAGTTTAATGATGCACTCACTGACATTCTTTTGGGTGCCTGGTCCAAGCCCACCCCAGGGGCTCCTGTGGATAGGAACGTGGCCCGACGCCATCGCCCTGCTCCGGGCGACCCCTTGTTTCTCTCCCAACATCCCACCCCGAGAGCTTGGTTGTCCAAGCCTCTGCCTCCCAAACCGCCTTCCCTACCGCCCCTCCGGATAGGGAATCCAAACGCCTGGACCAATTTGGGAAGAAGGCTTTTCTTCCTCCAGTGCTGGCTTGCGGTCCGTCAACACCGCTTGCCTTTTTGGCCGATATACCCACTCCCTGTGGGATTCGGTGGCGGCTGTTTTGCCGCAGTGTTCTGAGGAGGTCCAGACACTGCTTACCCGCGCCATTGCGGAAGGGCGAGATGCGGCTAAATACACCATACGTTGTGGCCTTGATACCGCCGACTCGCTGGGCAGATCGCTTGCGACGACGGTGGCGCTACGTCGCCACGCCTGGCTGAGAACGACTGGTTTCTCTGGTGATGTCCAGAATACACTCCTGGACATGCCCTTTGATGGAGTCGGTCTTTTTGGTTCAAAGGCAGACCATGCGCTGGAGCGTTTTAAGGACTCACAGGCTACTGCCAAGTCCCTGGGCCTTTCTGTTGTACGCCCTCCGCTCACCTCTGCTTTTCGCCCCTTTCGTGGCCACGGAAGGGGCGCCCAGTCACGTCAGCTGCCCAGCCACCGGCCCGCGCAGCAAGCGTCTTCGCGTGGCCGAGGGCGTGGATACCGCCGTGGCGGTTCGGGCAACCAGCGTGCGGGTCAGGCCACCACCTCCAACCCGTCCGCGGCCTCCAAGCCCTCCTAGTCCCTCCTTTCAGGTGCACAGCACGCCAGTAGGGGGCAGGGTCCGCCATCACCTTCACCACTGGCGTCCCATCACCTCGGACAGGTGGGTCTTGGACATTGTCCGAAGGGGCTACTCCCTCCCCTTCGAGACCACCCCCCAGCCATGCCACCTCAATTCCACCGCATGTCAGGGGATCACTTGGTGCTTCTGCAGAAGGAAGTCACGGCCCTCTTGGCCAAGAGGGCCATCGAGCATGTTCCGACCCCAGAAGTAGGACGTGGTTGCTACTCCCACTACTTTCTGGTGCCCAAAAGGACAAGGAGGACATGCGTCCTATCTTGGACCTCCGGAACGTCAATCGCTTCCTCCGGAAGGAGAAGTTCAAGATGCTCACCCTAGCTCAGGTCTTGACTGACCTCGACACTGGTTGGTAGCGTTGGACTTGCAGGACGCTTATTTCCACATCCCCGTCCTGCCGGCCCACCGGCGTTACCTACGGTTCACGGTAGGCCTCGAGCATTTTCAGTTCACCGTGCTCCCCTTTGGCCTTACAAGTGCCCCTCGGGTGTTCACGAACGTGATGGCGGTGGTCGCAGCTCATCTGCGCCGGGCAGGGGTTCCAGTCTTCCCCTACCTCGACGACTGGCTGCTGAAGGCGGGCTCGTCCCAGGCAGTCGTCTCCCACCTCCAGACTACGGCCGAACTCCTGCACTCGCTGGGGTTCTCCATCAATGTGCCGAAGTCGTATCTGATTCCTTCTCCACAGCTCCTTTTCATCGGAGCAGTTCTGGACACGACGCAGTTTCGGGCCTATCCTCCCGAACGGCGAGTCCGGGATATTCAGGCTATGATTCCAATCTTTCAGCCTTTATCCTGGGTTTCGGTACGGATGACCCTGAGGCTGCTGGGCCTCATGGCCTCCTGCATCCTGCTGGTCAATCATGCCAGATGGCATATGCGGGCTCTGCAGTGGGACCTGAAGTTCCAGTGGGCGCAGCACCAGGGCAACCTGTCCGATCACGTCCAGATCTCGGAAGGGGCTGCAAAATAGTTGCAGTGGTGGCTCTCGAACCGGCAATGGGTCATGGGCAAATCCCTCTCCCTTCCCCAGCCAGAGCACACAGTTGTGATGGACGCGTCCCTACTGGGATGGGGCGGTCACATGGGAGAGGCGGAGATCAGAGGCCTCTGGTCTCCGGCGGAGTCCCGGCTCCATATCAACCTTCTGGAGCTCCGGGCGATCCGACTTGCACTCAAGGCATTCCTTCCCTCTGTCAAAGGGAAGGTAGTGACTTGCACTCAAGGCATTCCTTCCCTCTGTCAAAGGGAAGGTAGTGACAAGGCGGGGTGGGGTCGTGGACCCTCTGTCAGGAGGCTCTGCGCCTCTGGACATGGCTGGAACATCAGGGCATGTTCCTGATGGTTCAACACCTGGCAGGTTCCCTGAACGCCAGGGCGGACGAACTCAGCCGCAGGTGCATGATGGATCACGAATGGCGTCTTCACTCGGAAGTGGCGCAAGGTCTCTGTCTGCAGTGGGGAGAGCCTTGGTTAGATCTATTCGCCACCGAAGAGAACGCGCAATGTCATCAGTTCTGCGCGTTGGAATTTCCAAGGCGGCACTCGCTCGGCGACGCTTTTCGTCGCGAGTGGAGTTGCGGTCTGTTGTACGCCTTTCCGCCTATACCACTTCTACCCAGAGTGTTGAAGAAGATTCGGCACGACCGGGCCCAAGTCATTCTTGTGGCTCCGGACTGGGCTCGAAGAGTTTGGTATCCCGAGCTACTCAGTATGAGCGTAGATCCCGATCCGTCTGCCTCTTCGGGAGGATCTTCTGTCGCAGCAGCAGGGGACGGTCCTCCACCCGAACCTGTCCAGCCTCCACCTGCTTGCGTGGAGATTGAGCGGCGGCAGTTGATTCCTTTCGACTTGCCTCCCTAAGTTTGTGATGTAATTCTGGCAGCCAGGCGTCCCTCCACTAAGGTGGTATATGCCTGCAGGTGGAACAAGTTTGTGGCATGGTGCACAGCAAAGGCTGTGAATCCCCTTTCTGCCCCTCTTTCTGAGGTTCTTCTGTTCCTTCTTTCCCTGGCCCAACAGGGTTCTGCCCTGGGTACCATCAAGGGCTATCTTTGTGCCATCTCGGCCTTCCTCAGGCTTCCTGATCAGCCCTCCCTTTTCAAGTCCCCTGTTGTTAACTGGTTTCTAAAAGGCATATCTGAAAGAGACACGTTAGTGACAGATTCCTTACCTTAGAATATCCCCTGGCGTCAGGCTGGATCCGGAAAGTTTTTTGCGTAGCAGTACCCTTGCGCATCGGTAGGCGGCGTCGTGCGGCTCCGCGTCCGTCGTCGGTGTCGTGGTCGCCGGGATGACGTCGCGGGCAGTACTTAGACGCCGCCCCTGCGCGCTGACGTCAGTTCTTCTTTTTCCGCGCCAGTAAGCGCAGATCCGGGAAGAGCAGTGCCCTAGTCACTTTTTGACTATCCTTTTTTGTGAATTTTTTCACTGTTTCTTCAACGAGTCTTCACGACTCCTAAGGTGTCGTAGGGATGCCCGGCTTTAAGCCCTGCGAGGCCTGTGGTCGCATGATGTCGATCACGGACCCGCATCTCGAGTGTCTCTTCTGTCTCGGCCGAGACCACGACACGAAGTCGTGCCCTGACTGCCGGAAACTTCATCCGAAGGCTTTGCGAGCGGTCTCGAAAGCTGCTCGAGTTCCGGCAGTCGGCTCCGCGCCGCACCAAGCCCCGGTCCCGGGAGAGGTCGAGGGGCCGGACGCGGAGTCCCCGCCGTTCGTCGGAATCCAAGTCTTCGCGCTCCTCCGGTAAGTCGAAGCACAAGAAGTCTAAGCGGCGTCATCTTAAGACTTCGCCTCGCCGGTCTCGCGACTCGGCTGAGGCCCCAGTTTGCACCGTCCCCGCGGCCCCGGACATGCCTGTAGAGCCGCCCCCGAATTACCCGTTCTTTCCGGGGTCGGGGGCGACTCAGGCCGAAATACAGGAATTCCTGTCGGCCATGGCCCGCCTCTTCGGGCCTTCAGGTCCCTCCGGTGCGCCTTCGGGCCCGCGGGCCCTGATGGGGTTGCCCCGGCGCCGCCGTCGACTCCGGTCCCGGCGCCGCCTGTCCCACCAGCCTTCATCCCGGCCTCGGCTCCGGCCCCGGCCTCGATCCCGGCTCCGGTGGTGCCGCAACCCACATCGGCGCCGGTTGACCTAACCACGCCTCCGCCGACGCCGATGTCCCCGGTGCCGTTCCTGACGCCGTCCGGGGCTCCAGACAGCGTTGTTCCCCGGTTCTCTCCGGCTCCGGACATGGAGCCGGACCGACGTCGCCCGACGCCGGTTCCAGCGCCGATGAGACCTTGGGTCCCAAATGTCCCTCCTCCTCCATATTTTGAACAAGAGGAGGACCAGGAGAGCTGGGAGGGTCTGAGGACCCTCTCACACAACAGTGTGAGTTTGACCCGGACTGGGTTGAGGAACTTGGGGATGCCAGTGTTCTAGACACCTCCCCTGACACTGGCATGCTGTCTCCTCCCGTGGCTACGGAGGAGGGGGCTAATTTTGCAACGGTGTTGCGTAGAGCAGCTGGAGCCTTACATCTCCAGTTGCCTACTGTGGCCGTCAGGACTAAACTCCTGACAGAAGTGCTTCAGCCGGCGGCTTCCTCTTCGGAGACTGTGCTGCCGTTTAATGATGCACTCACTGACGTTCTTTTGGGTACCTGGTCCAAACCCACCACAGGGGCTCCTGTGGATAGGAACGTGGCCCGACGCCATCGCCCTGCTCCGGCCGACCCCCTGTTTCTCTCCCAACATCCCACCCCTGAGAGCTTGGTTGTCCAAGCCTCTGCCTCCCAAACCGCCTTCCCTACCGCCCCTCCGGATAGGGAATCCAAACGGCTGGACCAGTTTGGGAAGAAGGCTTTTTCTTCCTCCAGTGCTGGCTTGCGGTCCGTCAACACCGCTTGCCTTTTGGGCCGATATACCCACTCCCTGTGGGATTCGGTGGCGGCTGTTTTGCCGCAGTGTTCTGAGGAGGTCCAGACACTGCTTACCCGCGCCATTGCGGAAGGGCGAGATGCGGCTAAATACACCATCCGTTGTGGCCTTGATACCGCCGACTCGCTGGGCAGATCGCTTGCTACGACGGTGGCGCTACGTCGCCACGCCTGGCTGAGGACAACTGGTTTCTCGGGTGATGTCCAGAATACACTCATGGACATGCCCTTTGATGGAGTCGGTCTTTTTGGTTCAAAGGCAGAACATGCGCTGGAGCGGTTTAAGGACTCACGGGCTACGGCCAAGTCCCTGGGCCTTTCTGTTGTACGCCCTCCGCTCAGCTCTTCGTCCCTTTCGTGGCCACGGAAGGGGCGCCCAGTCACGTCAGCTGCCCAGCCACCGGCCCGCACAGCAAGCGTCTACGCGTGGCCGAGGACGTGGATACCGCCGTGGCGGTTCGGGCAACCAGCGTGCGGGTCAGGCCACCACCTCCAACCAGTCCGCGGCCTCCAAGCCCTCCTATTCCCTCCTTTCAGGTGCACAGCACGCCAGTAGAGGGCAGGGTCCGCCATCACCTTCACCACTGGCGTCCCATCACCTCGGACAGGTGGGTCTTGGACATTGTCCGAAGGGGCTACTCCCTCCCCTTCGAGACCACCCCCAGCCATGCCACCTCAATTCCACCGCATGTCAGGGGATCACTTGGTACTTCTGCAGAAGGAAGTCACGGCCCTCTTGGCCAAGAGGGCCATCGAGCATGTTCCGACCCCAGAAGTAGGACGTGGTTGCTACTCCCACTACTTCCTGGTGCCCAAAAGGACAAGGAGGACATGCGTCCTATCTTGGACCTCCAGAACGTCAATCGCTTCCTCCGGAAGGAGAAGTTCAAGATGCTCACCCTAGCTCAGGTCTTGACTGCCCTCGACCCTGGAGACTGGTTGGTAGCGTTGGACTTGCAGGACGCTTATTTTCACATCCCCGTCCTGCCAGCCCACCGGCGTTACCTGCGGTTCACGGTAGGCCTCGAGCATTTTCAGTTCACCGTGCTCCCCTTTGGCCTTACAAGTGCCCCTCGGGTGTTCACGAAAGTGATGGCGGTGGTCGCAGCTCATCTGCGCCGGGCAGGGGTTCCAGTCTTCCCCTACCTCGACGACTGGTTGCTGAAGGCGGGCTGCGTCCCAGGCAGTCGTCTCCCACGTCCAGACTACGGCCGAACTCCTGCACTCGCTGGGGTTCTCCATCAATGTGCCGAAGTCGCATCTGATTCCTTCTCCACAGCTCCTTTTCATCGGAGCAGTTCTGGACACGACGCAGTTTCGGGCCTATCCTCCCGAACGGCGAGTCCGGGATATTCGGGCTATGATTCCGATCTTTCAGCCTTTATCCTGGGTTTCGGTACGGATGACCCTGAGGCTGCTGAGCCTCATGGCCTCCTGCATCCTGCTGGTCAATCATGCCAGATGGCATATGCGGGCTCTGCAGTGGGACCTGAAGTTCCAGTGGGCGCAGCACCAGGGCAACCTGTCCGATCACGTCCAGATCTCGGAGGGGACTGCAAAACAATTGCAGTGGTGGCTCTCGAACCGGCAATGGGTCATGGGCAGATCCCTCTCCCTTCCCCAGCCAGAGCACACAGTTGTGACGGACGCATCCCTTCTGGGATGGGGCGGTCACATGGGAGAGGCGGAGATCAGAGGCCTCTGGTCTCCGGGCGGAGTCCCGGCTCCATATCAACCTTCTGGAGCTCCGGGCGATCCGACTTGCACTCAAGGCATTCCTTCCCTCTGTCAAAGGGAAGGTAGTGCAGGTGTTCACAGACAACACCACCGCCATGTGGTACTGCAACAAACAAGGCGGGGTGGGGTCGTGGACCCTTTGTCAGGAGGCTCTGCGCCTCTGGACATGGCTGGAACATCAGGGCATGTTCCTGATGGTTCAACACCTGGCGGGTTCCCTGAACGCCAGGGCGGACGAACCTCAGCCGCAGGTGCATGATGGATCACGAATGGCGTCTTCACTCGGAAGTGGCGCAAGGACTCTTTCTACAGTGGGGAGAGCCTTGGTTAGATCTATTCGCCACCGAAGAGAACGCGCAATGTCATCAGTTCTGCGCGTTGGAATTTCCAAGGCGGCACTCGCTCGGCGACGCTTTTCGTCACGAGTGGAGTTGCGGTCTATTGTACGCCTTTCCGCCTATACCACTTCTACCCAGAGTGTTGAAGAAGATTCGGCACGACCGGGCCCAAGTCATTCTTGTGGCTCCGGACTGGGCTCGAAGAGTTTGGTATCCCGAGCTACTGAGTATGAGCGTAGATCCCCCGATCCGTCTGCCTCTTCGGGAGGATCTTCTGTCGCAGCAGCAGGGGACGGTCCTCCACCCGAACCTGTCCAGCCTCCACCTGCTTGCGTGGAGATTGAGCGGCGGCAGTTGATTCCTTTCGACTTGCCTCCCGAAGTTTGTGATGTGATTCTGGCAGCCAGGCGTCCCTCCACTAAGGTGGTATACGCCTGCAGGTGGAACAAGTTTGTGGCATGGTGCACAGCAAAGGCTGTGAATCCCCTTTCTGCCCCTCTCTGAGGTTCTCCTGTTCCTTCTTTCCCTGGCCCAACAGGGTTCTGCCCTGGGTACCATCAAGGGCTATCTTTGTGCCATCTCGGCCTTCCTCAGGCTTCCTGATCAGCCCTCCCTTTTCAAGTCCCCTGTTAACAGGTTTCTAAAAAGCATTACACACCTCTTCCCTCCTGTTCCGTTTGTGATGCCTCAGTGGGACTTGAACTTGGTTCTTACCTTTCTTATGTGCGCTCCCTTTGAGCCTCTACATAACTGTCCTCTTCGTCTTCTGACTCTGAAGACTGCCTTTCTGGTGGCCGTCACCTCCGCTCGGTGGGTGAGTGAGCTCCAGGCTCTATCATGTAAACCTCCCTTTCTGTCTGTCCATCCAGACAAGGTTGTTCTTATGACGCGTCCGTCCTTCTTGCCAAAGGTGGTTACTGCCTTCCACATTGGGCAGACCATCATTTTGCCCACCTTCTTTCCGCCTCCGCATCCTTCCAGAGAGGAAGAGAGGCTCCACCGTCTGGACCCTAAACGTGCGCTTTCCTTTTACATCGACCGCACACGCCATTTCCGGGTGGATGACCAGCTCTTTGTTGGCTACGTGGGCGCCAAAAAAGGTCGGGCGGTGCACAAGAGAACCATCTCCCGCTGGGTAACCTTGTGTATCAAAGCCTGCTATTCTTTGGCTAAGAAGGAGCCTCCTGTTGGGCTGCGTGCCCATTCCACCAGGGCAACGGCTGCTACCACGGCTTTGGGCCGCGGTGTTCTGCTGCAGGATATCTGTCAGGCAGCTACGTGGGCCTCGCTGCACACGTTTACAAAGCATTACTGCCTTGACAGTCGGGTCCGGAGGGACGGCTTCTTTGGCCGTTCTGTCCTCCAGGACTTCCTTGTCTGATCTTTGTTCGCAGACCCACCACCGGGGTTGGTATTGCTGGGGTATCTATTCTAAGGTAAGGAATCTGTCACTAACGTGTCTCTTTCAGATGCACAAGTTACTAACTTGTGTAACGATATATCTGTAAGAGACAGTAGTTAGTGACAGATTCCTACCGCCCACCCATCCTCCCCGTTCTGCGAACTGATTTCTAGGGTTAAGGACATCCCTTTCAGGGCCCTAGTATTTTTCAGACACCTATGTCAGCTTCTTGCATGGCTCTGCGTTCCTGGCGCGGAACGTCGTGTACAGAACTGACGTCAGCGCGCAGGGGCGGCGTCTAAGTACTGCCCGCGACGTCATCCCGGCGACCACGACGCCGACGACGGACGCGGAGCCGCACGACGCCGCATACCGACGCGCAAGGGTACTGCTACGCAAAAAACTTTCCGGATCCAGCCTGACGCCTGGGGATATTCTAAGGTAAGTAATCTGTCACGAACTACTGTCTCTTACAGATATATCGTTACACAAGTTAGTAACTTGTGCTACACACCTCTTCCCTCCTGTTCCGTTTGTGATGCCTCAGTGGGTCTTGAACTTGGTTCTTACCTTTCTTATGTGCGCTCCCTTTGAGCCTCTACATAACTGTCCTCTTCGTCTTCTGACTCTGAAGACAGCCTTTCTGGTGGCCATCACCTCCGCTCGGCGCGTGAGTGAGCTCCAGGCTCTATCATGCAAACCTCCCTTTCTGTCTGTCCATCCAGACAAGGTTGTTCTTAGGACGCGTCTGTCCTTCTTGCCAAAGGTGGTTACTGCCTTCCACATTGGGCAGACCATCACTTTGCCCACCTTCTTTCCGCCTCCGCATCCTTCCAGAGAGGAAGAGAGGCTCCACCGTCTGGACCCAAAACGTGCGCTTTCCTTTTATATCAACCGCACACAACACTTCCGGGTGGATGACCAGCTCTTTGTTGGCTACGTGGGCGCCATAAAAGGTCGGGCGGTGCACAAGAGAACCATCTCCCGCTGGGTGACCTTGTGTATCAAAGCCTGCTATTCTTTGGCTAAGAAGGAGCCTCCTGTTGGGCTGCGTGCCCATTCCACCAGGGCAACGGCTGCTACCACGGCTTTAGGCCGCGGTGTTCCGCTGCAGGATATCTGTCAGGCAGCTACGTGGGCCTCGCTGCACACATTTACAAAGCATTACTGCCTTGACAGTCAGGTCCGGAGGGACGGCTTCTTTGGCCGTTCTGTCCTCCGGGACTTCCTTGTCTGATCTTTGTTCGCAGACCCACCACCGGGGTTGGTATTGCTGGGGTATCTATTCTAAGGTAAGGAATCTGTCACTAACGTATCTCTTTCAGATGCACAAGTTACTAACTTGTGTAACGATATATCTGTAAGAGACAGTAGTTAGTGACAGATTCCTTACCGCCCCACCCATCCTCCCCGTTCTGCGAACTGATTTCTAGGGTTAAGGACATCCCTTTCAGGGCCCTAGTATTTTTCAGACACCTATGTCAGCTTCTTGCATGGCTCTGCGTTCCTGGTGCGGAAAGTCGTGTACAGAACTGACGTCCGCGCGCAGGGGCGGCGTCTAAGTACTGCCCGCGACGTCATCCCGGCGATCCCGACGACGGACGTGGAGCAGCACGACGCCGCCTACCGACGCGCAAGGGTACTGCTACGCAAAAACTTTCCGGATCCAGCCTGATGCCTGGGGATATTCTAAGGTAAGGAATCTGTCACTAACTACTGTCTCTTACAGATATATCGTTACACAAGTTAGTAACTTGTGCGTCAAGAAAGATTACAAAGGAGAGAACAGTGCTAAAATACTTGACACATTTACTAGAAAGTAAACTATGCTATACATCATTAAAAGTGCACTTGGCAGCAACTGTAGCGTATACAAGAGGTGAAACGGAAACGTTTTTTCACTTCTCGCGTGGTCAAAAGGTTCCTAGAAGGAGCAAAAAGAATTGCACCTCCAAAGATGGTGCCAGCACCCACATGGAATCTGAACATAGTTCTAGCGCAAATGATGAAAGCACCATTCGAACCACTACACAAAGCAACGCCACAAATGGTCACACTAAAGACTGCCTTATCTGAAAGAGACACGTTAGTGATAGATTCCTTACCTTAGAATATCCCCAGGCGTCAGACTGGATCCGGAAAGTTTTTCGTCAGCAGTACCCCTGCGCGTCGGTAGGTGGCGTCGTGCGGCTCCGCGTCCGTCGCTGGCGTCGTAAACGCCGAGATGACGTCACGGAGACTACTTAGGTGCCACCCATGCGCGCTGACGTCAGTTTTTTCTTTTTCCGCGCCAGTAAGCGCAGATCCGGTTAGAGCACGTACCTTAGTCACGACGCCGACGACGGACGCGGAGCCGCACGACGCTGCCTACCGACGCGCAAGGGTACTGCTACGCAAAAACTGTCCGGATCCAGCCTGACGCATGGGGATATTCTAAGGTAAGGAATCTGTCACTAACTACTGTCTCTTACAGATATATCGTTACACAAGTTAGTAACTTGTGCTTCATGCAACTACAACCACTACAGGTTAGCCACCGCTTTGGGAGTTTACTGCTATATAGTCTATGCAAAGCATGTGATCTACAGCTCGCATGCCTCGAACGGATAATGTTAGTGACCCAGTAAGCATCTGTTCTTGGCATGTAAAGCTGTAGATTCACATGCGCCCACCCACCTCCCCGGTCTCCTGTAGTTGTAATTCATAATTCACATTGATACGCATGGACATCTCTATTCTACACATACTAACTCCATTCTCACACTCTGCGGGAAAACAATCTAACAATGGAGTCGATGCCCATGCGCACTATCACCGAAAGGAGGAGTCCCCTACCTCGTGACTGGAAAGACTTCTTCGAACAAAAACAACTTGCAAACATCAGGACCCAACACTAGATGGCAGGAGTATGCAAAGCATGTGAATCTACAACTCTACATGCCAAGAACAGATGCTTACTGGGTAAGTAACATTATCCTTATGCCAATTGGGGACAAGCCAGTTAAACATGCACCATTTTAAAGTCTGAGCACATGCACTGAGCCATGTTTAGCAAGGCTCTGGACATTTTAGAGCCATTGCCAAGTAGTCAAAATGGGGGCAAAAGGTGTGTGTGTGAGTGTGTGTGTGTGGGGGGGGGGGTAAACTTGCAAAAAGCTGGTTTCCTTACACAGCCTAAGTGTTAAGCAACACAAACCCGGCTATTGAGCTTCCGGAGGTGCTGGATGTCTGTCAGCGTAAGCTCTACATCCACCCATCCTTGCAAGATCATGGCTAGATCTGCACAGGAGGCTTAATGAAAAGCCTCAGAGGAGACTCCCCTTTCAGGATGCAATTTCAAAAGAGCTCCGGACTTGTTGTAGGAAAGTGCTGCTTTTTGCGTGGACCACTGACTTTTTGCCTGACATCTGATGCAACCTCACTTGATGTGCCCTGGGTCCCTGCCAATCAGGCTCCCAGGGCCGGTCTTCTTTCCCACAACTGTACATTTGTACCCACAATTGACACATCCCTGGCCACAGGTCAGCCCCTTGTAAAAGGTATCATGGGTACCAGAGGCACTGTGACCAGGGAAGGCCTCCAAGGGCTGCAGCACATATTGTGCCACCCTTAGAGACACTGTACCTTAACACCCACTGTTGGAAAGTGGATTATTGGTAGGGGCAAATGTAGGTCTGCCACTGGCAATAACGCCACTAACACAGTATAGGGCTCAGAATAGGTCTTAGAAAATTATTCCTATGCTCAACCCTTGATAACGTGGCTGTGAGCAGGCAGGCTTAACTTCAAAGAAAGGTATGTAAAGCATTTAAAAACACCAATTCAGTAAATAATTAAGACACTACACAAAATAAAAATCCAACACCAATTTATAAAAATAGGAAATATTTTTATCTTTTAAATGACACCAAAACGAAAAGAATCCACTGTAGGGAACCAGAGAGATGAATTTTTAAAGATTAGCCACTTTCCAGTGCTTAGAAACCAACTGTGCCCCTTTTAGTCATTTGCCTCTGACAGGGACACATTCACCTTTAGCAATTGTTCTGGAGGATCTCTCACCAGTCTTGTGCAGCCATCTCCAGCAGGCTGGGTCCAGTTAGAACTCCTTCCTGAAGTTCTTCTTGTGGGTCCCAAAGTATCTAACACACAATCCAAGGTTCTAGAATCTCCAAGAGGGTCCTTGAAAGTGTGAGACTTCAATTCCCACCATCCACTTGGACAAAACCCTTACAAATCCACTGGTAGTACTCCAGGCTGGGATTCTTTTGGTGATGTCCAGGTGAGCTCTGTTAACCTGTAGCTTGCAGGGAGTCCACTCTTTAGTCCTTTTTGAAGCAGGTTTGATCCACAGCGCTGTAGTTTCAAATGGGGCAAAAAGACGCAATCTTCAGAGTTCAGACCTTTGGAAATGCACATCAAACTCTTCAGCGCAGACCCTCCTGGTTCTCTTAAGTTTCAAGCAGCAGATCTCAGAGGCTCTGCCCTTCTCAGATACTTATTCAGTGTTCTCTGGGGTCAAGCAGGAGGCCACTCCTGTCCAATGAGCTGCAGGGTTCGACCCAAAGGTCTGACCACTTCCTGCAGAGTGTGGCAAAATGCTAACCCAGAAACCACTATTCTTCCAAAATTCAATATGTCAGAATTTTCAGCAGACAGAGAAGACCAGGTTAAACACACCCATAGGATGGCTATTCTCCATAGTCTCTCCCCCTTGCATCTGCTCATTCCTTCCTTAATCCTAGCATCTGGCTGTAGGTGAACAGTTTAAAGTTGTAAATGACACTGAGGCCTTCTCTTTCCTTTGAAGACCATGGTTTACGACTCCTCCCCCTGCTTTGGCATTCCTATGCCCAGCAACCTCTCTTCTCCGAGAGGCTTCCTAACCCCAGGGGTCATTTATCATCTCTTCAAAGCAGCCAGGCTCACCCACTTATCTCTGACCAATCAGGGCAGAGCAGTACAGGGTTGAATTTTGGCTTACAGGCAAAGTCTTAACTTCTTGTCTGTACATTTTACAATAAATTCAACAGTATCATATTGTTGGATCGATCATTGCCATTCTACTGAGTCCTTTAATCCTAGTTTTATGGTTTTTCTTTCTCCAGTTATTAACTATTAACCTTTTCCAATGTTAACCTATGGCATGGGATTTGCAATGGGAAAAGTGACTTGGGCCATTTTTCCAGCACCAGGGCTTATAAAAACATATTTTATAAGTACACTACATACATCTACAGGACGCCACCCCAGGAACACCTAGGGGAGACTTTAGGCGTTCTGAATATGTAAAAAAATATTGCAGATCCTCCCTCCACAGTGCTCCTACCACCAAAGTCTATTTTGGGCAGCACTTTATCACAATTTGGGGAGTGAAATGTGCAATTTCACTTTATTCAGGGCATATAAAACTCATTTTATAAGGGTCCACCTTATAGAGATCTGACCCCCCACCCCCTGGGACACCTAGGGGAGACCCTGGGGGTACCTAATATGCCCAAACATTGTAGGTTAACCATTTTTAAGTGCCCCAAACACAAAAGTCGAGTTTGGGCACAATTTACTTTTTAAAAGCAGTCCTGCCACACAGAGCCACTTTTAAAAATACCTCAGGCTTCAGCAGTGCACACATGCAAGTGCAGAAAGGTCTGCCCCCAGCAACTGGCTTCCACCAGTTCTGCCCCCACCTTGGGTGGGAGAATCGGTGGGGAAACCAAGCTAGGAGAGGTGTGCACACCTTTGCCAACCCCACCCCGTAGGTGGGGAGGCGAGGTGAAGCACACAATTCAGTCCCCTCCATCTTGAAGATGAGGGGACCCAACCAATCCGGAATAGGCTCATTCCTCCCTCCCTTTGGAGGGTGGCATTATAGTGGGTGTACCCACCCCAAGGAAGGGACCCATTGGTCCCGACCTGCACACACCCCTTTTAACACCCCTAAATCTAGTATTTAGGGACCACCTGAACCTTGCCTCAGATTCGAGGAAGAAAGAAGGACCGAAGAGCCGTGCTGACCCAGGAACAAGAGGACACTTACTGCTTTGGCCCCAGCCCTGCCAGCCTGTCCCATCTACGACCTGCTTACAGTGAAGAACCTGGCGTGTCCAGCAGCCCCCCAGAGCCCGGAGGACCTGCCCTCACCTTACAGACTCAGTCTCCCGTTAGCACCAGATTTGCTCAAACAAAGACTCCAAGACCAAAATCTAGATTCTGGTGACTCCGCGATTCTGCACCGGACACCCACGGCTCGAGTTTGAGTGGCCCAGCACCACGACGAGGCCTCCGCAGCGATCCTGACCTGAAATCTGGTGATCCCCAACCTGCCTAAAGACAACGTATGCAGCCTCAACCTGAAGGGTCCCCCTGACCGCAAGCGCAGCTGGTAAGAAAACCAGATGACAGAAGACCACCCTGCACCCAACATCCCATGGCCTTGAGTGGCCAAACCGATGGTGTCCAGGCATCCCCCAAGATTCCAACTTACCTCTCCAGCCAGTGGTCGCCTTCATGAAGCCTCCTTGCACGAGCCTGCAGCAACTTTTCCAAACCGAAGGTCTCCACTGAGAATCACAGGGGCCCCGGCGTTTCCTTGGCACACTGCACCAGGCCACCCCTGTGCCGCTGGTGGTGCAGCTCCTGTGCTGATTGTTGGCCCCTGCAGTGCTGACCTTAACCCCAGGAGCTTTGCTCCCACACCCAAGTGGCCGGCTTGTAAGCAGTCCCTAACCAAAGGCCCCCTTAGCCCAATTGGTTAACATTGGGCCCCTGCACTCTGCACCCGGCCGCCCCAGTACTGCTGGTGATGCCACTCAAGTGCCAACCTAGACCTTGGGGAACCTTGGTCCTAACCCCCAAAACTCCCACTTGTAAGATGTTTACTTACCTGTGAAACCGATAACCTTTTTTCTCCCATAGGATCCTATGTTATAAGATTTTGGTCTAAAAGGTTTTAAGTGTTGAACTCTTGTTTTGTATGGGAAAAACAGTAACTTTAACTCAAGCAAAGAAAAGTGTTACGTACCTTGTATTGTGAGATCCTTATGTGTGGTATCTAAGCATACCACCCCCAGTACTCAACGTAATCTAAAAGTAATTATTGTGTAATGTAAACTGCTGTCAATCAATACCAACCTGTAACTATTCCATATTCAACCACAACTGCATTTCCTTGTGATGTCCTGCATTTGAGAATATATTTTACTTACCAGTGCCAAGTCCTGCTGGGTTCTAAAAATAAAACCTAAATATACCTTTTTTTTTATACTTACCCAATTGGTCTGGATTCAGTCTGAGTGTCTGCCTTTGTTATACTGTGTCTTAGTCTTTCTTCACCCCTTACCTCTCGTGTCAGGTCTTCTGTGGAATGTGGGGTTTATGACATGTGTGGGGTTCTATGTCAGTTGTTGGAGATGCTGTCGGTTGGTGTCTGCTCCCTCTGGCATGGGGTTCCTATGCTCCAATAAACTACGTGTTAACTGTTCCTGCTTCGGTGTCTTCTTTGGATGAATCGCCTCACTACATTTTGGCGACAGGCTGGGATGTGCCAGACACCATCATTGAGCCGTCAGTTGTCATTAGAGCCTGTGAAAGGAACCCCATGTCCTGCCTTAGTTTCTTCACCGCTGTCATTGGTGCGGTAGGATTGCCTTACTTTTAAAGTGTTTTTCACCCAAGTGCTGCCCTGCTCAACCTCCGCTTTCGCTCCGCTTCAATAATTTTTTTCTTTTAAAATTAGACTACCTTCATTATACGTCTCTCGAACGCGCATCTCCTTGCGCTGCCTACCTCGCACTCATTGTGTTGCCTCCAGAGGGCTTGCGCCACCTTCCTAGCGCGGCCCTCAATCACGCGCTCTGTCTCCACTCGCGAGCATAGTGAACTGACTGTCTCCCGATGCGCAGTACTTTTAAGCCAGCGCTTACGTTGTCTCTTCTCCGCATATTCAGTCCCTCCTGTGCCCACATCCAGTAAATACCTCCATTCACTTGCCTCTGCAGTAGTCCTCTCTGCCTCCAGCTCCTCTCTCGCCTCTCACGAGTTCCTCTCACTCGGCATTACCATAGAGCCCGAGTCTGCAGAGAGGTACATTGTTCATTTGTGAACACTGCCATTGTGTGGCCACTAATGGTACTCCCTTTCTCTCTGATGGTCTTCCTTACAATAACTCTGTAAGACAGTGAAGATTTGTTTTTTTTGTTTGTTGTTCACACTTTATTTCCAGCTTTGTTCACAATGAGTATCAATCAAGCTGTTGTGGCTCCCCCATCCTTTCTCATGCTAAAGGGTGATCCGCCCATTGAATGGGAAGATTGCATCGAAACATTTGAAAATTACGTTGTTGCTTTTGGGGGGTCTAATTTTTCACTTGTAAGAAAGAAAGCTCTGTTAATTGGATGTCTTGGCACTGAGGGGCAGCATGTTTTTAAATACTTACCTCGGGTACATGAAGACAATGGAGATGTCATGGAGGATGTGTATAAGGAGGCTAAATTGCTCATTCACAAACGCTTTGCTAAAACTTTGAATATTGTAGTGCAACACCACAAATTCTACACCCAACCGCAGAGACCAAATTAATCTATAGACGAATTTGTGGCGAGACTGAGAGAACTTGCTATAAAGTGCAAATTTGGTCCCATGACTGAGGAACTCATAAGAGACCAATTAATTGTACAATGCAGCAATAAGAAGATGCAAGAACAACTGTGGGCAGCTGCTGATCCCACTTTAAAGGAAGCCATAAAAATCGCTAAGGTTGTACAAGAATCGCAAAAGTGCATGAAGGAAATGCAAAAAAAAAAGCCAAGGGGACACATTGATGTAACGGAGGTGGACTGTGAATCAGATTCAATTAATTTTGTCAAGAGGAAAGCAACCACTACTTCATTTACTCGTAGCCCTCCTTCAAGAACCACAGTTTCTGTGCAGGCTAGACCCAACACACGTTTTTGCTATCGATGTGGCAGCAACTTCCACATAGCAGACTCAAAATCTTGTTTCGCGTTGGGCAAAGATTGCCGTTTGTGTGGAAGGAAGGGCCATTTTGCTTGCATGTGCAAAGCCAACAAAGCAAAGGTGGCTATGGTTGAAGAATCAGAGGATCTCACGGAACACAGAATTTTAATGGTGAATTCGGACCTGTCTAATCAATTGGAAGATGTATTGGATGATTCAAAGAGACGTTCACGTCCCAAAGCGGATTTTGTGGTGGATGGGAAGGTGGTGACTCTAATGGTAGACTCTGGGTCTCTGTACACCATCATTCCAAAACATCTGTTTGACACTGTGTGGCCTGGTAAAATGTTGAATAATACTAATGTTGTACTGAAGGGTTATCAAGGAGCCAACATTGGTGTAATGGGGTATTTTGATGCTCATAATCCTGTTTCGCGAACATCACACAAAGTGGAAAATTTATGTTGCTACTGAAGGGCCACCTATTTTGGGTTGGTCTCATCAGTATGACCTACACATTGTAGTAAATCCCAGAGCGGCAGAACAGGTCATGGTAGTGAGGGAGGATGATGTGAACAAGGTACTAGAACAATTTGCACCAGTGTTCAATAGTAAGTTGGGAGTGGCCAAAGATTATACCCACAAAATCATTTTAAAGAAAGATGCCATTCCAGTGAGACATAGCTCTAGGAAAATTCCCATTGCCATGAGAGAGGAAGGCAAAACAATTGTTGATCAGATGGTATCCGATGGTGTCATTGAACCCGTTGATACCACACAATGGCTATCTCCCATGGTTAAAGGCTGATGGTCCTTGAGAGTCTGTGTTGACCTTCGCAGCTTGAATCCGAATGTAGTAATGGATCGCTTTCCCCTACCCAATATCACAGTTAGTTTTTTTATTGGCTGGGGGAAATTTATTTTTAAAAATTAGGCCTCAAAAGTGCTTACCATCAGGTAATGCTACATCTTGACTCTAAACACCTTACTGCCTTTGTTACAGCCAAAGGTGTCTTTCAATTTAACAGATTACCCTTCGGACTGTCATCTGCTGCGAGCGTGTTTCAGAAACTTATCTCCAAAGTTCTGGTGGGTGTAAGGAATGTCATTTTCTTTCAAGACGACATCCTGATATTCGGAGATAGTATTGACTCTCAAAATGACACTTTACTTATAGTTCTTGGCAAGTTGTTGGAGGCTGGTCTCACTTTGCGCAGAGAGAAGTACAAGTTTTTGGTGAGTGAAGTTGAATACCTTGGGTACCGCATTTCCAGTGAAGGAGTGAGACCAAAACTCAACCTTGTGAGTGCCATTGTCAATGCTCAAACACCCATTGATAAAGATATGCTACGCTCCTTCATGGGAATGGTAGAATATTATGCTAAATTTGTAAAGGATTTTGCCACTAAATCTGAACCTTTGCGAGCTTTACTTAGGAAAGGGCAGACGTTTGAGTGGGGAATCTCTCAAGAAAATGCATACTCTGGTATTAAGGAAGAGATTTCCAATGCAAAGATTTTGGCTCCATTTCAGTGCAATTTGAAGACTATACTCACTGTGGACGCAAGCGCAGTTGGTGTGGGTGCCGTCCTGTCACAGGTACATGATGGTGTCGAAAGAACAGTAGCCTTTGCGTCCCGCTCCCTCTCAAACACCGAGAGGAATTACTCAGTCATCGAGCGGGAGGCATTGGCAGCTGTTTGGGCCACTTCTCATGTTTGCACTTTTATTTGGGGTTCTAGAGTGATTCTAAGGACTCATCACAAACCTCTCTTGAAGGTGCTGGCACCCAATGGTTTTAATAATTGTTCAGCTCGCCTCGCAAGGTTAGCTGTCAAGTTACAAGAATGTGATTTCACAGTTGAATATTTGCCTGGCTGGAAGAATAAAGTGGCTGATTGCCTTTCCAGGTTCCCGGACAAAATGTGTGAGGGGGGCGAAGTAATCACAGAGGAAGTTGTGGCAAGCGATGAGATCTTAACTGATGTGCACAGTGCAATCTCCAAACGTAAGTGGTTGGAATCTTTAGACAAAGATCAAGAACGTAAAGCTGTAACCAGAATGATCAATGAGGGCGTCAAGAGGGAGAGTACATATTCTGATGGTCCGACCTTATTCTAAAGTGGTGGAAGAATTGTCTGTTAATCCTGATCACATTATTTCCAGGGATGAGAGATTTAGTCCTCCTGTGACTGAGACATAAATTAATCGCCTTAGCACATGAGGGCCACATGGGACAAACCTTCACTCTCAAAAGGGTTAAGGAGAATTTTTGGTGGCCTAAAATGGATTCTGATGTTAAGAGGAGGGTTGAGAACTGTATTGCATGTAAAAATTCAGAGAAAAGGTTGAAAGTAGGTGGATCTGTCAAGGACACACTATTACATATGGCTGAAGCTGACTCCGTCTGGGAAAAGGTCTACTTAGATTTCATTGGTCCTTTCACATTTTTGTCTGAACAAGAACGGTTTGCCGCTGTTTTGGTAGATGCCAAATCACGGTGGTTTGAAGTAGTATTTTTGAGAAACATTAGTACCAAAACCACCATTGCCTTATTGGAGGAGATTTTTAGAAGAGAAGGTGTGCCACTTAAACTGATCACCGACAATGGTACACAGTTTACTTTATCTGAAATGGAAACCTTTTTGGCTCATGTGGGGGTAAAACAGATCTGTACCTCCCTTTACAACCCACAGAGCAATGGCCAAGTTGAAAGGATCAATAGATTAGTGAAGGGTACCATGGAATTAGCCAGCAGGGTGGGGCAGAATGTGCAAAATGCGATTAAAGACATGTTGTGGGCATACCGCACCACACCCACTGCGGCAACAGGCAAGAAACCTTTTGAAATGATGAGAGGCAGGAAACCTTCCACTAAGTTGTGTCCTTCATGTATGTGGAGAAGTGGAAGTAACTCAACTAACAAGAATTCTTTCCTTTGCCCCAAGGAAGGTCTCTTTAGGGTGGGAGACTGGGTCAAAGTCAAACCGGGTGGCGTTAAATCTGGTTTATCTAAGTTCTGTGGTCCTTACAAGGTCAAACAGGTGGGCCATAATTGGTTGAAATTAGATAATGAGCAAGTCTGGAACATGAGAAGGGTGGCGCTATTTCAAAGGGGTGGAGGTATTTCCCTGCTGGAAGGTGTGGATTCAGACTGGTCTTTGTCAGATTTGAATCCTAAAGTATCCCAGGTGCTTCCACAAGGTGATATTGGAAGGGATGGCCTTAGTGTTGCCTTACGCCAAATTGGAGAGAGGCAAGAGGCCTGTGAGTTCTCCTAAGTGGCTTAATGATTTTGTTACTCGCTGATTTATTTTGCTGTTTTTGTTCTACGTTCATCTGTTGGGTGTGGGTGATTGGTGGTGTCCTGTGTGGGATTCCTCTTGTGTTTGTCTTGTGGTCCTGCGTCTGTTTCATTGAAAGAAGGGGGATGTGTTATACTGTGTCTTAGTCTTTCTTCACCCCTTGCCTCTCGTGTCAGGCCTTCTGTGGAATGTGGGGTTTATGACATATGTGGGGTTCTATGTCAGTTGTTGGGGATGCTGTCGGTTGGTGTCTGCTCCCTCTGGCATGGGGTTCCTATGCGCCAATAAAGTATGTGTTAACTGTTCCTGCTTCTGTGTCTTCCTTGGATGAATCGCCTCACTACAGCCCTAAGTCTTGATTGAGTGAATACAATAAATGTTTAACACACCCTCTGGATAAGCTTAACTGCTCGCCCAAACTTCCACAAAGAGAGCTGTTAGTACTTACCTAATTTAGCCTCAGCTATACCTCTGTGGGACTCCCTGGACTCTGTGCACACTATACCTTACTTTGGTATAGTATATACAGAGCCAGCTTCCTACACTTGCCCTTTCCGTAAAAAGCTGAGGCAGCAGCATGGTAGCCCAACTCCATTCCTCCACCACCACAGTACACCACACAGGTCACCTTCACCAAAGAACTCCGTCCTGACACACCGACTGATCACAAGAGTCTTTGCAACCCTCTGGACCCCTACTTTGAGCCAATCCCACTGGGAGGGGAGAATCTGGAAGGATTATGATGTCAGCCCTCAAGATGGCACAAACATAAAGCCCTCTACAGTCCTGGCTTCCCCATCAGATGACACAAAACCCATAATGCTGTGACAGAGTGGCTGGCTATCATAAAGGCAAAATCCATGTTAAGGATGAGGAAGACTTTTGGTCAAGTCATTGTCCAAGAGAAGAAGGTCCCTGCAATTCTTTCCGGTGCCGAGTACATGACCTGAACAGGATTTCAAGGCGCCAGTTAAATTAAAGATAGTCACTCCTAGGAAAATATTCAGCAGCACCTGATGACCCACTTTAGAGCAGGGACAGCCTCACATCAGAAGTTCATACATTCAGCTCGAAAAGGGCATTTGCCCACGGCACAGAAAAGGAGAGCTGCTCAATTAATGCCACAGGAAAACACGTCACATTAGGGGCAACAACACAGTAACGCATTGCCAATTCAGTGGGCCTCTTAAGATACAATAGGTATCATTGGGAGGAAATGCAATAGCTAGTTAAGCTAGTTCTGGATCCCACTGCAAACAGGGTAAACTACTAGTTCTGGTAGACACGGTTATGTCCAACGCAAACATGTTATCCGCTGCTGCTACCTCCTGGGAGGTTAATACTAGTATTATCCTATGAGACTCTCGAGTTCGACCTTAAGTTAAGCACCACTAATGGTCCCCTTCGATGGTGAGCATCTTTTCGGGGGCCGTGTTGATACAATGCTCAAAGATTGAAAAGGGATGATAAGCCGTGGGGCCACTCCAGACACTACCTGAAAAGGCTTGGTTTTCGCCCCTTCAGGTACAAGGTATGGCAAAAGCTGCATCAATACAGCAGCATTCAGGGTTCCACCATTAGCCCTTTCATAAGGTTCAAACTCGGAGGCCCTTCACCTCAGTGGGCCAGAGGCAAGGGTCAAGCCAAAGGTTGAGGTGACTCTGCGAAGGACGCCTCCAACTCCAAGCAGTGACTTACCACGCATCCCGCCCCAATCACATTAACACCTGTTGGGGGAAGAATCTGGTTCTTCCACAGTGGGAGGAAATAACCTTCGACAAGAGAGTCCTGTCCTTGTCCAGCAAGGATACTGGTTGGTGTTCCACACAGCACGGCCAAATAAGACACCTCGCCATCATGCAGTTAGTCAGGAATATTGGACTGCTGCAAATGGAAGCAGAAGCTCCTCCCAACAATGGTGCCATCGAGCCAGTACCCCCGCTCCAGTAGGATCTGGGCGTTTACTCCCTGTACTCATCGCAAAAAAGGACAGCCTGTCCTCAACTTCAGGCCACTGAATGATTACACTCTGTCAGCTCTTCAGAAAGACAACCTGGCACTCCTCCACTCTACACAGAACACTCGTCCACTCTCCACCTCCATGAGGCCTACTTTTATATCTTCATTCATCCGGCACATGGACAACACTTAGGAGTGGTCACAGCATATCTGCGCTGCAACACTCTTAATATGTTTCTATATGGGGATGCTTGGCTGCTATAGATCAGCAGCCATTTGCAATACCTAGCACACACTCAGGCAGCCGTTTCCCTCCTACAGAGGCAAGGGTTTCCACTCAACAGGAACGTCCCATTTCAGGCCTCGGCAGATTCAGTTCTTCTTGGGAGCACTTTTAAACTTTGGGAGGGGGAGAGGAGTTGGCCTAACGGCTAGGGCGGTCGACCTTAAATCTAGGGAACCGGGTTCGAGTCTTGGCAGGGACGCGCAACACATCCTGTGATTCTGGGCAAATCACTTAATCTCCCCATGCCTAACAAAAAATGAATGTGTCCTCATGTAACACAACTGGTGCTCGTTAAAGCGCTGATACCCGATACCTTTGGGTCAAGTTCGCGCTATATAAAACTAAGTAAAAAAAATAAATAAACTAGCTCACTGTCAGCGCCTATCCCAAGTAAGAGAGGGTGATGGCATTTCAAAGGCTGCGACCTCTTTTTCAGACATATCTTCTAACCATGGAATGTTTATGAATCTGTTGGGGTTGATGGCCTGTTGGGTAGCCATCTAGTGTTTTCATAGGAGATCTAACTGCAGATTCTGCACCTTTCGAATATTCCCCCAATTGTCAGACAGGATCTGGAAAATCTTGAGCAATACCCGTGTGCTGGTACGTGGCGCCAGAGGCTCAGTATCAACGTCCGGGAATTTGCACCACCCAAGCGCACCGATATAATTTCTTTTCTATCCGCACCAACAGATGCAGATCTGAAGCTACCTCTGGTCTCCTTGTGAATGTTTTGCATGTTATTTCCAAAAACGTTTCATCAGTGTGTAGGGCAATGGTGTTTAAGCCTTGTGGGGAATGTCGCAAACTTATGTCAGTGACTAATCCACACTTGGTTTACCTGTGTTGTCTAGGGTTGGACCACAACTCCAAGACCTGCAGCGACTGCACCTTGACGCACCCATAGGCTATCCAGTAGCATGAGGTGAAGAGTGAAGCTCTTCGTCACCAAGCGTGACGGTCAAAGTCATAGTAAAGATCCCAGTCCCGCTCGTGAAGCCATTCCTGTGACCGGTCATCGTCAAGGTCCAAGTTTTCAGTGTAGTCCAAGAAGAAGCAAAAGAAGTCCAAGCGGGTTCTGGGCCCCTCCAACCGCTCTCAATCTCCTGAGAGGGTGCGAGAGCATCATTGTGCCTACTACACTCGCTCCTAAAGTCGTTCCACGGAGCCAGTTCCTAGTCCAACCCTGCACCAGTTCAAATTTCCCAGGCCTAGGGCAACCTTTTAACAAATCTAGGAATTTCAAAATGCGATGTTAAGCATTTTCAGCACAACACCGGCTCCCTATGGCGTGCCTATAGGCCTCAAGGACCCAAGAGGCCACCCATCTAGACCTACTCCAGCTGTATCTCCCTCTGCCCCATTTGGACCTTCTGGATCAGTTCTCTGATGCATACCGGCTGTGGTATTGAACCTCCTCCCGGCGCCACGTCCCACTCCAGACCTCGATCCACTAATGACGCCAGACAATGACTGCCAACCCGATTCAAAGACAGCACTGTGCTGACTTCGACCGAAGCCATGCTTGACGCCACTTATTCCTCTACACATTGGCAATCCTTCTTATACTGACACTGACCTCTTGCCAGGAACCACTGAATCATCTTTGACAACAAGCTCACCATAAATTCACATATCAATGCCATCTTCTCCGCCTGCTTCCTCACTCTGCGCATGCTACAAAGATCTTTAAGTGGCTACCCCTTAATATGAGACTCACCGTGACACAGGCCCTCGTCACCGGCTGACTGGACTATGGCAACGCCCTTTATGTAGCAATTGCCGCACACCTCCTACAGAGACTTCAGATCATACAGAACGCTGCAGCCAGACTCCTCCTCTGCCTTCCCTGACGAACCCACATCACAGCCCACCTCAAGCAACTCCACTGGATCCTCATACAGAAGAGATGCCAATTCAAGCTGCTGACCCATGCACAAGGCTCTACACAATCAAGGACACGCCTAAATTAACCACTGCCTGAATGTCCACCTGTCGAAGACTACGCTCTGACTCCTTCTCACTTGCACACACTCTTCTCCGCCCCCTCCCCCCCTTATGAGCTGAGAGTCTTGATGTTTCTGCATCGGTCCTGGATTTCTTTGAGGCTGCTGGGACTGATTGCTTCCTGCATCTTGCTGGCCAAGCACACCAGGTGGCATATGAAGTCATGGTTGTTACACCACGAGTACAGAAAAAAAAACTAAGAGCAGCACCGCAGGGTCCCATATTCATTCGTGGGAAAGTGCTGCCTGATACTCTTATTCATTTTTTTTCTGCTGTTTGATTTGGAGATGTAGGAGGTGAACTCGTGGGCAACTATTTAGTCAACAGCAACTTCAAGGGGCGAAGTCTGCTGAAGGTCACGAGAACAATACATGTTACAGACCCAAAGCTGGTCTGACCCCAGGAACTTACTATTGCATATGACAAATCTTAAGCTGAGCGTTGTCCATACCCTCACCTCACATGAGTTATTCTCATACGACCTGAACCCAAGCTTTCTTGATGCTGGATCTCAAGGTAGTCGTGGTTCCTGTTAGAAATGGGGGTCTCTAGTTAGCAGTGGTATGCACCCTGTCCAGGTAGGGACCCTTCCTTCTAGCCAGGGTAAGGTGAGTATACACCCAAGATAACGCTCGGTAGCTTGGCACGAGCATTCAGACTTATCTCGGAGGCAATATGTAAAGTATTTGTACATAACACACACAGTAGCACAGTGAAAACACTACAAATGAACACCACACCAGTTTAGAATAAAGTACCTTTATCTAAACCAAACCAGACCAAAACAACAAAAGTCCAACATATGTATATCAAAATATCACTTTTAAAAGGTAAAAACAGTTCAGTCCATGTGAAACTATGGATGTGTCACTTTTAGGACAAAGTACCTGGAATGCGTCAAAATTAAAGACGAAAAAAGGCACAGGGGTGAGGCGCTGGAAAACAAAGCGATGCTTCGGTTCCTTACACACAAGGAAGGTGATGCGTTGGTTCCTTACTGTGATAGGAGGTGATGCGTCGGTTTCTTACCGCATGGGGTGGTGCGTCGTTTCTACAGGCACTCGGCCTCAGTTCCTTACTGAGGCCTAGTGTTGATGTAGACTTGGTGCACATGTGTGATGCGTAGAAAATCCAGGAACTGCAGGTCGATGCGGTGGCAATCCAGGTGCTGCGTCAAGATCTGCAGCGAGGTGATGGACAATTCCTCCTGCCGCTCAAAAGGGCCTGCATCGGAGTCAGAGCTGTAGTCTCGGATTTCGGAGACACTGTGCACTGAACTCTGGCTGTGGCAGTTTCTTTAGCCGCGGGCAGGCGCTGCGTGGGCGCGCAAATTCTTCCCGCACGGCGGTGCTGTTGGAAAAACAGGCACTGGAAGGGCAATACGTGGATTTTCAGCATCAGGCGTGGCAAAACACCCTCCAAGGGCCCAGAACTGGAGTTGGCACCACTTGGCAGGTCAGCGCTTCCAGCAGTGGAGTTCAGGAAAGCTGCAGATGAAGTATTTTATGGCCCTGAGATGTCATAACAGGAGAAGCCCTCCGAGAAACTACACAAGCAGGATAGACAGCAAAGTCCAGTCCTTCTCCTCTCCAAAGCAGAAGCAGCAACTGCAGTCCAACCCAGCAAGGCAAGACACAGCAAAGGGGCAGTCCTCCTCCTCACAGCTCTTCTCCTTGCAGAGGTTCCTCTTGATCCAGAAGTGTTCTGAAAGTCTGGGGTTTGAGTTCATATACTTATACACCTTTAGGCCTTTGAAGTTGGCAAACTTCAAAGAAAGTCTTTGTTGTTCACAAGTTCTTGCTTTTCCCAGCCATGGCTCTAGGCACAATCTATGGGGGTGGAGACAGCATTGCGAGAGGACAGGCGCAGCCCTATTCAGGTGTCGGTGACAACTCCTCCCAACACTCTAGCTCAGGAAGACCCATTAGCCTAGAGATGGCTCATCAGGATATGCAGGACACCCCTCCACTCCCTTTGTGTGACTGTCAAGAATGAATGCACAAACAGGCCCCTGTCTGTCTAAACCAGACATTGATTCCACAAGCAGGCAGAGACGTAGAATGGTAGAGCACAAAAATGCCCGCTTTTTAAAAGTGGCAATTTTAAACACACAATTTAAAAACCACCTGCAGTTAGAAATGGGGGTCTCTAGTTAGCAGTGGTATGCACCCTGTCCAGGTAGGGACCCTTCCTTCTAGCCAGGGTAAGGTGAGTATACACCCAAGTTAACCCTCGGTAGCTTGGCACGAGCATTCAGACTTATCTCAGAGGCAATATGTAAAGTATTTGTACATAACACACACAGTAACACAGTGAAAACACTACAAATGAACACCACACCAGTTTAGAATAAAGTACCTTTATCTAAACCAAACCAGACCAAAACAACAAAAGTCCAACATATGTATATCAAAATATCACTTTTAAAAGGTAAAAACAGTTCAGTCCATGTGAAACTATGGATGTGTCACTTTTAGGACAAAGTACCTGGAATGCGTCAAAATTAAAGACAAAAAAAGGCACAGGGGAGAGGCGCTGGAAAACAAAGCGATGCTTCGGTTCCTTACACACAAGGAAGGTGATGCGTTGGTTCCTTACTGTGATAGGTGATGCGTCGGTTTCTTACCGCATGGGGTGGTGCGTCGTTTCTACAGGCACTCGGCCTCAGTTCCTTACTGAGGCCCAGTGTTGATGTAGACTTGGTGCACATGTGTGATGCGTAGAAAATTCAGGAACTGCAGGTCGATGCGGTGGCAATCCAGGTGCTGCGTCAAGATCTGCAGCCAGGTGATGGACAATTCCTCCTGCCGCTCAAAAGAGCCTGCATCGGAGTCAGAGCTGTAGTCTTGGATTTCGGAGACACGGTGCACTGAACTCTGGCTGTGGCAGTTTCTTTAACCGCGGGAAGGCGCTGCGTGGGCGCGCAAATTCTTCCCGCACGGCGGTGCTGTTGGAAAAACAGGCACTGGAAGGGCGATACGTGGATTTTCAGCATCAGGCGTGGCAAAACACCCTCCAAGGGCCCAGAACTGGAGTTGGCACCACTTGGCAGGTCAGAGCTTCCAGCAGTGGAGTTCAGGAAAGCTGCAGATGAAGTATTTGATGGCCCTGAGATGTCATAACAGGAGAAGCCCTCGGAGAAACTACACAAGCAGGATACTCAGCAAAGTCCAGTCCTTCTCCTCTCCAAAGCAGAAGCAGCAACTGCAGTCCAACCCAGCAAGGCAAGACACAGCAAAGGGGCAGTCCTCCTCCTCACAGCTCTTCTCCTTGCAGAGGTTCCTCTTGATCCAGAAGTGTTCTGAAAGTCTGGGGTTTGAGTTCATATACTTATACACCTTTAGGCCTTTGAAGTTGGCAAACTTCAAAGAAAGTCTTTGTTGTTCACAAGTTTTGCTTTTCCCAGCCTTGGCTCTAGGCACAATCTATGGGGGTGGAGACAGCATTGCGAGAGGACAGGCGCAGCCCTATTCAGGTGTCGGTGACAACTCCTCCCAACACTCTAGCTCAGGAAGACCCATTAGCCTAGAGATGGCTCATCAGGATATGCAGGACACCCCTCCACTCCCTTTGTGTGACTGTCAAGAATGAATGCACAAACAGGCCCCTGTCTGTCTAAACCAGACATTGATTCCACAAGCAGGCAGAGACGTAGAATGGTAGAGCACAAAAATGCTCGCTTTTTAAAAGTGGCATTTTTAAACACACAATTTAAAAACCACCTGCACTAAAAGATGTATTTTTAAATTCTGGTTTCAGACAGCCCAAACTCAAAATCTCGATCGCTTCCCCATTGAAAGTTACACTTGTAAAATGTTACAAGGCAACTCCAATGATAACCGTTGGGAGAGATAGCCTTTCGATAGTGAAAAACAAAATTGACAGTATTTCACTATTAGGATATGTAAAAGACCTGCACATGTCGTACATTTCACATGCACTGCACCGTGCCCATGGGGCTACCTTAGGGGTGCCTTACATTGTATTGTATTTGCATTTATATAGCACTTACTACCCCCTGATGAGGCATCGAAGCGCTTTTTCGGTGAGTAGCACGCTACTCCGGAACCCATCAAGGATTAGTGGTGAATTAGTATAGTGAAATATGAAAGTAATTTGAGTGGTGAATGTCAGTCTGTTATTTGGATTGAGAAGGATAGTGGAGGGATAGAAGAGGGAAAAGGTTTGCATTTATTTAGCACTTGCTACCCCTGATGAGGTGTTGAAGCGCTTTTCGGTGAGTAGCATGCTACTCTGGAACCCAAACAGGATTAGTGTGGAAGTAGTATAGGAAAATATGAAATTAATTTGAGTGATGGACATGTTAATCTGTTATTTCTTCTGAAAGGGAATAGTGGAGGGATAGATGAGGGAAAGGTATTGAATTTCTTTTTTTTGGGGGGGGTAGAGGTCATGTTCCACCCGTTCGCTCTGTGCTGTAAGGATCTACAGCAAAGGCCTGAGCAGTAACCTAGCTGTAGATCACTGAGGGCCTCGTCTAGATCTTGGAGACGGGCCACCCCATCACAACGGTGACGGACACCCCCCCCCTGCCGAAACACAAATCCATTATATTCTTTGGGACCTACATTTCAGTGGATTTTCCAAACAGGAACACAGGCTCCCATTGAAGAAAGGGGTGGCTGGGGAAAACGTACACCCTATGGCGGGCACCCCATGGTGCCTGCCATACTGTGCATGGTTGGGAAGAGGGGACCCATGGGTACCCCCACAGGCCCAATTCGGAGGGCCCCGGGTGAATGGGAGAATGCTACGGTGCCCTAAGACCGATTCCGGCAGCCATTTCATTCCGGGCAAACCGAATCGGAAAGGCTGTCCGAATCGGTCATCGTACTCACTCGGTCGGAAACCAAGTCCATAGATCTATACGAATCGGCTCCGGAAAGGCTCGACCTGTCCGAATGCCTTCCGGAACCGATTCGGTCAGCCCTAACGGTTTCCAGGTATTGTACTTGGTCATTTGGAACGAGTCGGTTGGCAACAAGGGCTCCGGATCGGATTCGGTCAAACCGGAATCCGATACGGAGCCCTTCCGACTGAGTTCGGAATCGACCCCTTAGATTCTTCTTTTTCGTCATTGGGTATGGAGGTGCATTGAAAGAGGTCCCAAAGAATTTGTCAAAGTCCGTGGAGAAGACCCTGAGAGAATCATGAATCACGAAGGTGCCCAAGATCAACACTCAATACTGGATCAATGTTTACAAGGTATTTGCAGGTGGGGGATTCGAGATAGTCCGAGAATGAGAGCATAAATTGGAGGACTGTTTTGCATGCTCATTGTTTAAGCCTAAGATTTTTGTCAATAGAGGCAAGATACTTTGAGCACATATGTCTGAGCTCTTCGATCTAGGAAAGCAGAGAAAGGGGGCTCAGTTGAGGGGTTATTCTGACAACGCTAAGAGTAGCCAAGACTCACACCTCAAGGAAATTTCACCACCGGTCACAGAACACCATAAAAAAACTAGACTCTACGCCTACAATGCCCCATACCAAAAAGCCTTCGGAGCCACTGAAGAAGACATCCAGGCTACTGCTTGAGTTCGCCAAAGTCTCTGAGCGAAACAATAGAGTCACACAAGATCAAGACCTTGATGGTGAATAATCCTGCAGTCAGAGGAGTTAGGTCTTCCCTTCCTATCCGGCATAAAGGAAACTGCATCAGGAAGGATTTGCCGAAAGGTGTTACCTCCACTTTCGAAGGCTATCCAGCATGAAGGGGGAAGGAGGGATCAGTGCCCACAAAAGAAAAGTCCCATGGGCACAAGGAACATCTGATATCATCGATGTCAAGGGAAAGAGGTGGCCGTGGAGGTTGAAATAGAAAAAGATGAGGAAAGTAGGCTTTGGAAGAGACTATGGGGCCGATTCCGATCTCGGCCGGTAGGGCTCCGAATCGGATTCGGCTTTACCGGATCCGATTCGGAGCCCTATTTCCCGACCGAATCGTACGTGCGTCCGGGCGAGCTAGTACGATGCGTGCGCTCGCGAAATCTCCGACCGACTCATACGCAAGACCCGACCGCTCCGACCGACTCGCACGGGGATGACTCGCACCGCGCTATGGAGACGTTCCCCGGCCGGGTAAGTACGATGCGCATCGCGACCGCTCCGACCGACTCGCGCAGTCCGGCTCCAAGGAGCTGTCAGAGCCGCACTTTGGGGGTCCGTGTCGGACCCCCCTGGAAGCGTAGGCGTGCGAGTCGCACACAGGGGAGACCCATGGGTCCCCCCTACACGTGCATGTACGGCACGACCCGCATCGACGTGAACACGCTGTAGGGGGCGCCCTTGTTCGCGTCGTGCCCATTGAGTCAATGGGAGCCCGTGTACGCGTCGTACGACTGGCTCCCATTGACTTCAATGGGAGTCCGACCGAATCGAGTCCGATAGCATACGTGCGCATCGTACTCGTTCGGTCGGACTGCTAGAGTCCGATTCGGTCGGAAATCTCTCCGGGTCCGGCTCGGTCGGAGAGATTTCCGGCCCGAATCAGAATCGGCCCCAATGTCTCTCCGCAGGTACCCCAAGTCTTTGGGGACCAGGAAGGCGAGACAGGAGTTAGAAATTCCACAACCAGGGCAAAGACAACAGAAAGTAGAAGAGGGCATGGAAATGGGGGAAGAGGGATATCTTTTCACTCAACCCGATTCAGAGGAAATAGGCTTCCATAAACACAAATAGGAGACACTGTGAAAAAATTCTGAGGCAGATTCTCCAAAGGAAGTGTTAGATGTACATCCCTCAGGCTGTTCTCACCAGAGAATTTTTCTACATACTACGGGATGGTCAAGAGGGCAGCAGAGTCCTTTGGGGGTGGAGATGAAAGTAGAAAAGGGGAACACATGCTTTTGACTAGAAACACTGAGCCCCTACTATAAGAATAAATCATTTTCTCCCCATGCTACCAAGAATTCTCCATACGTCTTCGCAAAATTAGCCACTTCTAAGGCAGGTATTCCCCCTCATCCACCTCTCCGCATATAGAGAAGAAGTATATAGCATCTTCAGAAGACCCAAAGTATACACAGGCACATGTTTAGGCCAACTCACCAATACTGTCCATGGTGAGGAAAAAAGCCAAATCACCAGCTGTCACACGGCCTCCATCAGACATGGAAAGCAAGAAATTGGAGGCGATGGGGAGAAAGAAGATGAGCAGCTGTCACCCAATGGAGGATATCCAACTCCAATGATCTCCGCGGTGAACAGACAGAATATCGAAGTAGAAATATCGAGTGTCATGGATATTGAGTGAAGAATATCGAGGAAGCAGAATATCGAGGTAAGTTATATCATTGTAAAAAATATCGAAATTTGTGTAAGAAATATTGAATTTGAAAATATCGATATAAAAATATAGTTGTTAATAATATCGACTTTTTGTGATTTTTTTTAGTATAATGTTTCAAATATTTTTTTAAATGTTAGTAGTTATATTATGGGGCCGATTCCGATCTCGGCCGGTAGTGCTCCGAATCGGATTCGGATTTACCGGATCCGATTCGGAGCCCTGTTTCCCGACCGAATCGTACGCGGGTCCGGCTGAGCGAGTACGATGCGAGCGCACGCGAAATCTCCGACCGACTCGTTCGCAGGACCCGACCGCTCCGACCGACTCGCACGGGGACGACTCGCACCGCTCAATGGAGACGTTCCCCGGCCGGGTAAGTACGATGCGCATCGCGACCGCTCCGACCGACTCGCGCAGTCCGGCTCCAAGGAGCTGTCGGAGCCGCACTTTGGGGGTCCGTGTCGGACCCCCTGGAAGCGTAGGCACGCGAGTCGCACACAGGGGGACACACGGGTCCCCCTACACGTGCATGTACGGCGCGACCCGCACCGACACGAACACGCTGTAGGGGCGCCCTTGTTCGCGTCGTGCCCATTGAGTCAATGGGAGCCCGTGTACGCGTCGTACGACAGGCTCCCATTGACTTCAATGGGAGTCCGACCGAATCGAGTCCGATGGCATACGTGCGCATCGTACTCGTTCGGTCGGACTGCACGGGTCCGATTCGGTCGGAAATCTCTCCGGGTCCGGCTCGGTCGGAGAGATTTCCGGCCCGAATCTGAATCGGCCCCTATATGTATAAATATTTTTCATGTCAAAATATAGTTTTTAATATTTTGTTTTATTTTTAGGAGCGGGATGTTGGGTTTATAGGGGATAAGAGTGGAGAGTAAATTAAAATATATCTGTTTAAAGTAATAATTATTTTTTAATTTATATATATTTTATTTAGGAGCGGGATGTTGGATTTATTGGAGGATAAGGGTGGGGAGTAATTTAAAATATGTGTTTAAAGTAATATATTTTAAAAATACATTTATTTTTAATTTTAGGAGCGGGATGTTAGGTTTACAGGGGATAAGGGTGGGGAGTATTTTAAAATATATTTGTCTGAAGTAATATAATTATTTTTTATTTCTCTATTTATTATTTAAAATTTAATTAATTATATAAATTAAAATTTAAAATATATATATATTTTTTATAAATTTCATTGTTTTGTTTCGTTTTGAGGTGTTGATATTTTTAGATAACATTTTGCAAAAATGTAAAAAAATTTTTTTATTTCAGTACATTTTTTAAATTACATTTTTAAATATTTAAATTCAGTTTTTTATTTGTATATATAAAATGTTTAGTTGTTTTTGTTTAAAAAAAATAACAAAATTAAAATGTTTAAAAATTTGGAAAAAAATATTTTCGGTAAAAATAAATTAAAAAAATTAAGAAGTTGGAAATTTTTATGATTTTTCAAGTTTATAAGAAATTTTACTTTTGAATGAGTTTATAATTTTTTTTAAATGTAAACAAATTTCCGCCCAAAAATTAAACTTTTTGAAAATGTAATTAACAATATATAGAATTTAACGAAATTTTTGAATTTTTTTATCTTTAAAAAATTATGGTTATTTCATTAATTTTTCTAATTCAAATTTTATATTTATATTTTGTTTTTTTAAACTTTTAAATTTTTGGGTACTTTCTTTTATTTATTTGGGAGTATTATCCAGCACTTTTCTGAGTTTAGTTAGTTTGGAGTTGGAATAGTAATTTATTCAGCTTTATTATTCTGCACTGTCTCTGAGTTTATACATAAATTATATATAAAAATGAGACATATGTGATTTTATTATGTTATTTTTATTCAAAATAAAGTGTATTTATTTTAGAAGTTCAAATTCGAATTTTGTTTGTTTTAGTTTTATTCAATTTTTTGTAAGTAATAAAAAACATTTTAACAATTTTTAATGTAAATCATAATACATTATAAAATATAAAACATTTTAACATATATTTTGAATACATACTTACAATATTACAAATATCATTTTTAATACATTTATAATTTTTTAAACAATTTTTACATTCTCAAAACAAAACTATGCCACAGTAATATAAGTATATTTTTGAAATTTTCATTATACACCTTTTTAAGTTTTAGAATTATAATTTGTTTTAAAGAAAAAAATACATTTTAGTACATTTGTTTTTACATGTTTTTAATACGTTAGATAATTTTATTTTTGTAATAAAATTATTTAATATGTATTTTACAATGTTAGTTTTTACATTTTTAGTTATTTAGTATATTAAATATTTTTTTATAATAAATAATATTTAATATATCAAATAATTTACATATGTTTCAAAATAATATTTTTGTATAAGACATTTTTGTTATTAAATATTGTCATGTTTGTATATTAATATTGTTTTGGTATTTGTATATTTAGAACATTAAATATATCACAAAAACATACATATTTTTAATATATATTAAATGTTATATATTATATTTTGTGTTAATATAATATTTAATATATATTTTACATTTTTGCACATATTTTCTATTTTTTTATTATTTTGTATAATATAAAAATATATATTAAAGTTTTTGGAATTATTTTTTCTAATTCTCCATTGTTGTCAATGGGAAGAGTCTTTTTTCATTTTTATTATGCGGCCAATTTTTTTTATACTTTCTCAATTTTCTTTCTATTTATTTCGTTTTTAGGTCATTTTGGAAGACGGAACCTCGCGTTTGGGAGCTGCGTTTAGTCACTTAAGGTAAGTTTGTTTTATTTTACTTTTAAGGTAATTTTAGGGGGAAGCTAGTGGTAGTGTAGTTGGAGTGGTTATAGTGTTAAATGTCGGTTTTGTGTGTAGTATGGTGTTATTTTGGTAGTTTAGTGTTTGATGTGTTTGACGTAGTTTTTAAGAGTAGTATAGTGTTATACAGTGCTACTTATGTGATATTTAATTGTGTTTTGTTATATTAAATGTTGTAATCAATGTATGTGGGATTTTATGTGTTTATGTGGGAATGTGTTTTTTTATTTTTGCAGGTTTCCGGTTTCGATTCACTATGGACGTAAAGACCCGTTTTTTACAAAAGGAAAATGTATTTAGTTTCACTAAAACTAATTACTTTTTTACATTTCCTTTTATTTTTCGGGTTTGTTGGAGCGTTTTTTATTTAAACTATTTTTCGGGTTTTGAGGGTTTCGTTATTTAGAGGATTGCGTCGTTGGAGCCTTTTTTCTACAGTTGTATTTTTACATTTTTTTTGGGCATTAATGTTTTCATGGATTCGTATTTCGTTTGGAATCCTATGGATTTGTACGTTTTTGAGGACCATCTACTGCTACAAAACTGTAAGGTATTTTTAATTATTATGGGTGGGAAATGTTTTTGTTAACATTTGTTTGCTGTTTATTTTTATTTTAATAATTATATTATGTCATATATTTTGATATACATCTTTATTTATTAAATGACATAGGGGCTGATTAGGTAGGCGGGGAGACCGCCACCGACAGGCTGTCTGTGGCGGTCTCCCCGCCATTCTAAGCAGCTTTCCCGCCCGGCAGATTTTGATGGCGGGCGGTGTGCTGGTGGGTGGAAAGTCCGACCGCCACGGGTCCGACAGTAGCAATCATTCCGATTGCCTGTCGGACCGCTACTCATCCCCAGAATGGTGACGGTGACTACCACGCACCGCCATAGGGATAATGATTTCCCTCCCCACCAATCTTTTCATGGCGGTTCACCCGCCATGAAAAGGCTGTCGGAAAGGGACAGAGGGGGCCCCCCTTCCACCCTCCCCCCCCTGACATGGGATCTGGGGGGCACCATATCCCTGTACCATGTGACAGGCAGCTCGTGTACCACGACGGGGTAGCGACGGAGAGAGCGGGGCCCCCTTCCCTGAGCTGTTGCCAGGTTGAGGTGGGGCTACGTATCCTAAACTCTTGGATAAGCTCCAGTAATACTCAACAAAACATAGGATTACTGGTTTTGTATCATTTCTCTTTACCTGTCACTTTACACAGTCAGCAGCAGCTTTGTTCTCTAGTTCTGGTCCTGAAGAAAGCCTTGATACTTATTCAGATCGCTTAGGCTGAAACATCTCGACCGTCTTTGATACCTAGCAGTTTGAATCTATACTCCTTTTTGCACTGCTTATTAACCCTACCAGTGCGAGCAAGTGAATAAAAAGTTTTTTGCCCCCACTAGGTAGTTTTAATCTCACTTTTCCTATTTCACTTAACTATTTTTTTGCGTTGCGTCCTCACTACACCAGTAACTCACATATGGGATTTTAGCATCCTTGATAGTATATCATCATCCTAAAAACATCCCAGAGCTCCTGCCTCACAGTGAGGGAGTTGTAGCCCTCAGTGGGACTAGGTTTTCCCACTGGGAGGAGAAGCCCATATGATGAAGCATGCCACCTATGGTGGGTGAGGGCATTCGTCCTGAAAGGGATTGCTCCCCTTTGGGGCTTTTTGTGAGACACTAATCTTTCATTTTTAAGACTGACCTCATGCTAGCACAGACCCGAGTAGTTTTTGTGTTATAATTGTACTGTGAAAGGGGATATTCTTCTCGCAGGTCTTTAAACTATCTCCCTTGGACCCTCTCCTCTCGTTTCTTGTGTTATTACCGCATGGTGCCTGTCATGTAGTGCAAGGATATGTAAAACATGGGCAATGCGACTGCCACAGTGGCGGCCGCATCCTAATTTGCCCTGTGGGACCGCCGACAGCATGTCGGGCGGTCTCCGTCCCCGATAGGGTGGCGGGCGGACAAGTCCGCCCGCCATCCTAATCAACCCTTTAGTTATAATTATTAATTTAATAATTAGTAATATGTTGTTTGATGGTTTTGTTACTTTTTTTATTGTGTATGGTGTTTGAAATTTTGTTATTTTTAAAGTATAGATTTGGCTATTGTACCTAGATATTCTAATCCTTTGGTGTTTGGGTAGAGTCTAGTTTTGTACTGTAGGTGTTCGTACATTGTTTTTGTTTGTTTACTAAGTAAGACCTTGACCTCTGGCCTGGGTCGACTCTCTCCCCAGCAGCTCTGCTGTGCCGTCACCGCTCCGCAGTCCTCCAACCTCCTCTTGGTGAGGTTCGCGCCTGCTGCCCGCTCCGCTGCCCGATCCTGCCTGCCTCAGCACGCTCAACATCCTGCACCTCGCCTCCTGCCTCCCAGCCTCTTGTCCCTCCCCCTCCCCATCTATTTAATGGTGGCCACTGCGCGGGCGCGCCGTTGGCGTGCCAAAGGCAAGCCCGTCTGCGCCCGTCCGCGACCCGACCAGCGCCAGGGACCCTGGATCTCCCACCATCCAACGCTACGACCCAGTCACCCTCCTCGCACTCAACCCCGGAAGAAACAACAACTGCCAGCAGGCCATGCCTAACAAGACCCACGGCCAGTTCTCCTGCCACCACTGCCGCCAGACCTTCACCACCGCCCCGGCCGGCAACACCCCCGACGCCCTAAAATGCATCTTCCTCATTGTGCGCTCCATGCACCGACACGCTGTGGAAATCTGGAACCTCCTGGACTCGCTCTCTCCCGATGTCGCCTTCTTCACCGAAACCTGGACCAACGCCTCATCAGCCCCTGACATCGCCATCCCCATCCCGGATGGGTACAAGATCCAGAGGAAGGACCGCCCCAACCACCCGGGAGGAGGCATCGCCATCGCGCACAAAAGCTCCCTCCGCCTCACCACCTCCATCGAAAACTTCCCTGCCGCCGAACACCTGCACTTCCAGGTCCAGACCAGCCCCAACTCCACACTCCGCGGCACCCTCGCCTACAGACCCCCCGAGCACCCTTTGCCGACACCATCACTGACCTCATCGCACCCCACGCCATTGCCGCCACAGACTACATACTCATCGGAGACCTGAACTTCCACCTCGACAACCTTAGCGACCCCAAGCCGCCGCCCTCCGGGACAACCTCGCCAACATCGGACTGAAACAACTTGTCTCCACACCGACCCACAAGGCAGGACACACTCTCGACCCCATCTTCGCTGGAGATAGCAGCGTTCACTTCAGCCACACCACGCAGCCCCCATGGACCGACCACCATTGTTTACACTTCATAGTCAACAAACCCAAGCCACCCGAACCGGCTCCGCGCCTCTTGTGTTGGAACTGGAGCAGAGTCACTGAAGAACAACTCAACTCCACCCTCAACGGCAACACCCCCCCTGCAACCGATGCCAACCTCGCCGCCATGGAATTCCACACTTGGATCGCCAACTGCGCAGACAAGCTCGCCCCGCTGCGCAACCCGACAAGCAACGCCCTAGAAAAACCGCCTGGTTCACCACCGATCTCCAGGAAGCCAGACGCACTTGCAGACGCCTGGAGAAGAACAGGAGAAACAGACGCCCGACAACCACACCACCTACAAGGACGCGATGACCGTATACCATCAACGCATCAGAACCACCAAAAGGCCCTTTACCCACAACAGAATCCTCGCCAACTTCGGCAACTCCAAGGAACTTTTCAGCGTCATCCAGGAATTCACCAAGCCCCGCAGCGAAGCCACTGAAATCACCCCCTCCCAGGACCTCTGCGACAAACTCAGCTCCTACTTCCACCTGAAGATTAAGAACCTCTACGACAACTTCAACGACCACACGCCCGACCCCGCAGTCAGCCCGCCCGCCGATAATGCCAGCCAGACCACCATCTCCGCCTGGACACCGATCACGACCGAGGAGACCGCTGCGAACCATGAAAGGCATCCACTCCGGGGCCCCCACAGATCCCTGCCTACCCCACATATACCACAGAGCCGCCACCACCATCGCACCCGTATTACAACGCGCCATCAACACCACTTTCAAGACCGGCTCCTTCCCGGACTACTGGAAACGTGCAGAAGTCAGGCCCCTGCTCAAGAAGCCCTCAGCAGACCCGACAGACCTCAAGAACTACCGGCCCATCTTGCTCCTCCCTTCTGCAGCTAAAGTCGCCGAGAAGACCGTCAACGCAGAACTGTCAAGGTTCATCGAAGACAACGCTATCCTCGACCCTTCCCAATCCGGATTCTCAAGCAACCAAGGCACTGAGACCGCCCTACTCACCTCTACTGATATCCGCGCCCTCCTTGACCAGGGCCACACCGCTGCCCTGATTCTACTCGACCTGTCAGCAGCCTTAGACACCGTCTCCCACTGCACACTCACAGACAGACTACACGCTGCCGGCATACAAGGCACCGCCCTCGACTGGATCAGATCTTCCTCACCGGCAGAAGCCAAAGGATCCGACTGCCACCCTTCCTCTCCCAACCCACTGAAATCAACTGCGGAGTCCCACAGGGAACATCACTCTGCCCAACCCTCTTCAATGTCTACATGGCCCCCGTCGCCGCCATCGTCCGACGACACGGCCTCAGCATAGTCTCCTACGCCATCGACACCCAGCTCATCCTCTCCCTCCCCAATGACCCCACCACCACCAGACTCAACTTCCAGGAAGGAATGCAGGACGTCGCAGCCTGGATGAACAACAGCTGCTTAAAACTCAACTCAGAGAAGACAGAAGTCCTCGTCCTTCGAGGTGGAACAACACCTGGTGGCCCACCACCCTCTGCAGCCCCCGACCCAGACAGACCACGCCAGGAACCTCAGCATCGTACTCAACTCCTCCCTCTCCATGAATCGACAGGTCAACGCCGTGACCTCCAGCTGCTTCAACACCCTCCGCATCCTCCGTAAGGCCTTCAAATGGATCCCCCGAGGCAAGGAGCCCTCAGCAGACCCGACGGACCTCAAGAACTACCGGCCCATCTTGCTCCTCCCTTCTGCAGCTAAAGTCGCCAAGAAGACCGTCAACGCAGAACTGTCAAGGTTCATCGAAGACAACGCTATCCTCGACCCTTCCCAATCCGGATTCTCAAGCAACCACAGCACTGAGACCGCCCTACTCACCTCTACTGATATCCCATGCACTCATCACCAGCAGGCTGGACTACGGAAACGCCCTCTATGCCGGCATTAACAAGTCCCTACTCCGCAAGCTCCAGACTATACAGAACACAGCTGCCAGACTCGTTCTCAGGGTCCCTCGACACGAACACATCAGCCAACACCTACGCAAGCTCCACTGGCTCCCCGTCGAGAAAAGTCATCTTCAAGATATTCACCTACACCTACAAATGTCTACACAACACCGGACCCCAAAACCTCAGCGATAGAATCACCCTCCACGTGCCCAAACGCAATCTCCGCTCCACCAATCTCCTCCTCGCCGAAAGCCTGCGCATCCGCAGAGCCAGAGCAGGGGGAAGATCCTTCTCCTACATCGCGGCCAAGACCTGGAACGAGCTACCACATCAGATGTGCCCCCTCCCTCAATACCTTCAGGAAGGCGCTGAAGAACTGGCTCTTCGACTAATACGGAACTGCTGACCCCCCCCCCCTGCGCCTTGAGACCCTCACGGGTGAGTAGTGCGCTTATAATTCCCCTGATTGATTGATTGATTGAAGTTTTGGACCTATTTTAGTTAGGGATTGTTCTAGCCTTAATTCTTGGTAACTTTGGGGCCCATTAGCATTGCGAGCGGACTTCAGTCCGCCCGCCATCCTAGCGGTGCTGGGACCGTCCGCCATACGTGCGGCAGTCCCGCTCCGCCAATTAGGATGCGACCGCCACCCTGGCGGTCGCATTCCGCAATTCTAACATTGCGGCGGGTGCTGCTGTAAGCAGCACGCGCCGCAATGGTGAAATGGCATGATGCGCATTCCCATGCACAACGTGGCAGGCACCGCGCGGTGCCTGCCACCTTGTGCATGTTAATGCAGGGGGGTACCATGGGTACCCCCCAATTGCACCCCCCACGCCCCCTGGGGGCCCGCAACGGGCCCCCAAAGCACATCCCGCCAGCCTTTCCATGGCGGCATCGCCGCCATGGAAAGGCCTTGACAACCTGGCATCATAATATGGATGGCGGTACCTTCTAGGCACCGCCACCATATTATGCCCCAGCTCCGCCCGGCCGGCAATCGAAACGATTGCCGACCGGCGGAAAAGCGGCGGACAGACTTTCCGTCCGCCGCGGTACCCCGCCATGATAATATGGCGGGGGTAAATCATGTTGGGATGGCGGGCGGATCGCCACCGCCGGCCCGGCGGTGGCAATCCACCCGCCATTATAATCACCCCCTATGTTCTTTTTTGATGGCTTCTATTAGTTTGTGGAGAGTTGGTTGTACTTTTCCTATTGTGGCTTGGAAGGCATTATGCCATCCTTCCACTGCGTTAGTCATTTTAGCTCTTTGTACTAGGGTGCTTTCCACCAGGGGATGTGGAATTTGGGTTGTCTTCGGTGCCCTGATCTATGTAGTCTTCCAATCCAGGTGTCTTCGAAGTAGTCAAGCAAGGGTGTTAGTTTGGTTTCGATAGCTTGGTAAAATGAACTTTCAATCAGTAAATTATAGTGGTTTGCTACTTCTGTTGTTGGTACATAGGCCAGGTGTGAGAAAGTGCCATCTTTCTTGCATGGTATGCCCCCCACTTTTTGCTGAATTGCTGATGTACTTCGACTGAGTGTGCCCTGGGCTCCTGCCAATCAGGTGCCCAGGGCCTGTGTTCCTTCCCTAAAACTGCATTACAGCCTAAACCCAATTGGCACCTCTGGCCACCTGTCAGCCCCTGGTAAATGGTACCCTAAGTACCCAGGGCATTGTGACCAGAGAAGGCCCTAAGGGCTGCAGCACTTATTGTGCCACCCTTAGAGGCCCTGTACCCTGACACCCACACCCTGCCTTTGCAGGCTGAGTGTCTTGGTGCAGAACTAAACAGAGTCGACATGGCACACATCCCTGTGTGCCATGCCCACAAACACACTGCCCTGGCATACCTCAGTCACCCCTCTAGCTGGGTGCACTCTGCCAGTGGTGTGGGCACAGGTGCATGAGCCCTGTGCCCCTACAGTACCCAGGGCCATTCCTGGGCACTGTAAGTGCAGTGATGCCATTAAGAGTATATGGTGCTGGGAGGTTGTCATTACGAACTCCACAGCACCATAATGGCTACACTGAAGACTGAGAAGTTTGGTATCAAACTTCTCAGCACATTAAACCCACACTGATGCCAGTGTGGGATTTAATGTAAAATGCACGACAGAGGGCAATTTAGAGTTGCCCCCTGAACCTAACCTACAATCCACGTCCTGTCTGAGGGGCTGCCTAGGCTGCCACCCAGCAGACATGTTGCTGGACCCCTGGGAAGAGAGCCATCCGCTCTCCCGGGCCTGCAACAATGCACGTCCTGGGCGAGGTGCTAGGCCTCCTCCCCCAGGATGGGCAGGGGGAAGCTTCAAAGGCATTCCGCCTTTGTGAGCTTCCCAGACCACTTGCTGTACTCAGCAACTGGTCCCCACTGGTTCTAGCCCCCACTCTGGCGGGAAGACTGGCAGGAAACACCAAGGGAGGAGAGGGGTGTGCCAGCCTCTGCCAACCCCACCCCTCAGGTGGGGGAGGCGAGGTGAAGCACATCTCCGGGCTCTCGCCATCTTGAAGATGGGGAGCCCTGCCCAATCAGGACTAGGCTCCTGCCCCCCTCCCACTGGAGAGTGGCAGGATAGGGGGTGTACCCACCCCAGGGAAGGGACCCATTGGTCCCTGCCCTTTACCTACCTGTAATGCCCCATAATCTAGTATTTAGGGGCACCCTGAACCTTCCTTACTTAAATCCAGATTCCGAAACAAGAAAGAAGATCAAGAAACAAGAAGACCTGCAGTGCAGCTGCTAACAAGAGGAAGACACCAACTGATTTGGCCCCAGCCCTACCGGCCTGTCGACCCTCGAACCTGCTCCTGCTAAACCCCGGCGTCTCCAGTGGTCAGCAACTTCAAGAACCCCGGAGGACCTGACTGCCTTGTGACTCTAACTACCTGGGACTCCCACGAGCAGTGGTACTGCTCAAAAGCAAGTAACCTACCCCTGGTGCCAGCCAGGAACCGCAAATCCAGCACACTCTGCACCCGCCGAGCCCGGCCTGTGCCTGAGTGGACAAAGACCACGAGGACGTCCCCCCGGCGACTGTGACCCAGAATCCAGCACCCAAGGACCCCCTTGACGATCCTGACGACGCCTGCAGCCTCAGAACCTGGGCCCCCTCCAACCGCGACCAGCCGAGGGTAAGATTTCCGACGCCTAAAGACACCCCTGCACCCGACGCCCCACGGCCTCCTATGCCCAACTCCTGGGTGCCTACCCTTCCTACAGCTTCCCAACTTACCTCTCGAAGTGGTGGTCGCACCTGAAGAATCACCGTCCCCGAGCTTGCAGCCTTTGTTCGTCACGCAGCTTTCCCATTGAAAACCATTGGGCGCCCGACGGCCCAAAAGCCCACTGCACCCGGCCGCCCTAGTGCCGCTGAGGGTGCACCCACTACCCTGTTCGACTTCCCCACTTGCCCTGAGTAAGTGACCAGGAGCTTTGCTCCTACAGCCGAGTGGTCTGCCTGCCAGCAGCCACCAACCCAAGGCCCCCTGCCGTCCATAGGATAACATTGGGCCTACTCACTCTGCACCCGGCCGCCCCTGTGCCGTTGAGGGTGTAACAACTGTACTTACCTGACCCTGGGGGACCCCTGAGTCTATGCCCAGAACCTTAACTCTGCCAGTCGAGTACTTACCCAAAAGCCGATAACTCACTTTTCTTCCATAGGGTAACATTGACTGGTTTCACTTGGAAATTCTTCTAAGTGTGGAGTTTTGAAACTTTAAAATATTCATCTAAAATCAACCGAATTACGAAAACGAATTTACTCACCTGTTATCAGGAGAGATCCCAGTGCTGGATCTTGGTGCCCAGCACGGACCCTGAAAAGTAATCATAACTGTACTTACCGGTAACTTGAATTCCCTTCCATAGGATAACATTGCCTGGTTTTTGCCGAAAAAGTTTCCAAGTATCGATTTTGCAAACTTACAAATATTCGTTAAAAATTGTCTGTGTGACATAAATGCCTTCTTTCAATTGTTTACAGGAGATGCACCAGTGCTGGATCCAGGATCCAACACTGAGTAATAAAAAGTAACGATAACACTACTTACCTGCTACGTTAATTTCCTCCCATAGGATAACATTGGTGATTCTATGTGAAAAAGCTTCCAAGTGCCAACTTTTAAAATACAATAATATTCCTTAAAAATCACAACTGTAACCAAAACGTTTTTACTCAACTGTTTACAGGAGATGTCCCAGGACTGAATCTAGGATCCAGTCCTGTGGTAAGAAAAGTAATCCATAAAGTAATCTATTGCATTTAACTAGAAATTCCCATTGAGCTCAATGTTAAATTGTGTTTGAAATTGTGTTGCCTATTGCAACAACTGTAACCATTGCATTCAAAAGTCTATTGCCTATTGAAAGTATTTATCTAAAGCATCTCATTCTGAGAAAGTCTATTTTGATACCTATTGTTGGTTCTAAAATAAAACAAGCATATATTTTTATATACAAACCATTGGCCTAGAGTTCAGTTGTTGAGTGTGTGGCTTCATTTGCTGACTGAGTGGGTACAACAAATGCTTTACACTGTCCTCTGATACTGCCTTACTGCTCGACCAAGCTACCACTTTAGAGAGTAAGGTTATATCTAACTTTAGCCTCTGCCAAACCTCTGGGGACTGTGGACTCTGTGCACACTGAACCTTACTTTGGTTCAGTATATACAGAGCCACTTTCTTACACCAGGGCTATTAATTTTTTTATTTGGTAAGCAAAGTTGCTGTTTGTTGCATATTCTATGCCTAGGGGTCGATTCCGATTCGGGCCGGAAAACGTACCGACCGACTCGGAGGCGGAATTCATTCCGACCGACACGTACCGGTGCAGCCCGACCCGCAAAGTACGATGAGAAGCGTGCAAAATCCGACCGACTCGTACGGAACACAAGCCGAACGACCGAGCCGCGCGGAAAACAGCTATCCGGCCGGAAAACCACGCGAATCGAACCGACCAACACGCACCAGGAAGAATCCCGAACGAAACGTACCCGCGAACTCCTACCCGCCAAGTACGATGCAACGCGTGGAAAACACGACTGAGTCGCACAGAGCCCACGCCGTACGACCGACACGCATACAAAACTGCGAGCCGCAGCAACCCAATACACCGCGACCGACGCGTACGCAGCATAGAAAACAGCACAAACACAGCGTGAACGACTCGGAGAAGCTCGTACGAGACAACTGCAGGGTCCGACTCGGTCACAAGAACGTCTCCTACATGCACAAAAAGTACAAAGGGAAAAACACACAAAAGAAGGCCAAACAAGCAATTACAAAGGCAATAAATACTGGGGGGGGGAACAGGGAACAAAGACACACCCACAACTCCACCCATATAAAGGACACAAATCCCTACCATGATCCTTTGCAAATTCAAATTACCTGCCAGTACTCAACAGACAGCAACCACACACCCACCCACAGCTCATCCATCACACAAGCCACACACCATCAGCACCTCAGCAAATAGCACCCTCACATACACCCAGCAAAACACACACTCACACACCCTCACTTGCACACCAACACACACATCACTCACCATCACCACCCATCACCATGCCCCCAAAGAAGAATCAAAAGTTCCTAGATAGTGAATTGGAAGTCCTGGTAGATGAGATCCTCAGGGTAGAGCCACAGCTGTTTGGTACACTGGTCCAACAGACCCCCATGTCGCAGAAAACCAAGATGTGGGAGAGGATTGTCGACAGGGTGAACGCACAATCACCATGTTTGCGCACAAAGGGAGACATCCAGAACAGGTGGTATGACGTGCGCAGGAGGGTCAGGGACCTGTTGAAGAAGGACTACCTCTTGAGCCAACACACCGGCAGTGGCTCTCCTGCCAAACCAGTATACCTCAGGCCCTGGGAGGAGAAGGTGCGGGCCATCCTACCACCAGTGAGCGTATATGGACTAGAAAACATCCCAGAGCCTGGTGAGTACACAACAAATGTACACAATATTGTGCAACAATACACACACATCACTGTCAAGGGGAGAGTCAAACCATGCACCCTTAGCAAATACACAGCAACCAGAACAGAATCATCCCAAAATGTGTATGTCAGTCAGATAAACACAACACATGCCATCTCATAGTGATATGTAACTGTGTCATCACATGTACAAACACAACTACAACTACAGCTAGGCAGTGGCACAAATATAACTAACAAACACATCCAGACATGTAGCCACCACCACAACACAACCTCACAGTGATGCCCACTGAAAGGAAGGAATCCTGTGTATGCTGGGCAAGTCAGTGTAGCCAATAGCATCATGGGAGTCGTAGTCACAGATATTGCCCACCCTCACAATGCGCACATCAACACCACCATGAACCATGCTCACATCACAGGGAGTGGAAAACAACTGACAAGATGGCTGACACTGGCTACTGCTGTGGGGAGCACAAGGTCCTGCTGGCAACTGTGCACCAACCAACAGCAGGACACCACTGACTGACATCCTGAAAGACAACTTGCACTCCCTGCAACGGAAGCACGTTCCATGGTGGAAAATCTGGCTGAGTGGGAAGGAGGACTGACAGCACTGACCATAGTTACCAGCAGCTCCACTCACACACACCCCTAACACAAACTCCACACAACTCACCTGGGAGAATGCATTGCCTCACACTCTAATCAAATATCCCACTAAGAACCACAACCCTGGGTCATGCCGTGTGAAGCACAGGGACACACATGGGACTTGTAGCAAAATTAACCCCAGGATAACACTGTCAGCCATCTTGTCAGCACAGGCACACAACCCCACAGGGAAGCAGAGTCAAAAGGAAGGAAGCATGGGCATGCTGGGAAGGGGGGTGGAGGCAATTGCATGATGGGAGTGGAAGTCACAGCCCAACATCCCCCACCCACCTGGCCCAGCAAGCTCACACCCAAGCATGCACACCTCACAGGGAGTCAAAAGCCACTTCAAAGATGGCTGACACTGGTGCTCAGTTGTGGGGAGCACATGGCCCTGCTGGCAACTGTGCACCAACCAACAGCAGGACACCACTGACTGACATCCTGAAAGACAACTTGCACTCCCTGCAATGGAAGCACGTTCCATGGTGGAATATCTGGCTGGGTGGGAAGGAGGGCCGGATGTCAACCAAATACAACCAATGCAGACCATGTACACACCCCAACATTCATATAGAAATGCCCAAAGTATGCAGGACAATGTGCTACACCAATATCAACCTCTGACTGTGACAACTTAGGGCAATGCAATGTACAGGCCCGCTTCCAGAGGTACAGTCACAACTGTCAGGTGTGTCAACCATTGATGCCTGCAGAAACATAACATACATTGTGTGTGTCTCCCAAAAACAGGTGATGATGGGGACACAGCAGCAGACACTGAGGAGTCCCCGTCCCAGGCTCAAGGGAAAACGGAGCTCACTGGTGTGGAACAGCCTCTGCCCTCCTCGGATGACGAAGACCTACCTGGCACCTCCGGAGCAAGTCATCATGCAGCACCAGCAGGACCAACAGCTGCACCCCCTGCACCCACCCCTCCAACGACTGTCAACACACATACCACCCCTGCCGACACGGACAGACCAAGGAGCACCACCACCACCAGCACAGGGACCCTGGACCAACGTGGGGCTATGGACACCAACACCACCAACAACCCCCAAGGGGGCCCAGGGTCACCTGTGCGTGCCACCTCAGGTACTGCATGTGTCGCCACGGGTGGTGGGAGGGGTGGGAGACATAGGTCGCTGATCGCAGAGGGGTCTGGACTGCATGATGACCCACAACTGGTACGCATAGCCGATGCGTACCAGTCCAGCACCGGAGAGCTCAACCAGGCAGTGGGGCTCCTCAGGGACATTAAACAGCAGCAGGCTGCCCATCATGCACGCTTGGACTTACACATGTCCCGCGTGGAGTCCAAGTGGGACACACTGCAAGAGATGACGGCGGTGCATAGGGACATATTACAATGCCTCTGCCAGATGAGCAGCAACCAGTCAACACCTCCCTGTGTGCCCACAACATCTGGTGCTGAAACAACTGCAACTGCCACAGGGAGGGAGGATGACTCTGGCGGAGAGTCCCCTGCACCGCAGCAGCCTGCACTTGAGGGTCCCCCCAAAGAAGAGGGGTCGTCCGAGGAGGGGCAACTGAGAGGCCGATGGCCATGTGCAACCCCAGGAAGCCAAAACCTGTTCTGGATAATCACCTTTGTGCGCAAACTGTTCGCCCTGTTGACTGCAACACAACTCCCCCACATGACATGGGGAGTACAAGTTGGACCAATGTATCAGATGACTGTGGACTTTACTCAGGACATTTCTGCTACCAGGACTTCCAATTCATCTAGGAACTTTGGATTACAATCACAATGTACAGCACCCACCATCCTGTGCACTATACACACACATGTATGACAATAAACACACTAATACACCATACCTGCCTCTGTTGTGAATCCAACGTGGTTTCTGTCATGGAGATGATGACCTGCGAAATTACACTGTGCATGCTAACTGCTACAGCAAGTACAACACAGGCATGTGAGTCATGGCAACGTGACACATATGAGGGAGACACACCACCAGGGCTACACAACGTATACACACCTAGGCCATCTGACTCATCGCCTACACTGATGTTGCCAGGAAATACGGTGCAATGCACAGACACAACACCTATTCACAGTCTTTGTCAACTAGCCCACTGGTGCAGTAAGCAAATGTCAGTCAGATGTGTGACCACAGACAACGCACATCACAAAGTGAAGCACAGGTTTATTACACATTTGCAACATGTTGTAACCACTACAGATGCAAGGTAATCCCACCTGGCAGTGGGCACACAGTCAACAAGTGTAGAAGGAAGGAAGTCCATGGGTGTGGCGCACATCACCTGTAGGGACACGACAGCTACCACCCTGGAAGTCGAATCACGGTGTTGGGGATCACAGTTGACCAAACGACTCTGAAAGTACCCTGTGAAGGACAGAAATGAAACACAGTCAAAAGCACTGAAGAACAGGACAGAACTGCAATACTCATGCCCAATACATGTCAAAAGATACCCACCCAGAACCAAGTTAGCATGTCAACACTGTTTGGGAGTACAGACTACCTGTAAGGACACATCGCTACACGCATACAGTCATGTAGCACATGGACACACTCAAACAGCACCATAGCACCACCAACACATATCATGCATACTCACATCATTGACATGACAGCTCTGGATACTCACATTCAGCTGAAGAAGTTGGTGATGAGCTGTGTGCGGACATCACCATCACCATCATCATCATCATCACTGGCATCGTGGTCCAGGCCAGGATCCTCCACAGGTGGCGGATGTTGGTCATCGTCATCCAGGATGAGAGGCAACTCCTTCCGCACTGCCAGGTTGTGTAGCATGCAGCAGACGATGACAATCTTGCACACCTTTGCTGGGGCATATGGGAGGGCCCCTCCTGTCTTGTCCAGGCAGCGGAAGCGGCTCTTCAGGAGACCAAATGTCCGCTCAATCACTCTCCTGGTCCGACCATGTGCCTCATTGTAGCGCATCTGGGCTGGTGTCACAGGGTTCCTGAGGGGCGTCAGCAACCACTGCATGTTGGGGTATCCGGAGTCACCTACATACAGACAATTGCACATTAGCTGAGTTGGAAAAGAGGGTGGAACACTACATTGCAGAACGCACACAATGGTACAAAGTCAGTACACACCAACAAGCCAGGCACGCTGGTTCCGCATCTGTGACATCATCCTCGGGATGCGACTACTCCTCATCACGTAGGCATCGTGTGCAGAACCGGGGAAACGGGCACAGACGTGTGAGATGCTCATATCTGCAAGACATACCACCAGTGCATTGACCGAGTGGTAGTGTTTGCGGTTCCTGTATGCCTGCTCTTGGGCCTGTGGTGGTACCAAAGCAACATGTGTCCCATCAATGGAGCCAATGACATGCGGCATCCTCCCCAGGGCATAGAAGTCACTCTTCACATCAGTGAGTTGTTGGAGTCTAGGGAAATAGATGTACTGGTTCAAGTATATCAACATAGCCTCCAAAACATCGCGGAGCACACGGCTGAACATGGTCTGTGACATCCCACCAGCAGTCGCCACAGTGTGTTGAAAGGTACCGGTGGCAAAGAAGTGTAGGGCTGCCATCACCTTCACCTTGGGGGTCAGCGCTGTAGGGTATGTCCGGCCAGCTTGCAAATGTGGGGCCAACCGCACCATCAATACCTCAATCAGCGGCCTGGTGAAGCGGTACCGTCGGATGCAGTCCCGTTCCACCATGGTTGCAAGGTCAGGGAATGGTCTATGGACAGCTGGTGCCCTGCAGTGCATAGGTGAAGAAAGAAAGATTGTCAGTCACCCCACATATGTGGCATTGACCATACTCAATATCACATGATACATCATTATGAGGCACAAGTACATGATGTGTGCAGTTCCGTAAGGACATGTATGGCACCTACATGGCCAACATCTAACATCACAGTTCAACAAGTGGCATCAACAAGTCCCAGGTTGTGCCATGGGATATCATGAGGCCGTGTCACAGTTCCCATCTCCTGCTGCCACGTTCCAAACACACCCCACAGTGACATGTGAGGACAGATGTGCCCCAGGCATCACAGCTCATCGACAGGTAGATTCCCAGGGACCCTGTATTGCCACATGGACACTGGCATGACATGGTGTATCATGAATACACCACAGCAAAACAACCATGACCCCCACAGGTAGTGGATCCTGTTGCCTCGGCAGGACAGACATGGACGTCTGTGACACACACACGCACAACATCAAAGTCCATGCACAAACAACGTGGATGTGGAGACTGTCTCCCATTGTGCACATGGAATCAGAGATATTGTAAACACAACATGCACACAGACTGTGGAGGACCATCACTATTGTGGCAATGGGTCACCCTGGGACGTACATACCGTCCCACATGGGACTCAGGGGTATGTGACATGACATACACATACACCACCGTGAAATGTGACCATGCCACATGCTCAGAAATGAACAGTTGCACATCACAGTGGTCATGTACACGACACACCAAGGATTCTGTCCCCATGAATACGTGCACAGCCTGGGAGTGGCTGCCCCCAAGTGACACCCACAGAACAACATGTTCACCCCATACACGGAATAGGTAATGCAGCCTTACATGCCTTAGGATACAGTGTGGACAGGCTGTGGTGTTGTAGGTGTGCCCCTCACTCCCTGGGAAGTATATGTGGCTGGCATATGTTCACCTGTGACAGGCATGGTGACATATGCCAGTGACTTGTACAGGGACGCGTTGGACAGCAATGGACCGATCGGTGCGCACACATTGGCCATTGCATTCAATGTGAGCGGGTACGCGTTGTATTCGCAATACGCGTTGGACAGCAATGGACCGATCGGTGCGCACACATTGGCCATTGCATTCAATGTGAGCGGGTACGCGTTGTATTCGCAATACGCGTTGAACAGCAATGGACCGATCGGTGCGCACACATTGGCCATTGCATTCAATGTGAGCGGGTACGCGTTGTATTCGCAATACGCGTTGGACAGCAATGGACCGATCGGTGTGCCCGGCCGGCCCATTGCATTCAATGTGTGCGGGTACGCGTTGTATCCCGGGTACGCGTTGAACAGCAATGGACCGATCGGTGTGCCCGGCCGGCCCATTGCATTCAATGTGTGCTGGTACGCGTTGTATCCCGGGTACGCGTTGAACAGCAATGGACCGATCGGTGTGCCCGGCCGGCCCATTGCATTCAATGTGTGCGGGTACGCGTTGTATCCCGGGTACGCGTTGAACAGCAATGGACCGATCGGTGTGCCCGGCCGGCCCATTGCATTCAATGTGTGCGGGTACGCGTTGTATCCCGGGTACGCGTAGAACAGCAATGGACCGATCGGTGCGCACCCATTGGCTATGGCCTGGCCTGGCCTGGCAACGGACGCGTTTTCAAATCTTGAACGCGTCTGATGCTGGAAATTCAGTTGGTCACCCACAACAATGTTGCAAATTCATGGGTGTCATGAAGTTGAACTTTTGAAGGATGATGTGGGCGTGTGTAAGTGGTGCAATTCCATGGATTGGCCAGATTCAGAAGATGCAAACGACTTGGACCTATCACTTTGGACACATGGGACAGTATCTGCCTCTGCAGCACACATATAATGCTGGCTGTTCCCCTGAGAGCTCACTTGCCTGCACTACATGCTCCAGGACGACATCTGCGGCCAGACTGATTTTTAAACTGCCTAGGAGGGCCCATGCTACCCCTCTCCTACGCCAGCTACACTGGCTCCCGATTAGGCAGAGAATTAGTTTTAAAGGCCTTTGCATTGCGCACAAGGCCATTTATGGCCAAGCCCCATCCTACATTAAGGATCGCCTGGCTATTTATATTCCTAGTAGGTCACTACGGTCCTCGGAGGCCGGCCTGCTGGCCTGCCCCCGCTTTAGCATGACCTCTAAAGGAGGCAGAGCCTTTTCGACCTCAATTCCTGTATTATGGAACAAGTTACCGGAGAATCTGCGGAAGGAACAAGCCCTTCTCCCTTTTAGGAAGAAGTTAAAGACATTCCTCTTTGTGGAAGCTTGGGGCACAATTTAATCATTGTCTTCCTCCTTACGTGCTAGGGCAGGGCTCTCTCTCATAGCGCTTAGAGACCAGTAGGTGATATCGCGCTCTACAAATGACAATTACAATTACAATTACAATCTGCCACCAACACTGCTGCTGTCTCTGCATCCTCTGGCTACTGCAATGGCACGTACTGTGGAGAGAGCCCCAGCCTTCACCACTGAGGAGAACCAGTCCCTGCTGGACAGCCTCCTTCCACAGTATAGCAAGCTGTATGGGAAACCAGGGGAGCAGGTGAGTGTGCTGTCCACTGCCTTACTAAATGTGCATGTTGTCTGACTAGCAAGACTTAGTGTGCACGCCACTGGCTAGCAGGCTCACTGAGTAGTTGTCACCTCCCATAGTGTGTAGTTACATGCACTGAACAGGTATAGTGCAGTGACAGTGCATTTAAACAAGGTTTTACCTCCCAGGCAATGATACCATGTAGTAACTGCTGGCAAACTGTCCATAGCCATCGTTGCACTGCCTGTGTACATCATGTGCCCCTGTGATTGAGACATGTATATCCAACTGTGTAATGCACGGATATGTTGCATGTGTAGTAATGGCATTCTCACTTTGTCATCCTCACAGGTTGATGCCCACCAGAAGCAGCAGATTTGGCTGACCATCGTCCGGGCAGTGAGATCCGTGGGGGTCTACAAGCGCTGGATCCGCAACTGCCAGAAGAGGTGGCAGGACCTTCGGGGCTGGACCCGGAGGATCGCACGGGTCCAGCTGAAGCTGTCGCCTCCTCGCAGGAGGGGCGGACACCGGACCCTGACCCCCACATGCTCAGGATCCTGGCGGTGGTCTTCCCTGATCTGGATGGGCAGCTGAAGGCCAGAGAGCAGCAAGGAGGGGGTGAGTCCATGACTGCATTGTGAACTTTGTCTGCCATGCTATGTGCCCTCCTCTGGCCTGGTTAAACTTCCACAGTACATCAGTCATGTGGTCCAGGACCCATGTCCCTCAATTGTGCACTGCCCACTCCTCATCTGATACCCAGGTGTGGCCCTTACGGTCAGGGAATTGTCACTTGGGTACTGTGTCCTTGCATTTTGCTTAACTCAAGGTGGGGGACAGCATCTGTTCCCCTAACTCTGTGGTGGGCATCATGGGTGGGTCCATTGCTTACACAATGCCTGTGTTCTGACATGTAATCTGCGTGTTACTTTGATATGTGGTCCAATTGCTGAGCTGATCCGCCACATGTGCCTGGGGTATCTGGCACACACCCATGCTGCGGGTGGGAACAATGTTTGGGCCCCAGGAGTGTGTATATTACGTGTCACACATACTTAGCCAGCTGCCTACTGTCCAGGGCTGTCCAGGGCTCATCCCTCATTCATGTGGGGCAGGACAGTCATGCCTACTCCAGGCCATACAATACACTCTGTACTCCCACTCCCGTGTATCAGCTGACACGTTGTGCTCAGTGATATGTCCCCTCAGGTGTCTGCCTCTTTGTCAGTGTGCTGTGGCTTCGTTGTCAGGACTGCTGGGGTGTTTCTCGGTTGGGGCTCAGCATGCCACCGGAGATGTGACCATAGGAGACGATACTTGTGTGACACATAGGTGTTTGATCACCTGACCGTGCAGACTGGGGTATGCGAATGTGAAGTTCAGGCAGCTGTTTCCCATTCACAGCAGATTGTGAGGTGCTCAGGTTCAGAGGGTTGTGTTACAGGTCTCCCATATGTCCAATCGGTATGACCTGGACAGATAAGGGTTCAGATGATGTGGTGTGTGGGGGATGTACATGTGCACTTGTTCAGCTCCAGGACTTGCATTCCCCATGACCTACTATTGTGACACAGTGCAGACTGTTGTTGTCTGGCTGCCCTGCCCATGTGACTTGAGACAGTGATGTATGACTTAGCAGGCATGCCTGTGCCATGGCATGTAACTTCCTATGAGTGATCCTGCAGGGGAGTGACATGTGCTACATGCACACCATTGTGGCAATGGCTATCAGGACATGGGTGCATCATGGTGTCTGTCGCTGGTATGCATCACATGCATTTCATATTTGACTCTGGGCATCCCTTTCATCCGGACACCTGTACTGACTCAGTGGCAAGAGTTGTGATGTGTGCATGTTCACATGCTTCACCGTGTTCTCTGCACTGTCCAACTACTGTGTAGGTGGTGCATGTGTCCACACTGGGGTATTGCCATCCAACAGACACCAGACAGATGGGTGCAAGGCCAGGAGGGATGTGAGTGCCATGGTTGACCATCAGACTGACAATTGGCTTCTCCTATTCAGTTTGGGCACTTTTGGCAATGTTCAACTAAGGATGCCAGGGCTTGCTCTGTAATGTGCTGTACTTACTGTGGTGTGTGCGTTCGGTGCAGGTGACTGATGTCTGTCTGTTTCCCTATTGTTTGCAGATACATCCATGGCCACAGGAGGGGACAGCTCCACGGACCAGGAGGAGCCGCAGAGCCAGACTGGGTCAGCAGCCGAGGAGTGGTCGGAGGGACCCAGTGGCACGGAGGGCGAGGGGAGCCACACCGAGGAGTCCTCAGCACCATCCACCTCAGCTGAGGACCACAGCAGCTCGGAGGATGACTCCCTTGTGGATGCGGGTGTCAGCAGCCACCACACCCCAGCTAGTGTTGCTGTCCCCGCCACCACCACCACCAACGCCCTCCATCGGCTCCCATTC